>JARPSG010000004.1:33788714-34316214 GCA_029955605.1 Quercus engelmannii
CTTAGCTCTGGGTACTTATGGTACTTGCACAGGTGCAATAGGTGCAATCAATTGATAAGGATCATTTTTATGGATGTCGGAAATTTTTACAGCCTTAAAATTAGATCCTACATTATTTTTAAACCTTGGTTGGTCATCAATCTTTATAGTTTCATCGTTTATTGCATCCTCAATTTGAGTTCCAGTAGTAATCAAAGCTCTAAAATTAGGAAAGTATTGTGCAAAAAAATATTTGTGGTATACAAGCAATAAATTCTTTACAACCATGGCTAACTATTCCTCTTCACTCGACCTACTCATCATCTGTGATGCCTTAGCTCTCCACTTGGTAATGAAAGTAGAGAAGGATTCTTTCGGTTCTTGCTTGGTGGTCTCGAGGTCTCTCCTTGTGATGTCCACTTCTATATTGTACTTGTATTGCTTGTGAAACTCTCGACAGATGTCCTCCCAATTTCTTGCCCTTGCATCATCTAGATTGAGGAACCACCTAAGAGCGGATCCAGTCAGTGTGTTTTGGAACATCTGAGCAAGTATTTCTTCGTTCGTGCCTAAAGGCTGTATAGCCCTCATATACATCTTTACATGGGACTTCAGGCAACCGGTCCCATCAAACTTGTCCAAGGTTGGCATCTTGAACTTGGGAGGCAGCCTTGCGTTAGGGAAGAGTGAGAGGGAATCATAGTCCATAAGGTCCTTCATCTTACGGGCTCTTCTAATTATCTCCTACATTTTATTCATCCTCTCGTTGATCTTCCTCTCACTCTCTATAGCCAATGGATCATGATCAGTCTTGTCTTCCTCTTGATTACTCTTCAAATTTTGAAACTGTTGCATCATATGATTCATGTCTTCCCTCAGCTGAATCTGACTAGCTACCATGGTGTTGAGAAACTCTTGGGTGTTCTTAGGTTCCTCTATGTTTAGGTGTTCTCCCTCTTCCGCCATACTGCTAGAAGCTTCAAATTTCTTATGGCTTAAACTGTCTTGGAGGTCAAAGATGGGGTTGTGATGTTGCAATAATGGAGTTTCTTCTATGCTTGAAGGCTTCAGTATTGTGATAGGAGTGACAGGCTTGGAACTGGAGCTACTGGCTTAAGTGTCGGGCTTAGGTTCTCTTTGTAGTCTTCCTTTAGATCTTGACCAGATTCTCCCCTAATGACAGGCTTGTTCGGGTTAATCAAAGCTAAGACCCCATCCACATTCATCAATCAACCAAAACAAACACACATAACATGCAATGGAATGCAATTTTAACCGGGACGGACGTAAGGGTAGATTCTAAGTCATTACATTGTAAGGTGGGTTTGTTGTTTTATTGTTTCTTATAACTAGGACGTTACACCTCCCAACTTGTAATGTAATGAATATTGCATTGGTCTGAACGACATGGTTTGTCCTTTACAGCCAACAGGAAATGATCCAGTGACTTTAGGCTATGAGTTGGTGCGTTCGCCACTGGGTACCCGAATCTAATGAAGACTAGTGATCCATGGTTACTACCACCACAAGTTGTTGAAAAGGGTTGCATACGTATTTGTTTGGATGGCACACACTATGACAGTTAGGGAAAGATTTTAACAAACAATACAAACAACAATATACCATACACCAAAATATTGTACAACATCTCATCAACCATAAATAAACAAACAAACAACAATATCATGCAAGACCATGCAAAATAGGGGTACACATTTGGTCACATAAGTCTAATATGAAGTTTAGCCCTCGACATCCCCAGCGGAGTCACCACTGTGAAAGACCAGGGAAACTGGGCCTCTTAAAAAAGAGAGATTTTTGGAGTGCTTTTTAGGGCACCTATCTTTTTGGGTAAGTGGTGCGGAGTCGCCACTTATTTTTTATACAAAAAATAAGAAAAACTAAATAAACTTTACATGGCTGAATCGTTTCATCTTATTGATTGAATAAAAAATTACATAATTGAAAATTTGAAAATTACATGACTTTGAGTCCTAGTTACAAATTAGCAAATAATTACATGGTTTTTTGTCCTAGTTACATTCTACCCAAAATAAAAGAAAATACAAGGTTTAGATCTACTTATCCAAAGACCTAAATTCGAAGGCTAAGTTACGGAATGGGAAGGTGTTAGGCACCCATTCCGCCCAGACAGACTCTGGTTTTTTGGACTCTTATGACCTATGTAACCTTTTTATGCATGCTATGAATGATATGTTGAACATGTGAAGAAAATTAAATCACATGAATTTATTTATGAATGTATTCTCTTTTTTATTAAAAAATTCAAATATGTTGTTGTAAGTAAAAAAAATTGATTTCATTTTGTAAAAAAATCAAATCTGTTTTTATTATGTAAAAAAAAAAGAGTGGTTTTTGGAGAGAAAATTCAGATCTTTTTTTTATTATTTAATTAAAACATAGTCTTTTGGTTTATTAAAAAATTCATATTTGTTTTTTTAAGAACTTTTAGAAAAAATGGTTTTTGATTTGTAAAAGGTCAGATTTGTTTTGTGATGATAAAAAAAAAAATGATTTTTTGAAGAAAGGAAAATCAAATTGGTTTTTATATGTTCAAAAATATGGAAAAGATTATTTTTTTTATTATTATTTTGAAAATACTGACGTGGCTTTTTTTAATTCAGAAAATGCTAACGTAGCATTTAAAAAATGTAAAATAAAATATTTTATTATTATTTTATAAGCCACGTCAACATATAACATGCCAACAGTGCGCTTTGTTTGCCACGTCTGATTTTTCTGTTACTGGGTTGACGACATGGACTAAAATAGAATTTATTTTCTGGAACTAGGGACTAACCTAGGAGCAAAATCAATTTAGGGACCAAATCGAGAATTGGCCCAAAATGTAGGGACCAAAAGTGCATTTATACCAATAAAAAAAAAAAAATTCTTAAGCCGATTCTAACTAGTCTAAGTGAACACCCACACACATCTGACAACACGCAAGACACCCAAAAAAAAAAAGTTTAGAAAAAAAAGAACTTAACTTTCTAAATGAATGTTTATTTGGAGTTCCTAAAAAAAAAAAAAAAAAAAAAAAAAAAAACTGTTTATACTTTTGCCCCCCCCCTAACTCCAAGTCCTAGCTCCGTCTCTGGATTGACTCGAGTAAAGGAATGGATCTACTATAGTCACATTGATATTATTGAACTTACTGATATTTTTCTCAAATTTCCTAGACATCTCGTGGTAAGGGCTTAAAATTATTGTACTCTTTTGAATAAGCAGTTGCAAGAATGAATGTCAATGCAATTAGTTGCTTCGATTAAATTTCAATTCGTATTGTTTCCTTAGTGCACGTTTGGGAAGCATGTTTTGTGCATTTTCCAACGATGCTTTTTTTAAGTGGGTCCCGTGCACTGTTCACGGGACCCGTAAGTACTTTTTTTAGTAAAAACAATTTTAAAATTGAGTTCTATGGCACTATTCACACCTTTAAAAATTATTTTGCTACAGTGTCTTCAGTTTTCAATTTTTAGCAATAAGATGTATCCAAATAGACTCTTAGTTCATAATATTTGACCACCGTTTACCTTAGTTAAAGTTGAGTAAACAAAGGATATTTTGTTCATTTTGTCTCTAGACCATCAAAATTAGACAATCCATTGAATCCAACATTCAACCGTGACAAATTAGGTTAAATATGACATTTTCATGATCCCAATGTGAAAATATAAATTTTTGGGATTTTGCACGTAAATCCAAGACAAACAAAATGTAGTACACAAGCTTTAAAGTTCTATTAGAATCAACCTTCAAAGCTTCAAAGAGCTTTAAGAATTTCAAGTTTTGAACCTTTGAAGCTCTTTCAAATCAACCTCCAAAGCCCTAAAGAACTTTTACAAACTTTTACATCAAAATCTTTGAATACAAAGAATATTTGTTGAATATTCATTCGAATCATTTTTTAAAGTCTCAAAGTTTTACTAGAATCAAGATCCAAGACCTCCAAAAACTCCAAATTCTTTAATCCATCAAAGCATAATTTGATTTAAGTTCTAAAGCCCCGAATGACTTCCACCATAAATCTTCGAAGACAAAGAACACATGAAGAGAATTCAAAGAATGCACGAAGTATGAGAAGTCTTTAACAAGGTAGAGTCATTGATTCATCGTAATTCCGTTGCAAATACATTTCAATCCATCTTCTAATCAAAGTTAAGGACATTTTGTGTTTGAATCAATGCTACACAATCACGATTCTTGAATTGAAGATTTTTCCAAAGAGATCAAATCAAATTATTATTATTTTGTAATAGAATAAAAACACAAAGAATTGTATCAACTCATTCGTTAATACAAAATTAAAATTTTAAATCATTTTCAATTGTTTGATTTTTCAAACTTGAAATTTTGTGTTTACACCTGGGTTTGATTGATTGTTACACATGAGTTGGGTTATGAATTTCTCAATATTCCTTGCTGGGTTAAGTTGAAAAACCCCTCCAACTTGACATAATCCAAATTATGCACACCCTTAATTATTAACTCATAGAAGATCGATTTAGACTGGGCGAAATGGATGCCTAGTCCTTTCCCATTTTCAAAATGTATCCTTTGAACTTAGAACATTGATCATAGACTAGTGCTTATCCATGTAAATAGCATGGGATTAAAATTAAGATTAAACTTGCTTTACTTTCTAAAGGAGGGAGGTAAATCATATTTAATCCAAAAGTGCCATTTATTTTTTCTTGGTAAATATGAGATCAAAGCATGTATACTTTACTTTTAATATAATTTCTAGATAAACATTTTCCAAAAATCCAATTGCCAAATATTTACGTTTTTTTTCAAATGTTGAGTCTTAGCTGTGTATTCAAAATAAGGTACAATCTTAGGATGAGTGTTGTCAATGCCTAACTCATTCTCTGCATGTAACTCAGTTTTCGAGTTAGTGTATTTAGTTTTAGAATTTTTTTTTCTATTTTAAATTATGAACCCTTATTTTATTAAAAAAAAAAAAAAAATCTTATGAACCGTTAAGTTTTCTTAGTTAATTTAGGAAATAAAATGAATTAGACTTAGGTGACCAAAAATCACAACTTAGACTTTTTGTGGTTGTTAGCAACTCTTTAAAATGAATAAAAATAAATTAAAAGATTAGCTAATGCACGCAATTCCCATGTGAGTTTCTCCCTACTTAACTCTACTTTTTTTTTTTTTTTAATGTTCATAAATTTGGATTGTTTTAAATTTAATAAATAAAAAATAGTTGCTACACCCATTTTCAAGTCCATTAAACCCACCAACTGGTGCCAAATGGATAATAAACATTATAAATTTTTTTTTTTCCACTAGTAAAACGAAAATAGAAGGACCAACAAAAATTGAGATAAAATAAATAAAGACAAAATTAATGTTTTTTTCGTTTGGTTTCATTTTTTTGGTATCTTATTTATTGATGTGTGACAAAAAGATAGAAGTTACTTTTTAACAAAAAAAAAAAAGAAAAAAAAAGAAGAAGAAGTTAATTTTATTGTTTTCATAGGAAAATGTGATGTAACAATGTTTTTTTTGGGGAAGAAGTTAGACCCCAAAAAAAAAAAAAAAAAAAGACACCTTTGAAAAATGATAAAAGTTACATTTTTTTTTTTGTATTTTTTTAAAGCTATATTTATTGTTTTTAAAGGAAAAAGTAAGAGAAAAATGTTTTTTTTTTTTTTTTTTTTTTTTTTTTTTTGTGGAAGAAATTAGACAAAGAGCAAAATGGACATCTTGGAATAAGTATTACATACGTTACCTATGAGGCACCTTAGAAACCCCATAAATCAACAGTATGATAGATGGAACTTTAAAATCTTCAAATTTACGATATCTTTTGAGACCATTAAATCCATTACTGGGTGCCAAATGGAAAAACATTACTATCTTTTTAATGGTAGCTTTTTTTTTTAGAAAAAATAAAATAAAAGAATGGACAATTTTTGTTTTTTGTTTTTTTGTATAGAATAAACAAAGACAATTAAGTTTTTATTTTTATTTTTTTATTCTTGTTTGGTATATCTTAGTTTTTGGTAGTTTATTTACTGAATATGATATAAAAAAAAATATGAGACAAAAATGCTCTTCTGGGTAGAAATTAGACAAAAAGCAACAAGGTCACCTTGAAAATACTGTCACATCCATTATGGCATTACCTATGAGGCATTTTGGAAACGTCACAAATTGATAGTGTTATCGCTGGAATTTAGACCATCGAATTTACGACACCTTCTTTCATAGTAAAGCTAAAATAGAAAAAGGTGCAAAAAAAATACTGGGATAAAATAAACAAAGACAAACTTAAGGTTTTTATTTTTTATTTTTTTTGTTTGGTATTTGGTATCTTGTAGTTTGCAGTAACTTATTTACTTAATAAGAGATAAGAATTATCTTATTTTCAAAAAAGGCTAATTTTATTATTTTAGGAGAAAGCGTGAGAGAAAAGTACTTTTTGAAAGAAGTCAAACAAAAAGCAAAACAGTCGTCTTTGAAAAATCATTATATCTGTATATGAGACATCTTGGAAACCTTATAAATTGATATTGTGATTGCTGAAATTGAGACTTTCAAATTTGTAATAGCTTCATTCATAATAAAACTATAACAAAAAAATAAGCAACATAAATTGGGATAAATTAAACAAAGACAAAGTTAAGGTTTTTTTTTTTTTTGGGGTATCTCATAGTTTACCAGGAGCTTATTTACTGAATATGAGAAAAGAAGGATTGAAGTTGTCTTATTGTCAAAAATAAGAGACTAATTTATTGTTTTATGGGAAACTGTGAGACCAAAATGCATTTTTGGAGAGAAGTCAAACAAAAAGTAAAATGGTTATCTTAAAAAGATTATTTTTACTTATCTTAAAAAGATTATTACATTTGTTATTTGAAGTATCTTGGAAGCCTCACAAATTAAGATTATGATAATTGAAACTTAAGACTTCCAAATTTTTTATATTCTCTTTCAAGTCCATTAAACCCATTACTCAGTACCAAAGAGATAAACATCATCAAGAACATTTTTTTTTTTTTTTTTTTTGAGTCAATCATCAAAAACATTTTAAAACAACAGTTCTTTAAAAAAAAAAAAAAAAAATCAAACGACGAATGGGTTACACGCGGGAATCCCAACATACCCCAACCACTGTACACACATGCCACAAATCACACCGTTAACAAATTTAAGATTCATGCAGGACCCACATAGGGACGGCCCAGATTCGTTCAAAAGCGGTACAACCCCTGAAATAAACACCACCGAGATAAAAAGCCGAATTTCGCAACCACTTATAAAAGGGGCTTTCCCGCCGATCTCTTCACATACTCCAAAGTCCAAACGCCACTGTCTCTCTCTCTCTCTCTCTCTCTCTCAAACTAGAAAGAAAGTAGAGAACCCAAAAATTCTATAAGATTCTATATCAAAAAAATTAAAGAGAGAGAGAAATATTCTGAGAATAAGTAATGGAGCTTCGTTCTCGTAGGCAAATCTCTAACCCTCCTATCGATGGTAAACTCTTTCTCTCTCTCTCTCAATTTTTTTTTAAAATTTTTTATAATTTAAATTATCGAACATTTTTACCCTAAAAATGGGTAAAGTATTTGATTGATATAAACAATCTCTATCTTTCTTTCTTACTTTTTTTTTTTAATCAGTATTTTTGTTTGGTTTTTCTTCGAATGAATCCTGTTTGGTTTCAAAAAAAAAAAAAGCGAAATTTAGTTTCTTTAAATTAAACGGTATAAAAAAAAAGTCAAACTTTTTTTTAAGTTATGTATTAGTTAATTCTATGGTATAATATTTATAGGTAATTCTAAACTGAGTAATGTGAATTTTGATGTGTGAATTAGAAGCAAGCAATGTGCAAGTTCAAGAGATTAGTGATGATAGCTCTGACGAAGCGGGTTCTGACTCGACAGTCTATGTGCCCTCCGGTTCTGATCATAGTGATGAAGGTACGCTTTCTGATTCATGGGGTTGATTTGTGATTAGAAGTTAATATTTTGTGGGGTTTTATTTATTAAAAAAATCAATTATAACTTTTGTTTGAGCTTCTGAAGATTTTGTGTATATGGGTTGGTGGAGTTTTAAGTGAAATTTGTAGTGAAGTGTTAATTTAAGGAGATGAATTTTTCTTATAAGAAATTGTGTCTGCGAAATGGAATGTTATTGTTTATTTTTTGGTGTTTTAGCATTGGCTTATATGCGATGATATATAGATGTAGATGAAGAGGACAGCGGTAGAGTGGAGTTTGATTTGAACGCCACACCAAAAGCTGCAGTTGAGGTTGATGATTGGGAAGATAATGGTTACGATTATGGTAAACCTTCAACGAAAAGGAAGAAGGCTGGACAAGAGAAGAAAACAGTGGAGCATGGAGAGTCTAGTCGGGACGCAGATGTGGATGCTCAGCAAGCAGCAGTTGAGATTGATTTTCTTGGGCTGGCAAAGAATGATAATAACAACATTATTATTTGTAATTTTAATAATAATAATAGTAATAAAAAGAGGAAAAGAAAAGGAGGTCCAAAGCCAAGATTGTTGTGGAATGAATGGGAAGAAGAGCATGAGAAATGGATTGATGAGAATATAACAAAAGATTTTGATTTGGAGCAGCAGGATCAAGAGATAACTGAAACTGCTGAGGAACCATCCGAATTGATAATGCCTTTGTTAAGGTACCAAAAGGAGTGGTTGGCCTGGGCTTCAAAACAGGAGGAAAAGTCTGGAATTAGAGGAGGAATACTTGCTGATGAAATGGGAATGGGAAAAACCATTCAAGCAATTTCACTCGTCCTTGCCAGACGGGAAATCCGAAGAACGACTGATGATGATTCCTCAGTATTACCAGGTTCATCCAAAGGCTTGCCTGGAATTAAGGCCACCCTTGTAATTTGTCCTGTGGTTGCTGTAAAGCAGTGGGAGAGTGAGATTAAACGGTTTACTTCAGAGGGTTGTGCCAAGGTGCTTATTTATCATGGGGCCAATAGAGCGAAGCATTCTAAAGAGATTAGAAAATGTGATTTTGTTCTAACAACATACTCTGTTGTTGAGGCTGAGTTCAGAAAATACATGATGCCTCCCAAGACGAAGTGTCCTTACTGTGGCAAAGCATATTATGAAAGTAAGCTTGCGATTCACCTGAAATATTTTTGTGGGCCTGATGCTGTTAGAACAGAGAAGCAGTCTAAGCAAGCAAGGAAGAAATGGAGCCCTGCAATGTCAAAGCAGAAAACAGAGTCTGCTGAAGATGTGATGGATGAAAGTGATGGCAAGAAAAGTAAGGGAGCTCGTCAGAAGGCATCAAAGCAGCACAATGAAGAAGAGGACATGGGAATGGGAAGTAGATTTGGAAATGGAGGAGTTGACAACTCTTCAAGAGGGAAATCACTTTTGCATGCTGTGAAGTGGGAGCGTGTAATTTTGGATGAGGTAAATTGTCATATATTAGTTGTGGTAGGGGAATATCACTCCTCACTTTCTCATGAACTTGCTTGAGACCATTTTATGCCCTCACTCCCCATCTGAACAAGCATCTGCATGCACACTCACATTCACTGTTGTCTAATGTGGATCAATTTTTGGATTTTTGTTCTTTATCTCAAACATTCTTAAAGTTTGAATGCCTAGAATGTGACCGTTATACTTGTATGCTGTATGGACATTTTCTTGTCAATTGCTAAAAGGCATTCATGTATCTGATGTATGTCTGACTCATTTTCATGATCCAGGTGATACTTTTAATCAGGGAATTGACACTTCACAGTTAAAAGTGTGATCACTGTTTTGATTCTGAAAATTTCAAATCAGATAATAACATACTAAACCTAGATAAAATATTTCCATGCTTGATGACCCCTTGGCGTTCTAACGCACAATCTTCTCTGTATGGAGTTTATAACAATGGACCGTATTATTATTGGAGGGAATACAGTCCAAGTTTGTTTGATTTCATGATTGAAGCTATCAACCTTGGTTTTCCAGGTTTCTCATTACATGTAAGCATAACTGTTAAGTACCATGACCTGAACATGAATATGTGCATGGGAACACAACCATATATGATTGGAAAATTTGTACACGACCAGCTAGGATACGAAAATGGTTTCAAATATCTAAATCTTTAAATTTCTTGTTGGCTGAAATAAATTCTTGGATTTCATCTCTGTTAATGTCTTGCACTTCTTATGAAGATTAATGTTTTTAATTGATATTTTATTATTTTATTTCTTATTGCCTCCAAATTGTTTACTATTTTTTATATCTCCATTCTGGTGGAGAATGTGGGCTTACTGCCAGTAGGCCGGTGTCTCTCATTTATTTTCTTGTTTTTGTGTTCTAACTTTATTGCTATCCATTTGTGTCTGTGGAGTGTGTGTCCCTCTGGTTACTAAAAAATGGATTGAAGCTTTAATTTCTTACCAGGGTTTATACATTGCAGAATTAGTTTCACTAGTATTCTTTCTAAAAATGTTTATGGTGCTCTTATTTGAAAATAGGCACATTATATAAAAGCTAGACATTGTAATACTGCAAAAGCCGTTCTTGCTTTAGATTCTTCATACAAATGGGCTTTAAGTGGCACTCCCCTTCAGAATCGTGTTGGAGAACTTTACTCTTTGGTAAGTTTAATGCACGTTATAAATATTTTCGATAATGATGCAACTGTTTCTATCAAACTTACTAGTTGCAATGCTGTTTGCACAGGTTCGCTTCCTGCAAATAACTCCATACTCTTATTATCTGTGCAAGGACTGTGATTGCAAAACACTTGATCACAGGTATGGTCTGAGATCCAATATTGTTCTTTACAGCAATCTGCAACTATGAAAAATTATGTACATTTGGCAGTGGTGTCTAGATGATTGACATGATCTACTAATATGACATAAAATTATTAGTGGGTCAATTGAGAATTTTTACTTTCATGCTTCTTTCTAGTTTACAAATTGAAGAAATGGGTAATTACTATTATATTTGCCATGTTTCAACTATGAGCACATCTATCGTTTTCACTAGGTTATAGAAAATATTGTGTACCACAAACTTCTTACCATTGGGAAGTTCTTGGGAAATTTCTGGATTTTCTTCTCCTTTGTGCTCAAGAGGGTCTGTAGTTGCATAAATTTTGCTAAAATAAAAAGAGTTCAATTTAGATTTGAAGATGCAGAGGTGGAAAGAGAGAGTTCAATAGTAAAAAAACTCTTAGGCTTTTGGCTTTCAATGGGAAACAAAGAAGAGTATAAGGGATCCAAAATCAAATTAATATATATATATTAGTGATGATGTGGAAAGTTGTGACTACTCAATGGCAAAAGTGGCAACATTAGAATTATAAATAATATTAAAAAAAAAAAAAAAATCAAAGACTTCCAGTATATATATACAAGTTTATGTTATGGAACTTCTCTACTTTGTTATGTGATAACAAGGTAATGTTGTCCAAAATCAGTAGCTGTTCAAACTATACTTTTAGTTTTCTTTTCCTGAGATTCATCTTATTCTTCATTCTGCACAATTATGCAATCATATTTTGGATTACTTTTTCTTTGGTTTAATTGTTATTTACTTTTATCAACCCTCTTGGTTACCTGCAGCTCCTTAAAGGAATGTCAGAACTGTCATCATAGTTCTGTGAGACATTTTTGTTGGTGGAATAAAGTGAGTCCTGAAATATGTTTCTCTCATTTTCCTTTTGTTCTTTATTGTTCAAGGTATCTATTTTTCATAGAAATACTCTTTTCTTGCATATCATTTAATCCTTGTACCTTTTTAAGTATGTTGCTACACCAATACAATCATATGGAAAGAGTGATGAGGGGCGACGAGCAATGATTTTGCTCAAACACAAAATTTTAAAGAACATAGTTCTAAGACGCACAAAAAAAGGCAGGGCTGCTGATCTGGCACTTCCTCCAAGAGTTGTAAGTTTTGTTTGTTTGTTTATTTATTTATTATTTGATATTATACTTTATGGCTCTAAGATTTTTGTCCATTATTCCTTTTTCAATTCCTCCCTAATTTTTTGTAGGTTTTATTGAGGCGGGATGCCTTGGATATCAAAGAACAAGATTATTATGAATCATTGTACAATGACAGTCAGTCACAGTTTAATACGTATGTCACCTTCATTTTCTCTTACTTTGTGTTTCAGCTTTGAAATTCCACTTATTTATGTATAAGTTATCATTAACATGATTCATGATTCGAATTAATTTTTGTTCTCTCTGAAACTTCCTTGCTTTATATTCCACATTATATCCATTCTGTGTTTATACTCATAATCATGCATGCACCTGGACACAACACAAAAAATTACTTCATCTGTTATATGAAATTATTTCAGCATGTTTGTATAAATTTGTTTTATTCTTTACAGATATGTTCAATCGGGAACTGTGATGAATAATTACGCTCACATTTTTGACCTCCTCACAAGGTTGCGACAGGTGAATGATAACTTTTTAGAAAAAACCATTTTGGTAGTTTGTTACCATTTTAAAAGTGTATTAATTTCACTTATCCAAAAAAAAAAAAAAAGTATTAATTTTAGAGCTTTACTGTGTTGTTTTGTTAGTATACTTCCAGTGTACTTGCGGTTAATTTTTATTATCTATCAAAAAAAAGTATGTATTGAATGGACAAATATATTAAGAGAGGACCATGCATTAATTATGTGTACCCTTGATTGAGAAACCTTACCCCTCCTCCGTATTTTGAGCTTCAGATTTTTTAATCAGAAAAAAGGAAAATAGCTACTCATTATGATGGTATCGAGAATCTGTTGATGAGTTAGGCTTGACCGACCAAGTTTAGAGTTCCACCCATCTATATTGTTCTCTTAGAGTGTAGTCTACATATTGTTTTTTGATAAGTAGTCTGCGTATTATAGTCAGCAGCAGAAAATTAACATTTTAAAAGTAAAAACTATTAATGATGTGCTAGTGCTTTAATGCCTCTAATTTCATTGTGTAAAACTGCAGGCGGTTGATCATCCTTACCTTGTGGTATGTTCTAAAGCTGCTGCATTAAGAAGAGAAAACATGATTAGTAATGATAATAGTGAACAAGTGTGTGGCATCTGTCACGACCCAGCTGAAGATCCTGCTGTAAGTTCATCTTTTTGGGTTTTGCTTTTTTATTTTTCTGGATATAGTTTCATCTTTATTTATCCCCACACCAAAGTTTGGAAATTTGGCATAAAAGTTGATTATAATCAACATTTTTTTTATTTAATACTTTAAGTTGGTTCCTTTAAACCTGACTCATAGCTAATGTTATGTTTTTGTTAGTGAAAAATAAGAAGAAAAAATGTGAAAAGGATGAGTTGCTTTATATCTCAGCCCTCAGCCAATCCATTATATTGGTGAAGAATTTACAAATATGACAGAATTTTCTGATGGTGATAGTTGACAAGGACATTGATGTAGGACAATTAGGGATTTTTCTAACGTTTAGTTGTGGTGGGTTTAGGGTTGGGAAAGAAGAAGAATTTAGAGAGAAGTTAGGACTGTTTGGGGGCTGTGTGAATGGTACTACATGAACAGTAACTTTAGAAAGAAAGAAGAGAATATAAGGAGAAGAGAGAAGGAGAAAGAAACAAAAAATGCCAACATGCCTATTGCTCAAAACACTCAATTTTATTAATCAACTCATTCTACTCCTTGAATACATTGAGCACAATATTTATATACAAACACTCTTACTTGTAGTATTAGTACTATTAGAATTCCCACTAGTACTAGGATTACTATTTAAACCTAAAAAATTAAATCAAAGCCCATACATAAAGACCCATAATTAAATAAGACTAATTAATAAAACCCATGGCCTATAACTATGGCCCATACCCAACAATTGGAAAATTACTAAAATACCCTTGACTCAAGACTAACCAAATAAAATATAAAAACTTAATTAACTACCTTTGACACTTATTCTTGGGCTTTGCCTTAGCCTTAGGCTTCCAAAGAGAATATCCTTTCTTTAACCATGTAATCATTCCGCCATCAGACATCTCCCCAATGTTATCTTCTAAAGAATATTCTGAT
Source organism: Quercus engelmannii (assembly GCA_029955605.1). Lineage (NCBI taxonomy): Eukaryota > Viridiplantae > Streptophyta > Magnoliopsida > Fagales > Fagaceae > Quercus > Quercus engelmannii. Next base: position 33,802,752 of record JARPSG010000004.1, read on the forward strand.
GGTGATAGTTGATAGGGACATCTCACCAATGGTGTCTTCTAAAAGAGTCTAGATTAGGATCACTCACTAGGAGCACCTCTCCAATGGTATCTTCTTGAAGGTATTGCATAAGTTCTCTCTAATACTTCCCCCTAAGGTAGAGCATATATGTCAATATAAACCCAGCTTGGAACATATATTCTAATTGACTACTACATAATGATTTTGTCACAAATGGTGTAGCTATTTCTCCATTTAGTATACTTTCTCATACGAAATGGTATTCCATTTCAAAGTGCTTTGTCCTTTCATGGAACACAAGAATGCAAGCAATGTGTATAGCGGCTTGGTTATCTTAGGGTAGTGGCATAGGAGTATGTGCTAAGAAGCCGAACTTCTAAAGAAATCTCACTGGAAGTATGTGCCATTGCTCTGTATTTTGCTTTTGCACTTGGCCAGGAAACTAAATTGTGCATCTTAACGTTACAAGCTTTCCTCCCAAGAAGGTGCAATACCCTATGTTGGTAGGTGATCCTATCCAATCTTCATTAGTGAAGCCTTCCATCCTAAGATGACCATTCTTTCAAAACAATATACCTCATCCGGGATCTCTCTTTAGTTATCAAAGTATCCAGATAGTAGCGTCCCAATGTGATGGCCTTAGGGCTTTTAAGAACTTAGTCATTGTACTAATTATGTATGAGATATTTGGCATTTTGTTAGAGAGATAATTGAGCTTCCCAAGTCCCAACCAATCAACGATATTGGCTAGGATTTGAAAATAAGTCAGCTTCATCTCTTAACCATGGCTTTTTTCATAAATGTTGGAGTGTTGTGGAAAATGATGTCATGGATTTTTTTGATTACTTTCATCGGCACTCTGTGTTTGAACGGTCTATAAATGCTTCTTTTCTCACTTTAATTCCTAAGAATTGTAATGCCGTTAACATTAAAGATTTTCGCCCTATTAGTTTGGTGGGTATTGTGTACAAGTTGCTGTCCAAAGTGTTGGCTAACAGATTGATGGCGGTTTTGGATAATCTCATCTCTAAGTCTCAAAATTCTTTTGTTGGGGGAAGGCAGATTCTAGATTCAGTGTTCATTGCAAATGAATGCTTGGATAATAGGTTAAAGAGCCGGTTACAGGGTGTAGTTTGCAAGCTTGATATTGAAAAAGCATACGACCATGTGAGTTGGGATGTCTTGTTTTATTTGTTGGTCTGGATGGGTTTTGGGTTGAAATGGAGAGGGTGGATTAAGGCTCGTGTCACTTTTGTCCATTTTTCAGTCTTGGTAAATGGATCCCCTAAGGTTTTTTTGGAGGCTCTTGTGGTTTGAGACAAGGTGTTCCATTATCCCCACTCTTGTTTCTTTTGATAATGGAGGTTTTAAGCAGAATTTTGAGGAAGACAGAGGAGAGTAATCTTATTTGGGGTTTTCATGTGGGAGTAGTGAATTTTGTCGGTGTGCTTATTTCCCATTTATTGTTTGCTAATGATATTATCTTATTTTGTGATGCTTCTAGGGAATGACTGTTGTTCGTAAGGTTGGATTTGTCTTGTTTCCAAGCTTTTACGGGGTTGAAGGTTAATGCTGGGGAAAGTGAGATTGTCCCTATTGGGGAGGTGAATAATCTAGAAGTTCTGGCCAAAATTCTTTATTGTAGAGTGGGCAGTTTGCCTATGAAATATTTGGGGATGCTGTTGGGAACTTTGTTTAAGATAATTTCGATTTGGAATCCTATTTTGGAGAAAATGGAGAAGAAATTATCAGGGGAGAAGCGTCTCTATTTATCTAAGGATTGTAGGTTCACGTTATTGAAAAGTACTCTCTCAAGTCTCCCAACATATTTTTTATCTCTTTTTACTATTCCTGAAGCTACCCATCTTTGGCGAAGGGTTATCTCCACAAAATATGGTTAAGGGGGGTGGAGTACTAAAGCATGCAGGAGAGCTCATGGATGTGGTCTTTGGCGAAGCATTCATGAAGGGCGAGAGAGCTTTTATAAGCATTTGTCATTTGTAGTAGGTGAAGGTACTCGTATCCGGTTCTGGCATGATAGGTGGATTGGTGATAATACCCTAAAATCTCTCTATCCTGACCTCTACTTGTGTTCAGCTAACAAGGATGCTTGTATTTTTGAGGTGTTATGGCTTTTGGAGGAGGTTAATGTTAGAGTTTGGGATTTAAGGTTTTATAGAGAATTTGAAGACTAGGAGCTAGTTGCATCTTATTCTCTCCTTGAGTTTATCCAATCTCATATTCCTCGGGGTGAAAGGAGTGATACTCTTCGTTGGCGACTCAAAGGAGATGGTAAGTTTGACACCCGGTCTTTCTTCATGCAATTCAGGGAACTCAGGATTCTTTTATAATTCAAGGAACTCAGGATTCTTTTATACTTCAGGCTTTTGATATTCATTGGGTTATGCCATGTCCAATGGCAGGATTGTTATTTTGTTGGCATCAATGGCTTAGGAATAATACTTAAAATATCTGGATTTTGATTCTAGGTTGCTTGATGTGGATTGCTTGGTTGGAACGAAACCGTTGGTCCTTTGAGGACACTGAGATGACTTTGGAAGAGTTAAAGGTTTTATGACAGCATAGTTTGTTTAAGTGGTTTTGTTGTTGGGGTTTTACTGATTGTTCCTCTCTCTCTGAGTTTATGTTTTCTCTCAGATTAGTTTCCAGATGTCCCTCTTCTCTGTTGTTTGATTTATCCTTTTCTTCTTGTTCATCATCATAAACAGTTTGTATTTTTACTTTCTATCTTCATTAATAAAATTTCTTTGATTACCTATCAAAAGAGTTTCTAATTTGGATCCATTGGAGTTTCAACCAGACAAGTAACCAGCAATCCTATCTCTTCGATTATATCAAGTACGTACTTCCTTTGAGATAACTCGATGCCTTGCTTAGATCTTGCAACTTTAACTCCCAAGAACTACCAAAGTTCACCAAGATTTTCGATGTGAAAGTGTTTTTGTAAGGATTGTTTCAATCTGGTAATGCCATCAAAATCATCCCAGTAATTACTATGTCATCCACATAAACAAGTATATATCCAGCATCATTCTGCATGTGGAAAACTTAATGATCCATTTGACAATGGTGGAGACCAAAATATGTGAAAACCTTATAAAACTTTCCATGATCTTGTTGACTGCTTAAGACATTGAATGCTTTCTTCAGCTTGCAAACATTGTTCCGACACTACCCCTAAGAATTAAACTTAGGTGGCTGCTCCATAGATACTTCCTCAACTGGGTTCTAGTTAGTTTAATTGGTAAAGTCTCTGATAGTTGTATAAAAGATTTGGGGTTCAATTTTCGCCTATACCAAAAAACTGATTGGTGTCTTGGTCTGATGATAAAAAGTTATTATCAGGAGCGAACACCATAGATTGAAACTCTCTTACAAAAAAAAAAAAAAAAAAAGTCTTCCATTTGTTTATTTCCAAAATGTGATTTGACCTCAAATTTCACTTATCAAAAAAAAAAAAAAAAAAAGATACTTCCTCAAATAGGTCACCATAGTGAAATTCATTCTTGACATAGATAGAGGCCAGTCAAAATTCGCCGCAAGTGATATCTGGATTTGAACATAAGAGATCTTGCCATAGGAGATAATGTTTCATGATAGTCAATACCATAAGTTTAAGCATTGCCTCACACAACCAATTAAGCCTTAAAAGGATGGAACAATAGGGGCATAAGTAGCCAAATTAGCTATTCTTATTCAGGATAGGGAATAACTAAACACCACCAAGAACCAAACGTGGGTCTTCCATATCAACTTCAACAACCAATGCCGCTGGTGACTTAGAAACTTCTGATGACCACTGTACTAGCATAGACTTAGGCCACTGACTACCAATTAAACATAAAACTTGCAACCATTCACATGGGAACCATCATGACAGAGCTGGAAATGTCAGAATTGACTGAAAACTGCTGTGAACATCCACAATCCACCAGAAATTCCCACAGACAATGCTGACCAACCGTGAACAACATCCTGAAAATTAGAGAGCAACAAACACAGCAGCTAATGACATAGTTTGCTGTTTGACTATCGGACTTTCACGGCGACGATCACGATGGTGATGGAGGTAGCAGTGCTCTCCGACATCTTCATACACCTCTCAACATCATTCAAACCAATTCAAACCAACAGACGAAAAGCATGAGTTATTTTCTATCTCAGCCCTTAGCCAGTCATCCCATATATATTGGAGAAGGATTTAAAAATATGACAGAATATTCTGATGGTGACAGCTAGTATTTACACCTCACTAGGGACACCACACCAATATCTTCTAGAGAAGCCTATAATTGTGACAGAGACCAGTGGTATCTTCTAGAAGGGCGATTAAGTTAATGCAAATGTATCCGGTTAAGTTAATAATGCAAATTGGCCATTGTTGAATACATGATTCACTAACTTGTCTATTAAGGAGTGAAGGATCACATTCATGGTTAGCTAATGGATATGATATTTAGATGCAAAGTTGCAATTGTCACAAAGGCTATGCAACTCAAATGCACATGAATTTATTCTTTGACTTGGTCTTCTAGGGATTGGAAAGTGATATTTGCCTAAATGCGGTACCCTAGATGGAAGACATATCTTTTATTTTTTATTTCTCATTGATTTTGTATTATATTACCTTTAACAACTTCCTACTGGGTAGTAAATGACCAAGTTTACAAACATTTTGTATTTTTCTATTTAGTTTGGAAATAATGCACTCCCTTTCTGGATACCCTGTGCTTAGCTATTTATAAGTAAATTCATTTTACACCAAGTCCTGGATTTGTTTTCCATCTAAAAGCTTTTGCTTATTGTTACAGGTCACCTCTTGTGAGCATGTTTTTTGTAAGGCTTGTTTGCTTAATTACTGTGCTTCATTTGGACAAGCATCATGCCCTACATGTTCCAAATTACTTACTGTCGATTTGACTAAAAATGTGGACAATGAAGATCAGACTTCTAAAACTACCATTAAGGGTTTCAGATCCTCAAGTATTCTAAACAGAATTCAACTTGACGATTTTCAGACAAGCACAAAAATAGAGGCTTTGGTATGTGTCAATGAAACTGTTACATATGTTTTTTGGAACTTTTCCCTTCATATTGCAACCCTGATAATTCTTTAAAAAATCTCTAGTATAGCATGTGTACCATTTCTTGCAATTTTAATTGACATGATTTCTCTAGTATGTAATGTCCCTATTTTTACATAAACATTAGAGAGAACTAATAAATATCTTTGAAGGCAATTTTGAAAGTGAGTTTCTTTTATGCACATTCTTCTGAATTAAGAAACCCTTTACACATATATTAATTGTCTTAAAAGAAACCTCTTCAACTTCCATAGCAGTAAAATTAATCTTAAAATCCATTTCAAATAGTGAATTGCATGCCCCACGTGTGGGGGGGTGTTGAATGGATCAGTCATAAGATCAGGTTGATCTAGGAAGTTGGCAAATCAGACTTCAGAGTTAACTAAAACGTAATCAATGGAGCAGTGATAAAAATGATGATTTGAGAGATCTGTTTCCTGCATTGCTATGGTCATAGAAAATTGTCTTCTTCTCTAGCACACGTCCCTTCCAAGAATTTAATAAAAAAGGGTGGTAAGGGAAAACTTGATGTCATTTTCTGGGCAAGGTAAATTTATAGTGTTCTGTTGGGTTGCTTCTATATTTTCTACTGTGTCCATATCTACTGCAATGGTTTATATATTTCCACATGGCCTTAACCATTTTTTGATGGTTCTGTGTTCATTTGATAATTCTGTTTTGCGGATGATATGGTTATATAAGAAAACTATCTTCCCTTCTCTAGCAAGAATCTCCTTAATAATTTTAAGTAATTGGATTTTGAGAAAAAAAATTGATCTCAGTTTTTGGGTAAGGTAAATATATAAATTTTCATACTTTGCCTGCATTTTCCTGTGGATCCATAAATATTGCAATTGTTGTATTTTTTCCACTTGCTGCTGACTGCTTTGAATGGTTCTAGAGGGAAGAAATTAGGTTCATGGTTGAAAGGGATGGTTCTGCAAAAGGAATTGTTTTCAGCCAGTTCACATCATTCTTGGATCTCATAAATTATTCCCTCCACAAGGTAATATAAAATCTGCATTTCAGTCTTTTTTTCTCCCCACATTGTGAAAGGGTAGGAAAGTAATTTGCTGAACCTGTTGCAGTCTGGTATAAAGTGTGTTCAACTAGTTGGAAGCATGACCATGTCTGCAAGAGATGCCTCTATCAAGAGATTTACTGAGGACCCAGATTGCAGGATTTTCCTTATGAGCTTGAAAGCTGGTGGTGTCGCTCTGAATCTTGCAGTTGCATCACATGTAAGCAATTCATTTTCTTAGTCTTGTTTAATTGAATCTCTACTATTCTTTAGGCTTACATTTGCAGTAATAAAGCATGCATTTGTACCTGTTTTTCTTAAATAAAGTTTTTGTTTTAGTTGGCTTTTCAATAAAGAGAGAGGTGCAGTGTAAATTTCCTGAGGCTCGTTAGTCAAGGGAACACTTCTTTTATGAGGAACTCATGTTGAAGACTATCAAGTTGATTTTTGTACTGGGAAAGTGGATCTCGTGGCATTTAAGAAGCTTGTCTTGGACAATACTTATCATGCTTTATCTATTTAATTTGTTCAGATTTTTCTACTGATGACTTTTCACCTGTATTTGCAAAATGAGGCAGGCCAGATACTTTTAATTATTATACATATTGGGTTTTAGTTTTTAGTTTGATTTTCTTGTACCTCTTTGGCACACATTCCTCTTCTTACTTGGCTTATACCACAAAAATGATAGACGCATGCTCTAGCTTGTTCATTTATTGTGGACATCTAAATGTTAATTCCTTGCTAGTTTTATTATTAGTGTTGGTATGCTTCATGTGTCGTTCCTGTGTCTAGGTCTTTTTGATGGATCCTTGGTGGAACCCAGCTGTGGAGCGGCAAGCACAAGATAGAATCCATCGAATAGGGCAGTACAAACCAATCAGGTGCTGTTTTTTACTTGCTAGCTTGCCCAATTCTTATATAAGCTAGTTGCCCCTTTCTTTGAAGATTTTAACTTGGCCTTTACATTTACAGAATTGTGAGATTTGTTATTGAGAATACAATTGAAGAGAGGATTTTGAAGCTACAAGAAAAGAAGGAACTAGTGTTTGAAGGGTGTGTGATCTTTCTGCCATTTAGATTGTATTGTCCAAATGGTTTCCACGTATTGGCACTGACCTCACCAATTTTGTCTCTTGCAGGACTATAGGTGGCTCTACAGAGGCCCTTGGAAAATTGACTGAGGAAGACTTGAGATTTCTTTTTGTCACCTGAGCAGGATAAAACATGTAAATGGGTGCTTTAGACCTCACATTGCTAAACATCAGCTAATTCCTTTTAAAGGCTCCGTTTTAATTCATATTACAATTTTACATATATTTTGCTGCCTTTGGGTTTAGCCTTTAGTAGATGAGCAGTGAACTGCTTTTGTATAAATTTTGGGTAATATCTGGTGACATTTCAATTAATACTCCTAATTTACAATTAAACAAGTTTTGTCTGCCCACCACCTCTAGTTTTAATGAAGAAGATTGTTAATCTATTCCAAATTTCTAATAGATATTGTGATAATATTGGGGTTGAGTTTTCTTTAAGTATGAGACATCAAATTCAAGATTAGCAGAGTTGAAATTTATGACTCAGCATTATGTTAATTCTTGTTATGGCATTCTCCCCCTTCAACCACAAAATCTTCAGGCTGTTTTCATTTATACTGACGGTGTATGTGAAATCCTCGTTGGTGCGACAAAAAGTTGATATAGTATGAACATTCTGTAGTAAAAGAACAGCATGAGAGAAACTAAATGCTGTGTTTGGAAGTCTGGAGGGAGAGGAGAGTAGAGTATAGGAGAATGGTTATTTTTCACCTTATTTGGATATTTTTAAAATTAAGAGGGGAATAATTAATCTTTTCATAGTTTGTAATTTTGTTAATATAGTAAGGATAAATTTGATAATTCATTTGGTCAAGTACTTCTATATTCTACTCTTCCTCTAAATCTTTCCAATTTGGGGGAATTAAAAATAAAGGATTAGAAATAGTTATAACTCCAAATCCCTTCCATTCTTCTCTTAAAAAGCATTCTAATTCTAACAAAGTAATTTAACTTACTCTCTCTCCCTCTACTCTTTATCCATCCAAACAAGTGACAAATGATCAGGAGTTGGTTAATAAAAAGAGGAGGTTTTGATTTACATCAACTTAAAAAGACTACAAAATAATATGAACAGAATAATAATAAAAAAGAACAATCAACAAACGTGTATTATAATCTAGAGAGAGAGAGAGAGCAACAAGGTAAATCACAAATTAAGGCAACTTCAATGAGCATCAATTATTCTAGGAAAGTCCTACAAATATAATGCTTCATATAACCTATCAAAAAAAAATATAATGCTTCATATCAATTATTTAGTTGATAAAATTTTATTACAAATTTGGTTGTAGTCTAAGACTACAACTCTCACTAAAATTAGCATGACTATTGTAGGGATAAGGGTCTAAAATTATATATCGGGCCTTGGGCCTTGGTCGAGAACGTTGATTGGTTTGAGGACGAATAAATAGTAGTAAGGGTGTTAAACTCAGAGTCCTATAAATAACATGTAGACAAAAAGGTTGAGAAAGGTGGTCTGAGGAGGAGTGTCTCCTCTGATAAACGAAGCACAGATCGAATGCATATCCTGTCACTCAAAGTAACTTTCCAGGAAACTCTACTGATAGGGGCGTGCATTACAAACGTACTAGAAGAATGAGAGTCAAGAAATATCTAAGAGAAAACTACTGTCACCACATTGAATGCTTTGAATCTAACTTTCTAGCTACATTTATGTAGAGAAGACCCTTAAACAGTGCTTCATTGGTTATCCCAACTCACAAATGGCTAGAGAGGGTGTCCGATGCGACAAACACTCAAGTAGTGACTTGAATGATCACCAAATGGATGACCAAGATCATTGGAAGGAAAATATATAATGTAAGAGACCCCTAACAAAGAGGAGATCAGAAATTTATAAGAGAACGCACTATAGCAGCTTGAACCATATTTGTAACCATTCTTAATCAATATATATTAGAACAGACATCCTCGAATTGTGTCGAGAACCAATTTACTTTGAGAAATCCAATCCATTTTTGCTCGATTATCCTTTAAACTCCATTATAACTGTTGTCCTATTCATTAGAACCTAGTTTTCTAACCCACTTTCTATAAATTTATTGTGTTGGGCTTGGATCCAATTATACCCTGGGCCTAAGATCCAAACGCGATCCTACAATTGGCGTCGTCTATGGAAAGAACTTGTGTGATAGTGAGTGAAATGGTTAATTATGGTAGAATCAGGTCCTCATCAACAAGAATCCACGAGGTCCCAACGACAAGATGATTTCCTCAATCTTGAACGTAGAAGAGATCGAGAGGGTAGTGTGCACACCACACATACTAGTAGAAGCCACTCTCGAGTTGGAAGTCACGTCTCTTAGGAGTAGAACAACAGAGCCATGCAAAAGGAGATTGACCATTTAAAGAAGGAGTTACGCCATGCACAGCGAAAGCGAACCCCCTCCAACTTTAACGATTCCTCTGATGATGGAGAAAATACTAGTTATAGACAAAGGTCAAAAACCCTACCTAGCGAATCTTTCTCCTATGGTGAGGAACACCATCATAAACGAAGGTATAGAAGCCCACCTCACAAAGGCTTGGGAAATAACGCTATTAGTAAGGCGTTGAACCAAATTTTCAAGTCGCCTTTCACACACAAGATTGAAGAGGCAAAACTTCCTCGGCAATTCAATTAGCCAACGTTCACCATCTACAATGGTCGAACGGATCCTGTGAAGCATGTGAGCCACTTCAACCAAAGAATGAACATCCATTTCAAGAACGAGGCCTTGATGTGTAAGGTGTTCTCATCCAACCTAGGACCCATGGCAATGAGATAGTTTGACGGCCTGAGGGTAGGCTCCATAAATTCCTTCAAGGGGCTCATTCAAGCATTTGGCTCTCATTTTATTACTTGTAGCAGGGCTCCTCGGCCCTTGGGTTCCCCACTGTCCTTATCCATGCGAGAGGGGGAAACCCTAAAGACATACTCGGATAGATACTAGAGATGGTCAATGAGATAAATGGTGACTTTAATGACGTGGCCGTCAGTACTTTCAAGGTCGGCCTCCCAGCTAAGCACGGTTTAAGGAAGTCTTTGACGGGAAAGCCTGTCACCAATGTGCGTCAACTCATGGACCGGATTGACAAGTATAAGAGGGTCGAGGAATACCGGCAGTAGGGGAAAAGTAAGGCTAAGGTTATCTTTCAGGAGAAGAGGGATTTCAGGTTGGACCGATACAATAACAACCGACCTCAAAAGAATTTTACTGGGTAGTCAGGGCCTGCCAATGCCCAAGTGGTTAATGCAGTATTCTGAGAACCAGTGCATCGAGTCATGGAGAAGATTAAGAATGAGCTGTTCTTCAAATGGCCAAACAAGATGGCAGGAAACCTCTTGAGGCGCAATCAGAGCCTTTATTGCCAGTACCACCAAAACCAGGGGCACACTACTGAGGACTGTAGAAATTTGTGGGATCATCTGGACCAACTAGTCCGAAAAGGAAAATTGAAGCAGTTTTTGTATCATTCCAGTAATCAGCAGAGCCAAGCAAATTTAGAACCCCAGAGAGATGCTTCTTCAAGACCTCATTTAAGCATGATAAATGTCATCTTTGCTACCCCAAGGAGGACTGGTTCTTGTCCCTTCAGGGTGATGTCTGTGGCTCGGTTGTTTGTTAAGGACACTAATCCGGAGCCGAAGAGAGCTAGAGTTGATATCCAACTGACACTAAGTTTTTCGGACGAGGAAAAGATCGGAACCATACAGCCTCATAATAATGCTTTGGTGGTCATGCTCAGGATTGGGGGGTATGACGTGAAGAGAGTGATGGTGGACCAAGACAGTGTCACTGAGATTATGTATCCCGACTTGTACAAGAGGCTGAACTTAAGACCCGAGGACTTAACAGCCTACGACTCTCTATTGATGAGTTTTGACGGAAAGGTTGTCATTCCTAGGGGTCAAATCAGACTACCCATGCAGGCTGGTTCAATAGTGGTAGAGATGGACTTCATCGTGGTGGACGTTTATTCCCCTTACACGGCCATTGTGGTCAAACCCTGACTTCATGCCCTAGGAGTTGTCTCTTCTACTTTACATCAAAAGGTGAAATATCTGTCGGCAGGCCAAATTGAAGAGATTGTTGGGAGTCAGTCCTCGGCTAGTCAATGCCTAGTGGTTGCCACTTGCCATATTACATCAGCTCGAAGTTGAGTACTCGGCCTTTACTAAAAAGGGCTTATGGCAATTAAAAGCTCTGGTATTGCTTGTCTATGGATCAGCCGAGGAGTGAAATATGAAAATTTAGAGACGGTTGTTGTTGGTGATGATCCGGAGAAGTTCTTTTAGGTTGGAGCTCAACCGCCTCTTCAAGAGAAGGAAGAACTGATAGAATTTCTTAGGAGAAATGTTGATGTGTTTGCATGGAACGCCTACGAAGCCCCAGGGGTAGATCCGAGCTTCATCTACCATTATTTAAATGTTAACCATCTGTCACCCCCAAGAAGTAACCACCTCAGCACTCATCCAAGGATCATTCTGATGTTGTCAAAGACGAGGTGATGAAGTTTAAGCAAGCAGGGGCTATCAGGGAGGTATTCTACCCTGAGTGGCTGGCCAATACTGTGGTGGTAAAGAAAAAGAATGGCAAGTGGCAAGTGTGTGTAGACTTCATAGATTAAAATAAGACTTGCCCAAAAGATCCCTTCCCTATGCCTAGAATAGACTAGCCAGTGGATGCAACTGTAGGCCATCATCGAATGAGCTTCTTACATGCCTTTCAAGGGTACCACCAGATACCACTAGCCCTGAGTGATTAGGAAAAAATAGCTTTTGTTACTCCCACTAGAAACTATCATTACAAAGTGATACCGTTTGGTTTGAAAAATGCAGGGTCTACCTATCAAAAGATGATAACTAGGATGTTTGAACCACAGTTGGACAAGAGTATTGAGGTCTATATAGATGATATGGTGGTGAAGAGTAAGATAGTATCCGAGCATGTGGGAGATCTCGGGAACATTTTTGAAATTGTGAGGAAACAAAAATTGCGCCTTAATGCTTCCAAATGCTCTTTTGGTGTGGAGTTAAGCAAGTTTGTAGGCTACATGGTAACTCACCGGGGAATTGAAGTTAACTCCGATCAGATTAAAGCAATTAAAAGTTTACAACCACCTCGAAACCCCAAGGAAGTCCAAAAGCTAACCGGAATGATTACTGCCTTGAACTAGTTTATCTCTCGGTTAGCAGATAGATGCAAACCTTTCTTCCTGTTGATGAAAAAGTGGAAGGGATTTGAGTGGACTGAAGAGTGTCTTTTGGCCTTTCAAGGAATATCTCTCTCAACCGCCTATTATGTCCAGTCCTAAGATGGATGAGGTCCTATTTACTTATATTGCTGTGACTTCTTATGCTGTAAGCTTGGTGTTGATATGAGTCGATAGCAGCACAGAGGCCAGTTTATTATGTAAGCAAGTCACTACATAAAGCCAAGATCTGTTATCTACCACTGGAAAAGGCCATTTTGGCAGTGGTGCATGCTAAACGTAAACTCCCCCATTACTTCTAGGCATACACAGTTGTTATCCTAACTCAGCTTCCACTTAGAGCTCTACTTTGAAATGCTGATTACATGGAGAGGATTGCTAAATAGGGCACAATCCTAGGAATTTTTTACATCAAATACATGTCTCATACCTCTGTCAAGGGCCAAGTTCTCGCAGATCCGGTAGCTGAATTTGCTGAATTCTCATTGGAAGTAGAAGCAGGGAAGCAAGGCGTGGATGGAAAATCAATTGGCATAATCTCCCTACAAGATCCTTTATCCTGGAGAGTATACGTTGATGTGCAGCAAATCAGAGGGGGTCTGGAGTAGGGCTAGTTCTAGTATCCCCCGAGAAGATTACTATTAAGAAATCATTAAGACTGGACTTTTCAGCCACAAAAAATGAAGCTAAATATGAGGCTCTATTGGTGCGAATGGCCATGGTGCAAAAAATGGGCAGAAAGACAGTAGAGATATTCTCTGATTCAAGGCTAGTTGTGGACCAAGTTCAAGGAGAGCTGGAAGCCAAAGATCCTAATATGCAAGAATATTTAGGCTAGGTTAGACATTTATAGTCTGGATTTGAATCTTTCAATTTGTCACAAGTCCTTAAGAGTAGAAATACACACACGAACTCTCTTGCCACACTAGCAATCTCCTCAGCACAAAGTTTACCTCGGGTCATACTTGTTGAGTACTTGTGCAAGCCTGCAATGGTGAGAGGAGATATGGTCCAGATCCATAAAGTCAAGATAGGGTCGAGCTGGATGGACCTTATAGTTCTATTCCTTAAGGAGGATATCTTACCTGAGGAGAAGTCAAAAGTAAAAAAGGTGCGAAGGAAGGCTCTTCAGTTCTGGCTGTCCAAGGACCAAAAGTTATACAAGTGCTCCTTTTAGGGCCATACTTGTTATACATACATCCTGAAGCATTAGAGTTATTACTTGAGGAGCTACATGAGGGAATTCGTGGAAGCCATATAGAAGGTTGATCTCTGTCTCACAGAGCCCTCACTTAGGGATGGTGGCCAGGTATGCAAAAGGAAGTACAGGAATATGTTAAGTAATATGACCAATGCCAAAGATTTGCACCAAACATTCACCAATTGGGAGGAGTCCTCAACCCTTTGTCCAGCCTTTGGCCATTTGCTCAATAAAGCTTGAATATTGTAGGTCCTTTCCCTAGAGTAGCAGGGAATAAGAGGTATCTACTGGTCGGCACAAATTAATTCACCAAGTGGGTTGAAGCTAAACTGTTGGCCAACATTAGGGATGTAAATGCTAAAAGATTTATTTGGAAAAATATTGTTACTCGATTTGGTATCCCTCACACTTTCATCTCGGATAACAACCTGCAGTTTGATAGTAAGGCCTTCTAGCGGTACTATTGTGACTTGGGGATTACTAATAGATATTCCACCCCAGCTTATCCCTAAGATAATGGACAGGCTGAGGCCGTCAATAAAGTCATAGTGAATGGACTTAAAAAGAGACTGGATGATGCAAAGGGAAAATGAGTGGAAGAGTTATCACACGTCCTTTGGACATATCGGATTACGCCTCGTAGGTCAATAGGAGAGACACCATTTTTAATGACGTATGGGGCTGAGGTCGTTATTCCTTTGGAGACTAGATTCTCAACACTGAGGATGAGTTCTTTCACTCCAAACAACAATTATGAGTTGTTAGGGAAGAGTCTAGACTTAATTGAGGAACGAAGAGAAAATGCAATGATCCAATTGGCCTGTTATCAACACAAGCTTAAGCAAGGGTATGATGCCAATGTGAAGCTGAGGTCATTAGCACCAGGAGATTTGGTGTTAAGAAAAGTTTTGGGTACTACTAAGAACCCAGCTTATGGGAAGCTATGGCCTAACTAGGAAGGACCATATCGCATCATTTCAGTGGTAGGAATAGGTGCATATTATCTGGAAGATCTAGATAAAAATACAGTACTCTATCCCTGGAATGTAAACAACCTGAGAAGAACCTTGGTCATACCTGGCTGTTCAAACCACATACCTTGGGTAAATTGATATCTTTTAATCATTGTTCTATGTGTTAAACAGAACCTTAGACATGCCTAACTCCTTGGACCATATGCTTCAAAAAAATTAACACTCTATAATATCTTTCTAAGTATTAAACAAAACCTTAAACATGTTTGGCTTCTCAAACCACATGCTTGGGGAAAATTAATACATAATGACATCTTTTTCAGTGATTAAACAAAACCTTAGACATGCCTGGCTCCTCAAACCACATGCTTTGAGAAAATTAACACTCCATGACATCTTTCTAAGTATTAAACAGAACCTTAGACACGCTTGACTCTTCATACCTCATGCTTTGGGAAAATTAATACTTAATGACATCCTTTTCAGTGATTAAATAGAACCTTAGACATGCCTGGCTCCTTAGACCACATGTTTTGGGAAAATTAACACCCCATGACATCTTTCTAAGTATTAAACAAAAGCTTAGACATGTCTAGCTCCTCAGACCACATGCTTTGAGAAAATTAATACTCAATGACATCTTCTTTAGTGATTAAACAGAACCTTAAACATGCTTGGCTCCTCGAACCACATGCTTTGCGGAAATTAACACTCTATGGCACCTTTCTAAGAACAAAACAAAACTCTAAACATGCCTGGCTTCTCGGACCACATGCTTTGGGTAAGTTGACATAATCTTTATTTTCATAAGTACCAGAATAAGTCCCAAGTCACACATGACGCCTTGGTTCAGTAGCTTTAAGTAAGTTAATGTTCTTAGATATTTATATACGTGTTAAGAAAAATAAGGGTTGTCTGCCCTATCTATCCTTTACAAGATATATTATTCATCTCCATAAGATTCAGCCTCCCTTGTAGAGGGCCCAACTCTCAATACAAGTATATGATAATTCTCTTTATTGCTGGCATTTTTTCAATTTATTTGAATTAGCAGTAATACAATTCTATTAGCTTTTGTTAAAGTGTGAGTAATAATAATCCATTTTTGTTTGCAATCTTGGTTAAAACTGATAAGAGAATAAAGGTTAAAAGGAAAAAGAGAGATTCATGAAACAAAAAGTAAAATCTTTTCATTGATCAAAAGGATAGTCTATTACAAACAGTGGTGAAACACCACCAAAAAAAAAAAAAAAAAGGCAGAAAGATTAAAATAAATAATAATAATAATAATAATAAGAATAAAGAAAATAAAATATATTTTTTTTATAGCTAGGCCTTTGCTTGTGGAGGGTTCTTATTGGGATTAGCTGTCTCGGATTGGGAATCCACAGCCTTGGACTTAAACTCTGCATCCTTAGCCTAGGAGACCACATCCCTGATTGTGAGAGCATCCTCGGAGTGTTTGGCCTTCATCGGTGGCTAAGCCTCCTTAACCTTCCCAACCCTTTTGAAGACTTCAGCATCAAGAGGATGGGCTTGGATGGTGGGGAGCTACTCAGGAGGAGGGAGCATTGCTGGAACTTCTCAGATGTCCTTCGGGAAGAAAATGTTCTCAGCTCTCCTCAGTTCAGAGTCAACAGAGACTCCCACCCGGTTAAGCGCTTCTGCCCATATCTTGGCGCAGTAGTTCCTGCACACTCCTGCCACCTCTTCTACCAACCGAGTCTCCGTGTCCTGCACCCCACGTTCATAAGATGTTGTCTCTGTGGCCTCAAAAGTTTCCTTGGCCACCCAAACTGCATCCCTGGCTTTCTGCAGCTCAGCCTTGAGATCCAAGATCAGCTGTCTCTGGGTGGCCAAGTCTATCTCGGTTATGTGAAGCTGTTGGCGCTGGTCCTTGGCTTGGGTCTCCAAACTCTTTAAGCCAGCCTCGGCACTCTGAAGTGCCCTCTTCAAGGCAATCAGCTTGTTGGCCAGCTCAGTCTGCTTTTGCTTGAGAGCCCCAAGGGACTTCTTGCCTTAGCGCAGGAGTGGGCCTCAGCCCTAACCTAGTTACGAGCGTCCTTGACCCACTCCTCAGCTACAAAAACTTGTTGGGTAACCTGCATATAAATAACGAAGGAATCCCATGTAAAGAAGAGAAAGAATGAGAGAGCGAGTAAGTATTTAATTCAAAGATATGTTAGATTACTTACTATAGCAAAGTCCCTCTTCAGGGACAAGAAGAGGTCGGACTACTTGAAGCGCCTGAGAGCAACCATATCTCTAGGGAGGAGAAAAGGCTGCTCTAGGGTTTCAGCAATGTAGCCTGAATGCCCCTTTTGGAAGTTTTGAACTGAAGCGTCCCAGGGGATGGCAATGCTGTCTAGCAATTTTTTGCTACTTCAAGTCCTTTGGAGGGATGATCTCCCCCTCCTCAATGTCCTTCCCCTTCCTCTTCTTCCTTTGTAAGTTAGGATCGAGGTGCAAGCCGAAAGGAGAGGGAAGAGGCGGAAGGGGAGGATTGGGAGGAAGCTGAGTTTGTGGGGCATCCTTGGATGATGACCATTTCCTCCCAGTCACTAAATCTTTAAAGCCTTTCCTAGGGTTCAAGGCCATCTCTTCCTCTTCCTCGGAACTGATGTTGACCCGGGCAACTACATGCCTTAGAGAATGGGGCGCAGAAAGTCTGTCAAATTCAGCTTCGAAATCTGAGAGCTCCACAGGCCTTTCTAATGCTCCTTCTTCTTCTTCAAGTTAGAATTGATCAATCTCAGCCTCGAGGGAGAGATGTGAGGAGGCTATTTCCTCCCTCGGAACAACTACTTCTTGTAGGAAATGTTGAAGAGGAAGTTCAACTGGAGGAAGGTCTTCCCGAGCCAAGAAACCAGGCCATGAGACATCTATTCGGTGGATTCTAAGATCATCTACCCTTGTTGCTTGGCTCGTGTCCTAGAATGCCTTTGACAAGGGCTCGAAGTCCAATACTAAGAGGATGGCTCACAGTTACTCATCTTCACTCACAAACCTTATTGAGAGCCACGACGTTGACATGACTGAGTTTGGGAGCAACATGCGCTTTATCTGCAAAAACATCCGAGGAGTAAAATAGGGTCAGATTAACAAAATCCATCGTCGAAGTAAAAAAAAAAAAAAAAAAAAAAGTGTTAGAAAGAAAAGATGGTGAAGCTAAAGGAGCTAAATCCTATGCTGAGAGACCTGAACCTAAGGTACCCCACCTGGATTTCCCTCTCGAGTTGGGCAATGAAGACCGTCATGCCATTCCCTAGAGGCAATCAAGTAGTCATCTTTCATGCCTTTGTTGGACTTAGGAAGACATGATATCAGTCTAACAATGTCGGACTGAGACTTGAGGTAATATCCCGTGTCGGAGAGCTTATGGTACTAATACAGATGAACAACATCATGCCATGTGAGTCTCAGGGGCGCACTGATGGGGAGTCAACCTATGGTTGATCAGATAGTCTCGGGTCACCTTATCCATAGGAAGTGTTATTCCTCTTTCTGTGAAAACAATCATAGGAATGACAACCTCCCATTCCTTTCTATTTGTGACTATTTGGTCAGGAGCACAATACCGTAGGGCTACTTCCTATGAAATGTGATACTTAGCTCTAAAACCCTCCATACTGGCAGGGGAGTCTATGAGGTGCTTGAACTTACCCATTTGGTTGAGCTAAAGGAAAAGGGGTGAAGTTTCTAAGGAAAGGTAACAAAGAATAAAAGGCTGAGGAGAGAAGCCAAGGAGAAAAAAGCTTAAAGGTGTAAAAACTTACAAGAATAGACACGTATATTGACCCTTGAACCTTTGAAAGATTTAAAGAGTTTGTAAGAAAAGGACTCGGGAAATTTGAGAACATAGAAAGCCTTGAGGTATGAGTGTTTGAGATCTTTGGAGAGCTTGAAGACTAATGAAAATGAAGAAAATTGATTTCCTCAAGTGCCTTATATAGGGGGTGGAATTAAGTGGGAGTTATCCCGCTCAAAATTCAAGGAGAAATGTCAACTGTAGGATATGCATCTCATCATTGGATGCGGGGAACAGAGCGCTGCCTGGAGCAATTAATGATGCATCGCGGGCTCTAAAGCGTCGGTGATGGTTATGTGGCACGCAAAACAGTACTCTCACACGTGTAAACTAAGGAAATGAATGGTCTTGACTCTTAAAAATCAAAACCCCACTTTTTCTCCTTGGATAAGAGGGGAAAACCGGAGTTTTGAAGGGTTATTGTAGGAATAAGGGCCCAAAATCAAATATTAGGCCTTGGGCCTTGGCCGAGAACGTTGATTAGTTCAAGGACGAATAAATAGTAGTAAGGGTATTAAGTTCAGAGTCCCATAAATAACATACAGACAAAAAGGTTGGGAAAGGTGGTTTGAGAAGGAGTGTCTCCTCGGATAAATGAAGCACAGATCGAATGTATATCCTGTCATTGAAAGTGACCTTATAGGAAACTCCATTGATAAAAGCGTGCATTACGAACATACTGGAAGAATAGGAGCCAGGAAATATTTAAGAGAAAGTTGTTGCCATTGCATTGAATGCTCTGCAGCTAACTTTCTGACCGCATTTATGTGAAGAAGACCCCTAAACAGTGCCGCATTGGTTATCCTAACTCATAAAGGGCCAGAGAGGGTGTCCGTTACGACAAGCACTTAATTAATGGTCAGAATGATCAACAAATGGAGGGTCAAAATCATTGGAATGGAGATATATAGTAACGGACCCTTGACAAAGAGGGGATCAGAAATTTATAAGAGAAAACATTGTAGCAGCTTTAACCATATCTATAACCATTCTCAATCAATATATATTAGAACAGACCTCCTTGGATTGTGCCAAGGACCAATTTACTTTAAGAAATCCAGTCTATTTCTATTTGATTATCCTTTAAATTCCATTATAACTGTTGTCCTATTCATTAGAACCTAGTTTTCCAACCCATTCTCTACAAATTTATTGTATTGGGCTTATTGGGCTTGAATCCCATTATACATTGGGCCTAAGATCCACACGCATCCCTACAACTATATATTTTAAAAATCTAACTGTTGGATTGCATGTTTTTTATGTTTTATGTTCTTAACATGTGACAAATTTCATAACAATAGAATATTATTTACTCCACTTCATAATCTTAATTTTTATGCTCATTTTTATATTACAAAATTTTGAAATTTAAATATTTAATTGATGACATAACTATTATCTTTAATTTTCTAAAATTTTGCAAGTAAGAAAGATATTTAAAAAAAATGTAATTCAATGGTGAATTTGTCAAAATTCATATCCAATAAAAAGACATTGAGTGGAATTATAGTCTTAGGCTATAATCAAGTTTGTTGTAAAATTTTGTCCATATTTAGTCACATGAATTTTTTAATAGGCCATGTAACTTGTTTAAATAATACACATAAAAAATCATATTAGTAGGTTGTAAGAAATAGCTCCAAACTGATTCAAAACTAAACTTTTTCTATCTAAATAAACACTATAACTTAAATGTTTTTACCATTTTACATATCTATACGAATAATTAACAACTACATTACAATCAAATTTATATTGAATTATTTAGATAGAATGATTTCGTCTATCAACTTATAATATTATATCTATCAACCATATATTGTAAAAACTATGCAATTTTAACTTAAATCTATATTTAATTTTTAGTTTTTACTACCAATAGACTATTTATAATTTTAATAAATTTAAATAATATTTTGATATATTATGAACTCAACTACAAGCATATACAATCAAATCTCTAGTTTATATTCTTCTCAAAAACAAATAAATATATGCTTTTTACATGTATACATATAAACATATAATATTATATATACTTGAGCTGGTTCATAATTGCATCATCATCTTTAAACTTAGTTCTTTTAATAACTGAACCTAATCTAAGACTTAAACTAGACTAGCTTGTTAAATAAACAAACTTAAATAAGCTCTTTCTTGAGTCAAGGCACAACACTAAAACCTTAGGCACCTTAAGGTAGTGGAGTGAGTGATAGTGGGTTAAAGCCTTGGTTCAAATAAAGCCATGACACTAAAACAAGATACAGAGAAGCTTTAACAATTCCTAAGTTTTGTGAATTTTTCTTCGTCTGTAAACTAATTATTGGAATAACATTGGCACTTCTTTTGGGTAGTAATGGTACACAATCACAGCTTACACATGATCCTGAAAAGAACTGAAGAAACTTCAACCATATAACATTTTTTTTAAAGAAAAAACCTCAACAATATAATATTAAAACATGTGAAAATACTTAGGTCTGCAAATGAACAGTCCAAGCCCGAGAACTTATTATGTCGAGGATCAATAAAGAGTAAAAGACGTCAATTTTAAATCCCAGATTATTCTGGGCTATACTGACTTGCACCAGCGTTAAGGTGAGAGCAATCACCTCCCACTTAATTTCAAAACAAACAGATACGTCCGCATAAAACTCAAGTATTTTTAGGATATTTTCTTCAACTGCACACCCATTGAACGTTTTAAGAAAGTGTATGTAGGATCAATGTGATAAAATAATTGTAAGGTGTTTTACAAGTCTAGGATCTGCACGGTTCCAATAGGCAGTACAATTGGCACCTTCTTGTGCTTAATAAAATTACCTTATAATAGAAATTGTGGGGAAAAAGGAAATCTTCACCTTTATTTCTAATCTTCTTCACAAGAACCAAATTGAACGTTGATAGAAAGTGAAAATATTTTATGGGTAAACCGTGAATATAACTCACACCTCTAAAGGATTAACTGGACGTTGCTTTCATACCGATATTTTGTTGGTCTTTATTGGGTTTCATTTTGAGCAATCTGTTGCTCCTCTCTCTCTCCCACTAAGAATTGTTTAACTCTGCCCAATTGCATGTGTACCAGCACATCAGGTATTCAGCAGAGACTTCATATATCAAGGAGAAGCCTCCGAGGGTCCTCCACAACGTCTTTGATACGGCGCAAGAAAAACACAGCCTCCCTCCCATCAATCAGCCGATGATCGTATGTCAATGCAATATACATCATAGGCCTTGGAACAATATTGCCCCCAACAACCATTGGACGGGTCACAATTGAGTGCATGCCTAATATAGCCGACTGCCAAATAAGTAATAGAGTCAATAGGTGGGGAGAATAACAATGCATAACAAGAATATTATTTTGCTAAAAAAAAAAAAAAGAATATTATTAAACCAAAAAGACACTAACAATAAATCAATAATTAACTATAAAATGATTTAAAAAATTGCGAAGGTGTTTTCAATCATTTATGATATACAACTACTGACATGCATAGAGAATAATAACATTAAAAAAAACCGCCAAGAGAAAATTGTATAGAGAAGTACCTGTGGTGGGTTGATTATTGGTGTACTTAAAAGACTTCCATAGACTCCACCATTTGATATTGTGAATGTACCTCCAGCCATCTCATCAATTGATATGGAACCATCATTTGCCTTCTTAGCTAGAGTATTGATCTGCTTCTCTATCTCAGCGAAGTTCATATTCTCAGCATTGCGTATAACTGGGACAACGAGGCCCTTGAATAAGGAATTTGATAATGGTCAGTTGAACGTGGATAATTTATTTAATGTGAAACTGAATTTCATCCGACTAAAAGCTCATGTCACGTAATTGAATTATACAGCTCAAATAAGTTGAACAACGCATAATAGCAATGGCTGCCTACTTCACTAGGGGCTCTCAATGCATGCCTAACAAGAGAAAAGGGTAGTTGAACAAAGCATAAAAGCAATAGCAGCCTACTTCACTAAGCGCTCGTAATGCATGTCTAACAAGAGAAAAGGGAACAAACATTAATACCTTTAATAATCCACACTGTTCATTACTTGAATGCCAGCAGATCACCAGAATACACAATAAAATACATTCTAGAATCCACACCATACCATTAATTGTATTCCAGTATCTCCAGGCATGCTTACACATGCCAAACCATTTAATCAAATCTTAGGGCATGGCAAAATTGCCAAAATGTTCAGTTACCATACTTCAATATCAGGGGAGAATTTAAATAATCCACGCAACGTTAGTTATAACTTCCCTTAGATACAGTTATTTAAATACTATACCTTAGGTTTCCCAATTAAATTCAATCATGCGGACAATTAAATTCAACTTTGTGGACCCATTGGAAGAATTAAATAGAGCATTTTCAGCCACGTTGGAAGAATTAAATTTAATTAGGGAACCAAAGTATAGCACATAAAGAATTGCACAGAAGTTTGGCCCTCAAACTAGCATCTTGAATTTTTCAAACTGAGAATGAGGCCTTTTCAATTAAACATATGGAAGCATATTTGATCATAGCTATTATCCAATCATTTCTATCACCTCTCATAATTTTATTTTGGGTGAATTGCACCAACCTCCCTTGAGATTCCTCGAAATTACACCCCCCCCCCCCCCCTCACCCCAAACCTTTTGATAAATTACACTCCTACCATTGATGTTTTAAAAATGCAACAAATAAGCACATCCCCTCTGACATTGACACTCCCATCTAATGGAATATTCTTTTAGGAAAGTACTAATGTGGAGGAGATGGACTTTATCTGTTTATAAAACCTCAACGGTGAATGTTATTTCATGAAACGTTTGTGGGGAGTGTCATTTTATGAAATCTCCAGGGAGGTTCGTGTAATTTACCCTTTTATCTTTTTGATTGGTAAGTTACACAAGCACCCTAGAAGGTCTCCATTCCATTATTATGAAATGACTATGGTGCGGACACTAGACTAGATATAGGCTCCTGATCACATGTTTGTGAACACCAACATAGGAGGACAGCCTAACCAATGACTTTATGGCTAGACAATGGAAGCTTGCTACCCATTAGACCCAGTTAATACTGAATGATTGAGACTTTTTAGGATTTTATTGTCAACTGATTTTACCCATATTTGATTGAGCTTATTTTCTATCCATATTTTATAAAAATTGAGAACCCTAAATCTCCAGCATTCACCATTGGGTAAACTTGATTATTATTGTAATTGGAATTGTTTTCCACTCTACTTGGTGCTGAGTCCGGGCAACACTAGATGCTAAAGCCTACGCCTTTTTTTATTGGTCATTTTTCCTCCCATACACGTGTTCCCCATGAAAAATAATTGTGTTGCATATGATTGAGTGCCATTTGAGCTAAAGCTCATTGACAATCCAGGACTAATTTTTAAAATACATTACAAAAAAAAGATATTATTGGCAGTCTAGACAACCAGAGCAGTTGGTGCTTGATAATACCAATTTCCTTAATTAACTAGGAAGGAAAAACATTAAAAGCCTTATAAAAACATAAACAAAAAAAAGGTCATTTGTCAAACAAAAAAGGAAACAATCACTTGTATCCTTTTTATTATTATTATTTTAATAATGAGTACCAATTTACTTATATCCATCTCTTCCTTAAGTATATTCTACACTGAGAACTTCTATTTATTCAGAATTAAATTTTAAAAAAAAAAAAAAAAAAAAAAACCACCTATTATCCTCAGGATTTGACAAATTAAATAAAACTCACTTTTTGAGAGAAATGAATTCACATCAGTTAAAAGCTTGACAATACATGGATAAACCATGAAATTGGGCATACCTTAGGAGTGCCTACAGCAATGCTGATGTCAATGTAATCTCGATATATGATATCTTCACCATCAATTACAGCATTGACAACTGGCTGACTCTGAAGTGCACTAACAGCAGCCTGAAACAAATTAAAATGAAATTATGAACACGAACAAACAGCATACATTGTCCAAAATCATCTAACACGCAAAGGTACTTTACACGAGTGACATACTACTTATACATACTTTCACGAAGCCCGACATAAGTCCTAATTTGACCCCATGCTTTTCAACAAAGGCATCTTTATAATCTGAACGGAGCTTCATCAAGTTAGTCCTGCATTATACAGAAAATCAACCAGGAGAGAGAGGGAGCTGTTTAACGGACATTTGACAAACAAAAAGGAAACAATGACATCGTGAAAAGGCAATTTGAAAGAGCTACTCATGATATTTATTAGTTTATCCCCTTTTCCTTTTCCCGGAGGCATGCATTACATTCAGTAATCATAGGACAGTTGTTGAATTCAGAGTGCTCATAATTAACATATTATACAACATAAAGCCTGATAATGAGATTACACAAGTTTTAAAAGCAAGAACAACTTTATGAAAACAGTCATCGTTACTCCTTGTTCGAGGTGGAAAGTAAGATGATTCAAACTTACATATCAACCTCATTAAATGTGCTCAGCAAAGCAAATGTATTCTGAGAATCTTTCAATCGTGTTGCAACCCGTTTCCTGAGTCTTGTCATGGGAACCTAGACAGGATAGATAAGATAATATTTTCAGTACTTGCTTACCATAATAAACTTAGAAAGATATATTTTCTTACTTGAAGAAGAAATCCTAAAACCTACTCGTCTTTCCCTATCCTTAGGAGGAAGCTGGGGTTCTGAAGCTGTGGCTTTAGGAGGAGAAGTTCCTTTTGCCTTGGGTTGTGATGGAGAAGGTTCTTTAATCTTCTCATTGACAGGGGCAGTTTCTGCTTTGGGGATTTGCTTCTCAACACTTTCCTTCTGTTCAGGAGGTGGTGGCTGAGCAGCAGCATTTTCTGGTGGTGCTTGTGTTACTGTTACACCTTCACCTGATTTTGAGATGAAAGCAATCTTGGTACCTGGTTCCACAGTGTCACCTTCCTTGGCCACAAACTACTATCAATTACATTTACAATACAGGAAAGAGAAAAGGATCAGCACAGCAACATTACTCAAATCCATTTTCAAAGAGGTATTGCAATGAACATTCAACTAATTCATATTGCCACATTACAGAAATATTACCTCTTGAATGGTGCCAGCTTCAGGACTAACTACATCAATTGTCACCTATTTATGGGAAAAGAACAAAATCAGCAATGACTCTTCTTTATACTTCAGAATCACGAGATCTATAAATTTTTTGGTTTTTTTTTTTTTTGGGGTGGTGGGGGGGACAGAAGTTACCTTATCAGTTTCAATTTGAGCAATAGGTTCATCGACTGCTACTCTGTCACCAGGCTCTGTTCATAGGGTAATGTACACATTAGTTTCAGAAGGCATTAAATTCATATATATGTATGCTCACGAATAATGAGACAACACAAATATTAAGCATTGAAAGTATACAATTCACAATGCAGCTGTGAGTATAACATACTCTTTAGGAATGTTGCCAAAGTGCCATCAGTTATAGATTCACCCATGAAAGGAACGACAGCTGCAACTATGTCTCCTGCAAGCAAATTCCAATATGTATAAACACGTGTGTGCAGACACACGAATCAGCATGTCCACATATTGAACTACATCTGCAAGGCACATAAACAATAAATTACCGCTGTCTGAAGAGAATGATCTATTCTTCAATTGAACAAAGTGCTCTGTTTGAAATAGTGCAGTAACTTCTCTGCATGCAGAAGGAAAAGGGGAAGAAAATAAGGAAGAAACCAAAGGAAGAGAAGTGTTTATAAGTACTAACACCCACCCCACCCCCCAAACACACCCTCTCTCCTCTCTATTCCCCTTTCAATCATTAATTTCTTGGAAGACTTGGATTCTCTTCTCAGATTGAGGATGTCAGAGGTAGTAACAGAACGATTTCAATTCTAAAGAAAAAAGTTTGCAAACATCAAGAAGTATCCTAAGTATTAGATGTCTTGGACCTGCTGTTTTCTCAAATTGTATGACATGATTAATTTAGTGAGAAATTCCAAAAGGATTTTTTCAAATAAAATTATCCAAATCAGTTCAGAAACATTTAAGTCAGATTTGTCTGAAATGTAATATATGTCATATTATTTAAGACACCCTCAAAGTAGGCAGCTAAATGAAGTTCTTTGCAACCAGCCAATACCCACCCCCCAAGAGAAGATTTGAAAAAGTTAAATAGAAACTACAGTTGGAAACCGATTTTCTTGGTAGCTCTGGGGTGAGGAAGGGCTGCATAAAACATAAAAGCTTGAGCTCACTAACCTCCGCGTTGAATGGGCATGAACCCCTAAAACAAAGGAATTTAAAGAAATCAATCACTGTGAAACCACACATGTAAAATAAGTTCCTAACAAGAAGCATGTTCAATAAAAAATAAAATCCAAAAGATTACCAAACAAAATGTGGTAGCCAGATCTCTGGACACACTCAAATCCTTGCCCAATGAGCAAAGCCTGCATGGATAAAAAGCCATAATATTGGAAGCTTTCTACAGTGGTGTGCCAAGGAGCTGATATACAAGGATAGAAACTTTTCTTAATTTCCAACACCAGAAATACGAAGAGAGGATTATATTTATATATTTATATATATATTAAAAACTCTGATGAGCACAGCATCAACATGCCTTGTAAAACTTTTAAGCCTATAAATTGCTCACTCTCTCTCTCTCTTCCTACTTTTCAATGATGCTCTTTTTTTTGGTGATAAGTAAAGAGAATTTTATTACACTGAGACATGAGATACAAAAGGAATGAAAGGGCCTTTAGCATCTTCAGCTTCAGAAAACAAAACAGAGGGAGGGAGATTGGAGATGGGAAAAGCCCTTTCTTAAGAACACTCAAAACCCAGGAAGTTAAGTTTTTTTTTGATGTTGGGGGGGGGGGGGGGGGGGGGTGGGTGTGGGGGTTGGGTAAAATTAGCATCTTGTTTTACAATTGAAAAAGAAAAGGAAAGTTCTTAACCCAAAAAAGAATGACTTCTATTATGGGAGGCCAAAAATGAAGGTCTTCAATTCTGGAAGCAATCAGCCAGCTAGGGGTAGAAGCAAGTTCCTTGAGGGGCATTAACACATTGGCTGTATCACCTTTGATGATGATCAGGGAACCAGCTTCTGAAGCACATGAGATTGCAAACAGGGCAGCCATGATTTCTCCCCACAAAGCATCTCCTTTAGGGAATAACTTGGTCCAAGCTTTGAGGATTTAAGCTTGGTTGTTACAGCTTACTACTACTGCTATCGTACCTTGATTTTTGAAAGCTGCATCAAAATTCAATTTATTCCTATCAGAGGGAGGGTCTGGCTCCATTTGCATGGAAGGGGCAGGGTATTTTAATGTATTCCAAGCTGCCAAGTGAGATAAGAAAGCAGCATTAATCTCCCTGAACAAAGCTATAGTCTATTTGAGCATTTTGAAAAACCAATTTGTTCCTTTCTGCCAACAAGTGATCATAGAGAATTGGAGAGTGTTAAATTACCAATTGTCCCAAAAGCTTAAGCTATTAGGAAATGGTGAATTTAATCACTTAACCATAAATCTAACACTCTCCCTCACTTGTGGGCCTAAACTTCCCCTTAATAAGTGGGGGCCCAACAAGTGGGAATTTAACATTTTAAATAAGAGGTAGAGTAAAGCTAGAAATTGAACTCGGGATCTCCTGCTCTGATACCATGTTAAATTACCGATTGTCTCAAAAGCCTAAGCTGTTAGGAAATGATGAATTTAATCACTTAACCATAAGTCTAACAAAAAGAATAATATAAATGCTTTTAATTGTTCTCTAGTGAGCTAGAAGTTTTTTTTTTTTTTTTTTTGAATATATGATGAATCTGAT
This sequence comes from Quercus engelmannii, assembly GCA_029955605.1. Lineage (NCBI taxonomy): Eukaryota > Viridiplantae > Streptophyta > Magnoliopsida > Fagales > Fagaceae > Quercus > Quercus engelmannii. The sequence continues at coordinate 33,831,004 of JARPSG010000004.1, forward strand.
CCAATGAGCCATTGTTGGGAAATCCATTTGAGCAAAGCAGCAGGGACCATAATGAAATTGACCACAGTCCACACCTGTGAAGAATGGGGCATCTGAGGAAGAGGTGTATGGTTGATTCACTTGGGTATTGGCATGTGGAATAGTGTTCTTCTATAGCTGGGATTCTAAATTTTAAGACAGCTCTGGTTGAAAGGGTATCCCAGGCTAGCTTCTACAAGACTTTAAGCCACTCATGAATTTTTTGTTTTCAAAGCAAGGTCCAATCTTGCTTGGTAAGGACCTCATGACAAAGAAATTGATAGAACTGGTCAAGGTTATAGGCAGCCAGCACAGAGAATTTGCCATCAAAGCTTGAGGTCAGAGGGGGGTAACATGTGTGGGGGAGGATGGAATGCAGATGTTGAGGAAACAGAGATTGAGCCTACTTTGATCCCACTGCCTTGATTCTCGAATAATTAAATCAGCTACTATATGCAACTCAGCTATTGTGGAGAAGTTTCAATTGGCCTGAAGTTTGGGAGTTTGGGAATCCATGGGTCATCCCATTGTGATATGCTACAGCAACTACCAACCTTGTAACAGATTCCCTTTGAGAGGAGATCTCTACATTGGAAAATTCCTTGGCATGACCAAGATTCTTGTTTAGGCCTGTTGGCTACTAGGAACGAGGCACCACAAAGATATTTGGATTTCAAAATCTAGACACGCAGGCTTTGAGGATTGGCAAAGACCTCCAAAGCAAGTTTGGTTATTAATGCACAGTTAGTCATGTATTCTGTGGAGGCCAATGCCTCTTACTGATTTGGCTAAACAAATATCATCCCAAGCTCTGAGATAGCACAGTTTGGTGGAGGAAGAGGAGGATCCCCACCAAAAGTCCCTAAGCATGGCATCCAATTTTGAAGAAGTTTTCTTAGGTAGAACAAAGGACATACTATATGATGGAATAGCTGAGGCCAAATACCTAATAAATGTTGTTTTCCCCGCATTGGATAGGGTATAACTTTTCCATCGTTGCAATTTTGATTCAGCTTTGATGATCACATCCTCAAAAGCTATGGATTCTGAGATGCCACTTTTGAGAGGGAGTCCAAGGTAGTTTGCTTTTTGCCCCGGTTGCTTCAGGTTTAAGGTGTGGCCAAAGTGGTTCTCTGTTGGTTGAAGAATTTTTTACTGCAGAAAACAATAGACTTTGCTTGGTTCATTTTTTGTATGGACCAAGAGCAATATTTGGAGATGCATTCTTGGATACTTTGTAGATGTTGTGCTTTGGTTTGGGAGAAAATGAATAGATTATCTGCAAATTATGGGTGTATTAAGGATGGAGAGCCACAGTTGATTTTGACCCTTTGATTAGTCCAATTTGATCACTCTGTTGAAGAAGTCTTGAAGTGGAGTCACCACCAGGAGTGAAGAGAAAAAAGGATAAAGGATCCCCTTGTCCGATCCCTCGAGTGGGTTTGAAGAAACCAAAAGGGCCACCATTGATTAGTATTGAATATGAGTGAGTGGAGATAGATTGCAGCACCCATTGGATCCATTTATATATATATATATATATATATATATATATATATATCTAAGATGCTATTGTCTTGGCTTTTCATCCCAGGCACAAAGGTTGCTTGCCATTGAGATATGAGTTTAGGTTGTAGGAACTGGAATCGGTTTGCAAGTACTCTAGATATAGCTTTACAAATGACATTGCAAAGGCCACTTGGTCTTAATTAAAAGACATTGGCTGCAACTGGGGATAAGGGTGATGAAGTGTGATTGAATTACCAACATATACTCCTTTAAAAAGAAATCTTGGATGGCAACAATTACATTACCCCCGATGATGTGCCAATAATGCTTATAGAAAAATGGGAGAGAAACCATGGTCCAGGGGCTTTGTTGGAGGCCACGCTAAAGAAGGAATTTCCTATTTTATCTGGGGTGCAGATGGCTGTTAGGGACTTGTTTTCCTCAACAAAGATGCAAGGTGGGAGAAGGGTTTCAAGGTTAGCTAGAGTATTGGGGGTTGATGAGATAAATAGTGATTGGAAATAATTGACAAAGCAATGCCCAATATTTTGTCACCTGAGAGCCATACACCATTTCTCATTTTTGAGGAAGTCTATGGAGTTTTTCTCACTATGAATAACAGTAGACATGAGAAAGAACTTAGTGTTAAGGTTAGAACTCATAAGCCACTGCATTCGAGAATTTTGGCTTCATCAGATTTCCTCTCTTTTTAGCAGTTCATCTTGAGTTTCTTGCATGTAGGCCTCTTTTGTAGATTAGAGGTCTAGGGTTAAGAGATTGGATTACCCTTAGGTCTACTTTGGTTTGCTGAATGTGGGTCTGGACTTGGCCAAAGGATTCTTGGTTCCATCTCTTTAGTGCAAATTTGGTCTCTTGGATTTTCTTATTGAGTCTGAAAACCGGGGACCCTGGTGAGTTGAGTCTCCAAGCTTGCTCGACAACAAGTACAATGGCCGGCTCTGGTCCATACTTCCAAAATTTTAAAAGGACAAGGGAAATTTTGAAGTTCTTGATTAGTGACAATTGGCCTTAACTAGAGGATGAAAGGAAGGTTCTTTATGAGGGCAAGAGGAAAAGATTAGTTGCCATCTCTAATTTTCATATGCACTGTAAGTCTCTCCTTGATGTTTGATAGACCTACCCTATTGTTTGTCCGAGTATAGTGGTTGCCTACAGAGCCAAGATCTTTATGGCCATTTAAGTTGATCAGTAATCACCGTTCCCAAACCCCCATTAGATGAGGTAGCAACTGGCCTTCCTTCTTTATTGCCTACTTGATGGATGATTTAGATGGAATCCCCCCATGCATAACCACCCACCATTGAAGGAGCTGCCCACCAAGTCTAAAGATGCCTAAAAACACTCCTTTTTTGCTCTTATATAGGACCAATATATGAGCAAGACCATCTAAATTTCATAAGTGGGGCCAGAGAAAATTAAGCAATTGATTAGCCATTGATTTGATAGAGTGGTCTCCACATCAAGACCAATTTTCAAAGATAAGTATAGCCCCTTTGGTGTCAATTGGTTCCACAGCAACATGATTGTAAAAACCTAAAGATAGAAGTTTGTGCTTGTACTGGGAAGAATGAATTTTGAATTCCATTAAAAATTTAAAAGTAAACCATTGGGGCACAAGTACGGTACCCTCAGAGCTTTGCATATCAGTCATATAAAACACTAAAAAAAAAAAAAAAAAAAATATTTACTAATTCAGCTATTACAACCATTGATTTACCTGCCAAAGCAATGGCTTCAATAGACCAAATTTGGACACTGTTTGTCATATTCAATCCATACTCTATTAATCAGGAAATTTTTATGGTTAAAATATTTTTTTACCATCCCAAATTACTTTTTCTCTCTTGCTAGGCAATATCCTCATTTCTTAAACTTGACAATGTAATGATGCCATGAAGGAAATAAAGAGAACCCGTTTCATCACTATCAAAATTACAACGATTCTTGCAATCATTTATATGAGAAATCCAACCAAAATTACACAATAGCAACCAACAACAATCATCATAAGTACCTCTTTCCGCATAGTCCTGTAACATTGTGGCCCTGACACCGACACTGCAGGCCTAATTCTCTGTACTGACTCTCCCAAAACCTTCGGCTATCGATCAAACACACACACACAAAACCACTAATAAAAACCAATGAAATTAAAATATTAATTCAGAAACTAGAACTACAATTGCATGCATGATGTAGCCACTAACTAATTTATCAATACCAATATCAAAAACAGTGACTAGAGCAAGATTTTTGATCCATACCGAAATGACTTTGCGGCGAATAATCCCCCAAATCATTTCTTCAACACTTAGCAAGCTGACCTGATCACTGAAAATTCGGTTTCAAATTAACACAGAAAATAACTCAAAAAAATGCCAACACTACCTCGCCTCATAGTCATAGCTCTCTGTTTGGTTCCAACGAAAATGTTATTGATTACTAGTTTGATAACTTATATTCAGCAAAAATAACATTAGAAAGTTTTAGTTTCACTAAAATGCGAGAGTGAATTGAAATTCGAAATTCAAGTTCTGGTTATACAGTTATACAAATATATTCGCGTGAGTGAATGAACGAAAAATAGATCTTATTGAAAAATAAAGAGTTAGGAAGAGTTAAGTAGTACTAGTAGTACCTGATATAGGAATTAAAGAAGAAGAGGATCAGAGAGTGAGAGCAAAGTATGGATCAAAACGGTGCGCAATGACACAGAAGAAATAGAATACTACTAATAAAGAAGAAAGAAGGAGGAAGAAACGTATAAATTCGTAAGGGAGAGTGAGAGTGAGAGAGGTTTTAATACGAAGTCGGCACCATCAAATGTGCGTTTCAAATTTTTGTTTTTCCTTCTTCTTTCTCTTTCTTCCTTTTTTTTATTTTTTATTTTTTATGTTTGTTTTGAAAAGTGGCGAATAGAAGAGAAGCACGTCATGTGAGCAGAAGGTTCGGCAGGGCTCCCGACATCCAGCATGTCAATTTTCCAGAAAGATTGATGGTTTTGGTGGCTACACAAATTATTATTTTATAATATTTTTACGAATTCTTAGCGTGCAAAATTCTTGCGGATCTTCTTCCGACCTTAATATTTAATATCACTTACTTAAATATTCATCATATCAGCAATTTATATGTAAAAAAAATCGTAAAATATTTTATGAGTTTAGCATTTTCCTCACGGAAAGGTATATGACTTGAAGAAAGCATGTTGGACTTTTTCTTCGTTTTGGATTCAATGCAAATAAATAATATTTCCCTCCTTCCCATTTATTTATTCCCTATTTCATTTTAAAATATTCCCAAATATTGTCATATTTTTAAAATTAAAAACCATTAATTTTTTAATCTTCCTCTTATACCCTTATTTTATTTCCAAAATTATTTTTGAAAATTTTATTTAAGGATAATTTTGGAAACTTATACATTTTTATAAAATAGATTTACCCTTTTTTTTTTAAGAATGAAACGTGCACTTGTATTAAAAATCAAGGAGGGCTGAAATCAACCTAAACTACATCAAAGATGTCTGGTGGTACATCTTCCATCCAGACATTTAAATTTCGTGAAAGAATTGCCCTTCTAGCTAGTGAGTGGGCGACTTTATTTCCTAACCGACCTACATGACTAAAACAGATACTAGAAAACAAAGGAATCAATGCTTTAACATCCTGCATCAAGTGACCTTATAAGGCCAATGAGGGACCATTATTTTTGAGATCTTTGTAAACAATCTCCGAGTCACATTCCAAGAAAACTTTATTAAATCCAACTTCAAGGGAGAACTCTGCCGCTTTCCTCGCTACCATTGCTTCAACCTGCGTTACTGTCGTGGGGAGTTGAACTTGTTGAGACATTGATGCCATGACATCCCCATCTGAGGGTATTCGGTTTACCGTGAGCTTACATTATGCTGTAACATTATATTATTGTAATCTTACATTAATGTAATCTCAATACAATAATAATACGGAGTACAACATTAAATTATGGTAATAAGACTAAGATGATGTGATATTTTTTTAATTTTTAATTATGGTAATATTAGAAAAAATAAAATAAACCAAAAATTTTAATATCACATCATCGTAATATGTATCACATTAAGAACACTTCACATCAAACCAAACACCACTTAAATGATGTTCCCCTGAAAAGTTGAATTTTTGAAACAAAACAAACAAATTGGGATAGAAAAAGTGCCATGTTTCAATTTATGTATACAAATAAGAGTAATGCTTGTTACACACAAACTTGTGTGTAAAATTTGTTTAAAACACTGAAATTGATTTCAGTTAACAGATGTATAAGAGTATTGAGCAAACCTTAAATATAGTACCTTAATTACTGTTTATCAAGTACCTCATTTAAAATTTAGCTACCTGTTCATTCACTTAACAGAGCAAAAATGCATTAACAAATAACATCCTCTTTCCTTTTTTTTTTTTTTTTTTCTTTGTCTCCTTCAAATGTGTGAAAATCAAAGTTCATGCACAAACTTAAATTCTCCTTCTTTCTCTCCTTCTTTTTTCTTGGAAAAATTATCCTTAACCCATGCAGTAATTATTTAGAATCCACAACTCCAATATGAATTTAAGATTAGTATTTTTATTGGCGACCAAAGTCAGGCACCTACCAAGCCCAACCTAATGTTCAAATTGCAAACCAAAGTTCAAATCTTTGAGATCAAAAGTTAGCCCCGTCGACCTTCTGACTGTTTGAGGGTTAGATTAGAAAAAAGAATTATCAAGAGAGAATCAGAAAATAGAGGGACAAATAACGAAATGGAGACCAACATCCAACAAATCTTTCAATTGACAACGTGAAACAAACGAGCCGGCCCTCTCCTCCTTTTGAAATCTTGATTTCTTAAAAATCTAGAAATTTAAGAGTGTGAGATGAAGGATGTTGGAGTTTTTGACTTCCAAGGGTTTTTAAGTTTTAACGCATCTCTAAAGAAAATGAAGGAGAAAAAGAGAACAGTAAAAAAGATGGACATTTACTCTGTTAAGTAATTAAGGGTGTGTTTGGATACCACTTATTTTGATGAAAACTGAAATTGAAAACTAAAAATTGAAAACACTGTAGTAAAATAATTTTTAAATATGTGAATAGTGTCGTGGGATCCATTTTTAATGAGAGTTTTGATGAAAAAAGAGGTTTGTGAGTCTCATAAACAGTGCACGGGACCCACTAGAATACTATTGGCTTTGTTGAAATGCGCTTCTCAAAAAAAAAAAAAAAAAAAACACAGATGCAGGATAGTGCTTTTTAGCACTATCCAAACGCACACTAAATAGGTGGCTAAATTTTAAAAGGGGTACTTAACAAACAGTAACTAAGGTATTGTATCTAAGTTTTGCCAAAGAGTATTTATCCTACAAATAATTTCATTCAAAGCCAGCTAATTTCTTTTTCTCCTTTTTCCCCTTTTAGTAATACCAAGAGAAATTTTAAATTGCGCCATTAAATTTATTCAAATTCAATTCACTTAAGTATTTGCTCATACATTTATTATAGTTACATAACTTTTACTTTTATTTAACATAGGCATTCCTTCTAACTCAGTCACATTATGTCATTCAAGTGTCATAAAAACAACTTCATTTGGGAAATTAAAAAAAAAAAAAAAAAAAAACCAAAACTATGTCGTTTTAGCTTTTTAGAACACTTAACAACAACCCCTCTAACAGAAGTTGATGGAAAACTACATTAAAAATGAATGAAATTTATAAGACTAGTGTGGGTGTAAAAAACTTTCATAGTTGGTGGAACAGTTTCAAGGTAATAATTGTAACAATTAAATTTTAAAGTGTAGGAAGATAATTCACAGTTGGAGTTCTGAACAATAGAAGTGGGTTATGAAAGTTATATTATCGATGAACTAGGCTTGTCAAGATACATTCATTCAAAGGCATTTATAAACTCTCTCAAGTCTCTTTCTCTCTCTAATTTGGTGTCTCCTCTCTAAGTATGTGTGAAGGCCCTATTTATACCTAAAGGTCTTCCCTTCAGTAATGTGCTGTCATGAGGGGGTTAGAAGATAGTTGTCCATTAGGTGTCTCTTTCCTTCTTTTGATGATGAAAGTAGACTTTTAAGGTGTAAAGCACTATTCATGCTGGTCATTCAATAATAAATGCGGCTTGTGTTAGGTGAGAACACCTAATTAATGCAGAGGTTGTTATTGCTTGGTTGTGTGCCATCCCCTTGGTTCCTTATATGCATTTCTGGGTTTGGGTTTTTCCTTAGCTCTTTCATCAGCTAGACAACCTTGGTCAAAACTATCCAAGGAGCTATAGATTTCATCGGCTCCCATTAGAGGACAAGGGGCTTCCTGGGGTGGGCCCTTGTTCCCTTTACCAAGCTTAGACCCTCATTCTAGAGGACAAGGGATGGGGTTGGTCCCTTAGCTAGACCACCTTATTCTTTGAATGGGTCCATTATTCACTCATGGAATACAACTAGAGGAACACTCCTTACAACTAGAATGAATAAATCAAAATTACAAAGCTGAATTGAATTTTGGGAAAGTTAGAGTGGCAATTTTGTAGATCTTGAAAAATTGGAACTAAACTTAATAACCTAACACAAACCCAAAGAAAAAAAAGTTAACTGATACTCAACCCACTTAACTTCGAGTTAGGTAAGGTTAACCCACAACACAACCCAACCCAACAATTTTTAAAGTGCTTCCCCCCTACCCCACATATCAAATCCAGATTGGACAATATGGTATATTTATTTTTAGGGTAAAATGCAAAACCGACCCTCTAAGTTTCTTTAGATTTCGTTTCAGTCCTCTAACTTTGCTTTTGTTCATTTCAGTCCTCTAACTTTCAAGTTTATTCAATTAAGGGTTATCCATCAACTCTTGTTATATGTCGTGGGTAATTTTTCAATTTTATAAATTTTTCTTCCAATCTTTTAAATTAAAAAAATTCAATTAATGATTGAAAAATATTTTCCAGATTTTTTTTTTTCAAAAAATTTTAACAAAAGTTAACGGAAAAGCCTTAATTGAATAAATCTGATATTTAGAAGATCGAAATTGATACGCCCGACCAAAATGGTAATCGTCCATACAATGCAAGATAGGGACGACCTTATTAAAATCGTCCAGAGAGAGAAGGTCGTCTCTCAAAGACCTGAACACTCGCTCCCACTCTTCGCGGGTCGGTTGCGAGACATTAATCAACCTTCAAACCATTGGGAATGGCAGCTCATCATTAACACCCAGCAAGGGCGTTACAAGGCTAGATTAAAGCCTCCATCAAGACTCCACCAACGGCTAGAAGAAATGACCTGCAAGCACACATATATAAAGACTGAACCCCAAAAGGGGTGGGGTAAGAAAACACTCTAGCACACTACTCTCATTGCTCTCCTTTGTCAATCTTTCTGACTTTGGCATCGGAGACCTTTTTGCAGGCACAACGCCGGCGAACTACTTCCTTTTGTTTGTCCACGGATTGCAGAAGATTGATTTGGCGAGGAACGGCTTCCATCTGGACGATCATAATCGACTGACGATCAATTCTTCATCAGTTTGGCGCCGTCTGTGGGAAACGACGATTCAAAACGTGATCCATCCCCAGTCCAAATGGAATCCAGTACAAATCCAGATCCTGCTGCACTGGCCCTACAAATCCAATCGCTGTCAGCAACTGTGGAAGAACTCACAAGACAGAACCAAGAGATGAAACAACGACTACTGCAGGAAAGCAATCGTGCAGATAGGGGAGACGACGAAGATAGCAACAGAAGGCGAACCAGCACTCCGGAGGAAGCAAGCTCGGATCTTTTGAGAGAGATGAGGAAAGAGATGGACGAACTAAGAAACGCCATCAAAGGAAAGACGGACCAATGCTTGGAGAGAATCGTCCGGAAGACGGATTCGCCCTTTACCATAGCCGTCCAGGAGTGCCCTGTACCCTCCAAGTTTCGTCTACCCCAGCTGGAACCTTTCGACGGGCTGAAAGACCCCTTGGATCACATGAATACCTTCAGGATGACCCTAGGCCTCCAACATCCGCCTGACGAGATCTTATGTCGCTTATTCCCTACGACCCTCAAAGGAGCAGCCAGGGAATGGTTCAACAAGTTGCCAACATCGTCCATTGACAATTTCGAGCAGTTGAGCAGCTCCTTTGTCCGTCACTTCGTAAGGGGACAGCGACCAAAGAGAACTACCGACCACTTGCTTACCATCAAACAAGGAGAGAAGGAACCACTAAGGTCCTACGTGACACGCTTCACCCGAGGAATGTTGGAAATAGACGAGACAGATGACAAGGTACATCTCACGACCTTCAAAGCAGGATTGAAGTCCAGGGATTTTGTGGCATCCTTGGCAAAGAACCCCCCTAAGACGATGGCCGAGGCACTGTTAAAAGCTCAGAAGTACATGAACGCGGAAGAAGCCCTGGCAGCTATTGACGGGGCAGATAAAGTAGGGAAAAGAAGAAAGAAAAGGAGGACGATTGAAGAGGGCTAAAACGGGATCGGGCTGACAGACGGAATGACGATGGAAATCGAAGGAGAGAGGACAAAAACCCTCGTCCATCAAAGTTCACCCCGCTGGTGATGCCAGTAGATCAAATTCTAACAGAAATAAGGGACGAACCATCCCTAAAGTGGCCAAAACCACTCCATTCAGCACCTGGATTGCGCGACAAGAGGAAATACTATCGTTTCCATAAAGATCATGGGCATTACACGGAGGACTGCAGGGACCTAAAAGAGCAGATTGAAGAGCTCATCTGTAATGGGAAACTACAACAGTATGTAAAAAGGGGGGATTTCGGCAGGTACAAACAGAAAAGCCAGCCAGTTAATGCACGAAGAGACGAAGATCGCCCCCAACCTCGTCCACAGAACGCACTAGGGGAAATAAAGACCATCGCCGGGGGACCAATCGCCGGAGGATCATTTAAGTCTCTCAGGAAGTCATACCAAAGACAGGTAAACAGCGTCCACAACGTACCACCGTCAAAGCAAAGACGCACCAGTGAGGACTTGCATTTCTCTGAGGAAGATGCCAAAAGTGTGAAGCAGCCCCACGATGACCCGCTCGTCATTATGATCATGATCGAGGGGTTCAACACGCGAAGAGTCCTGGTCGACAGCGGAAGTTCAACAGACATAATCTATCTTCCTGCTTTCCAACAACTAAAGCTAGACCCAAAAAGGCTCCGTCCTTTTGAGTCTCCCCTCGTCAGTTTCAGCGGAGACAAAGTATACCCCAGAGGAATCACGACGTTAACAGTAACGGTCGGGTCATACCCCCTTCAGGTAACCAACCAGCACAACTTTTTGATAGTAGACTCACCCTCGTCCTACAATGTGATCATTGGCAGACCAATGCTCAATCGCTGGAAGGCTGCTATCTCCACCTACTGCTTAAAGGTGAAGTTCCCAACAGAACATGGAATCGGGGAGATTAAGGGAGATCAAGTACTAGCCAGGGAATGCTACCATGCCGTCCTGGCCTCAAAAGAAAACCATACGTGGACAATTGAGGAGAAGACGCCAGAGATTATGGAGAAACTTGAAACGGTAGATCTGGCTGAAGGGAATCCTCCAAGGACGACCCAAATAGGGACGAGCATGAGTCAAAAGACGAAAGGCGAAATCGTCAGCTTTCTGAAGAGCAACCTCGATATTTTCGCTTGGAGCCACAAGGATATGCAAGGAATCCCAACAAGCCTCATCCAGCATCACCTGAATGTTGATCCGGGAAAGAAACCGGTCCAGTAGAAAAGGAGAGTCTTTGCTCCCGAGTGAAATAAGGCAGTGATGGACGAGGTAAATAAGTTGCTTGCAGCATAATTTATCCGAGAAGTCCACTACCCAGAGTGGTTGGCCAATGTAGTCATGGTCAAAAAAGCAAATGGGAAGTGGAGAATGTGTGTCGACTTCACAGACCTGAACCAAGCATGCCCAAAAGATAGCTTCCCGCTGCCTAGAATCGACCAGCTAGTAGACTCCACAGCAGGACACAAACTTCTCACATTTATGGACGCGTTTTCAGGATATAACTAGATACAAATGGCTGAAGAAGACCAAGGAAAGACCGCTTTTATCACCAGCCAGGGACTTTACTGCTATAGGGTCATGCCTTTTGGGCTCAAAAACGCAGGGGCCACCTATCAAAGATTGGTAAACCAGATGTTCGAGAAGCAAATCGGGAGAAATGTGGAGGTTTATGTTGACGATATGCTCGTCAAGAGCAAGGAAGAAGAGAACTATCTGGACGACCTCAGAGAGACGTTCAATACTCTCAGACGGTATAGCATGAAGCTAAATCCATCCAAATGTGCCTTTGGGGTTTCCTCGGGAAAGTTTCTCGGGTTTGTAGTATCGCAGAGAGGGATTGAAGCGAACCCCGAAAAGGTAAGGGCCATCCTGGAAATGTCTTCACCCAGGACGGTCAAAGAAGTACAGTCCCTAACAGGGAGAATTGCGGCCCTCAATAGGTTCGTCTCGAAGGCGACGGACAAGTGTCTTCCATTCTTCAAGACTTTGAAGAAGGCGTTTTCATGGACGGAGGAATGCGAAGCGGCGTTCCAAGAGCTGAAAAGTTATCTTAGCAACCCGCCCCTCCTTAGCCCGTCCAAAGAAGGTGAAGATCTATTCCTGTACTTAGCCGTCTCAACCACGGCTGTCAGCGCGGCATTGATTAGAGAAGATGGTGGTTTGCAACTTCCTGTGTATTACGTTAGCCAGGCCTTCCAGGGTGCCGAGGCACGGTACCCACGTATAGAGAAGATCACCTTCGCCCTGATTACGGCTTCGAGGAAACTTCGTCACTATTTTCAGGCCAATCCCATCGTCGTGATGACAGATCAGCCCATAAAAAAAGCAATGAACAAGCCCGAAGCAGCAGGAAGAATGGTGCAGTGGGCAATCGAGCTCAGCCAGTTCGATATAAAATACCGTCCAAGGATGGCGATAAAAGCACAAGCACTGGCCGATTTTGTAGCGGAGTTCACCGTCCCTGAAAATGTAGAGAACATCTGGACGGTTAATACTGACGGATCGTCCACTCAACGCGGAGGCGGAGCTAGCATCGTCCTCACTTCTCCCGAAAAGAATGTCATCAAGTATGGAGTCCAACTTAAATTCCTTGTGACCAATAATGAGGCAGAATATGAGGCATTACTGGCAGGATTGAGAGTAGCTCGGGCACTAGGAGCTGAGAATGTTGTGCTCAGGAGCGATTCCCAACTCGTCATTGGACAAGTAAGGGGGGAGTACGAAGCAAAGGAGGCAAGGATGCAGAAGTACCTCAAGCTGACGAACCAATTGATCAGCTCCTTCAATTACATAGAGTTCGTCTAGATCCCCAGGGATCAGAACACAGAAGCTGATGAGGTGGCCCGAAATGCCTCAACGGACAGCGGAGGTAAAAGGTTCGATTGGAAGACGGAAGAACAAAACCACCCCAGCATACTGGAACTTCAAATTTCCTCCGTCCACACAGACCATGGATGGACGAGCCCGATAGTCACATTCCTTCAAGAAGGACGACTACCGGATGATCCAGAGGAAGCTAAAAAGGTAAGAAGACGAGCAGCCAGATTTACGATACTTAATGACGAACTCTACAAAAGAGGCTACTCCCAACCGTACTTGAGATGTGTTGAAAAGGAGGAAGCCAGGTACATCCTTGAAGAAGTGCATGCTGGAATCTGCGGAGATCACACGGGGGCAAAGTCCCTCGCCAGAAATATCTTGAGAGCTGGCTACTTTTGGCCAACAATGCAACAAGACGCAATTGATTTCGTGAGGACGTGTGATAGTTGCCAAAGATATGGGAATGTTCAAAGAATCCCCAGGGAGAAAATGACCACAATATCATCTCCCTGGCCATTCGCATAGTGGGGGATTGACATCATGGGTCCCTTGCCTCAGGGAAAGAGACAGATGAAGTTACTGCTCGTCGCCATTGACTACTTCACAAAATGGGTGGAGGCAGAAGCTCTGGCAACAATCACCGAAGCAAAGCCAAAGCTTCAGGTCATTTTGCTCGAGCTTGGGCATCAAAAATAAGTACTCATCACCAGGTCATCCCCAGGCCAATGGACAGACGGAAGTAACCAACCGGACCCTGCTCAAGATCATCAAGTCCCGGTTGGTGGGGGCAAAAGGAATGTGGCCTGAAGAACTGCTAAGCGCCTTGTGGGCTTATAGGACGACAGCGCGGACACCAACTGGAGAAACACCGTTCAATCTGACATATGGCACAGAAGCAGTTATACCAGTCGAAGTTGGTCTCACAAGCTTAAGGAGAGAATTTTTTGACGAACAAACCAATGAGAACCAATTGAAGGAAAACTTAGATAGCCTGGACGAGATTAGAGATCAAGCAGCTGAAAGAATGGCAAAGTACCAGCAGAAGATAGCAGAATACTATAATCAAAGAGTGAAGCTAAGAAGATTCAACATTGGTGACCTTGTCCTTAGAAAAGTCACCCCTGCGACAAAGGATCCAGCACATGGCAAATTGGGACCATCCTGGGAAGGACCCTACAGAGTTGTCCATTATTCGCGTCAAGGCAGTTACCACCTTGAGGATTCAGAAGGAAAAAGACTACCTTGTCCGTGGAACGTCGAACATCTAAAGAGGTATTACGAAAAGGAACCGTAAACTTCATTGTAAAACCAATTTGATACTTCTATCTTATGTAAGCAATTATTCGAATTATAATTATTGTCCAGCATCCCTTAAGTGTTATTGAGCAAATCATGCGCCACTGTTTTCAAAGATAAGCACAAACGATCGTCCCTAAAAGGCTTAACGACGATAAAATTCCTTAAATGGATGTACATCGTTCCTAAAAAGCTTAGTGACGATAAAATTCCTTAAATGGATGTACATCGTCCCAAAAAGGCTTAACGACGATAAAATTCCTTAAATGGATGTACATCGTCCCTAAAAAGCTTAGTGACGATAAAATTCCTTAAACGGATGTACATCGTCCCTAAAAAGCTTAATGACAATAAAATTCCTTAAATGGATGTACATCGTCCCTAAAAAAAGTATAACGACGACAAAAAATTCCTTAAGGGGATGCACATTGTCTCAAAAGCTAAAATTCCTTGATATCCATGTGCATCACACAACATGATTTCATCTGTGCATCACACAACATGATCTCGTCCATACAGGACAACCAAAAAGTCAGATTATGGGGAAACATTTCCAAAACCCCCAGGAAGGTACAAAAATCCTCACACAATTCATGCAATCATGAAGAGCAAAAACAAACGCAGACATTTATAAAATCAAACATAGAGTTAAATTGTTCTAAGAGCAAAAATGGGGGGCCCCAAAAACAGGAGGGGCATCCAAACAACAGTTGTTCTTAACTTAGTGCAAAAAAAAAAAAAAAAAAAAAAGGGAAATTTTCCTTAAAGCAGAATTAAGCTGGAGGAGCAATATCATCGTCCTGGGTGGCCTGAGATGGCTCAGCACCGATAGACGCCCCTGCTTGAGCTGCCTCGTCCTCTTCAATCTCCTTATCGATGGCCTCAAAGTCTAAATCGTCAAGGTTCGCGCCATGACCATGCTTGACCAAATACCTTCGCAGCAGCTCGAACCCTTTGAAGTACCACTGGAAAAGAATGGTGTTATATTCTTCAGTGGTTTGGAAAACAGTGACGGCCTTGGCCACTGTAACCTTCATCTTCTGAGCGGCCGCCGCTAGGAGTTCGTCCTTCTGCTTCACAGATTGTCTCTCAACGTCCAGCTGCTCCGTCAGTACACGAACCTGCTCCTTGGAAACGTTGAGAAAATCCATGGTCGTGATCAAATCCTTCCGCAAACCAGAGGCCTCAGCCTCCAAAGCTTCTACCTTCGAGTTGGCCACGACGGCCTTCTCTTCATTCGCTAAATACTGAGTAGTGATGTGCATGGTCTCCCCCAACACCTATGGACGAGTACAAAGTTAATAAAAATTAGTTCAATCAAAAGCAACAAAAATGGTCAAGCAGATAAAAATGAAGAAAGGGACAAGATGTATGATGATTCATCTGCACAAGCTTATGAACGTGGCGGCTCACCATCTCATGTAAAGGAATGCTCGTGACTTCCCTCATCTCACCAGGGGTAAAAAGCTCGTTGGCACGGTCCATGGCCGTCCCAGCATCCGACCAAACGTTGGCACCAACCTTCCCTTTCCCCTTATTAGCAACCTTCTGCTTCTTCGAAGGACGAGCCACCTCCTCAATTGAAATACCAGGAGATGCAGCCAGACCCTCCTCCAGATCAAGGGTAGGTGTGGACGACCCTCTCTCCACCACCTCTTTCTCCTTCTCCTTTTCTTTATCTGTGATTCTTAGCCTCTTCTGGCCTATGCTGGAAAGGGGCTAATTCTTTTTGCCCTTAATTTTGTCATACATCTCTTTGTTAAATTTCGACGTCATTTCTACACAAAAGAGATCAAGGACGAATAAAAGAGGCGTAAGGACGAATAAAAAGAATGCAGATAAACACGAAGAAAAGACGTAAAGTGCAACTTACGTTTTCTCTCTTCACGGTCGACGGTACTGAGTACGTAAAGGGAAGGTTCTGGTCCCAAACAGTGACGAGCTAAGGTATGCGGATCAATCAGCTCACCAAAATCTTCTATCGTCCTTGAGTACCTGATGGCAGCCTGCACTCGCTCTACAAATCTGACCTCTAGCTTTGGACGATCTTTCACTGCAAAGGACGACATCCAAAAAAAAAAAAAAAAAAAAAAAAAAAAAAAAAAAAAAAAAAAGAGAAAAGGGGGCCAACAACATTGGGGTACACGCACCAATCAAAGGGGTCTCCCATCGTCGCAGCAACCTAGGTACGTTCCCTCACAGATCATCAGGCAACGTTTCCCAACCGTCCCCAGATACAAAGAAGTATCTTGATTTCCAGTAGCGAAAGGATGACGGAAGGTCAGCTACCAGACGAGCCTTCCTATTCCAAGGTACGAACTCATAGTACCCAAATTCTCTGGACTCTTTCAGACGATACAAGTGGACGAACTCATTAACTGAGATCATATCCCCGTCAGCAATGGTCGTCCAAATCACCATACAACTAACCACTATTCTCCAGGAGTTAGGCATAAGTTGCCCTGGTGCAAGGTTAAAATGGTAAAGAAGCTCCATTATGAACGGATGGACGGGAAATCGGAGGCCACACGAAAAAGCAGCCTCGTAAAAGCAAACTTCTCCGTGGGCAAAGGCACAAGCCTTTTCGCCCTTCCTGGGTAGACGGGCCTTAGTTCCCTTTGGAAATTGGAATCTGTCCTTAAATTTACTAAAAACCTCAACTTTCAAGGGGCAATTCTCCTTCAGGGCATGAAATCGACGGACCGTCGCTGGAGCAGGGGAATGGGAGGACGAAGGAGCACAGGAAAGAGTGGTGGTCGTAGCATCGATCCCGGCCTCTTCCTCGACCACGTTTGAGGACGAACCCCTCTCTAAATCACCTAACCCTTCTTCTAAACCCATATTTTCCTCTCTTAGGTGCCCTCTAATAGACCGAAACCAAGCTTGAGACTCCAACAGAAGAGGGTATAAAACACCCAACGCCGAACCTAACCCGGTACCCCTATTAACAAATTCCTCAACTACTGGGTACGAACCGGCAAGGGAAGGCGCACCCAATAGGTCACCGGAAAGCTCTACCAAGGAACCTAGGCGGGCAAGAAGAAAAGCTACGGAAGGGAAGTTACGCCTAACTTCGAAAGTGTCCACCATTAAAGGAAAAAAGGAAAAACTAACACCACTACTCAGTAAGAAGAGAAAATAGTACAGAAAGAAAAAGGAACTTAAGTGACACAAATGCAAGGAAAAACCATAAAGGAAAGAAAAGCGTAAATGGGGATGGGCGTACCTGGAAGTTAGGGAGAAAACTGAGGAGGTGAGGAGCAAAATACGCGTAGGAGAGATCAACCACACAGAGAATGGGGAAATGGAAAAAGGAAAAGCCAAAAGAAATCAAAGGTCTCTGCCTTGGAAAGTGCGGGAAAACTGAAAAGGCACTCACCGGAAACGAGGCACTCCCACCAATAGAAATCAAACACGTGGCACTGAGAGGAGCCACAGCCGCCATTACGCAATCAATGCGGAGCAGAACTCCAAGCGCCATTACTGAAAAAAAAAAATAAATCAAGAATAATCTTTTCATATTCCTATAATCGTCCGAGAAATGGACGACCATGGAATAGGGGGGCAGCTGATACGCCCGACCAAAATGGTAATCGTCCATACAATGCAAGATAGGGACGACCTTATTAAAATCGTCCAGAGAGAGAAGGTCGTCTCTCAAAGACCTGAACACTCGCTCCCACTCTTCGCGGGACGGTTACGAGACATTAATCAACCTTCAGACCGTTGGGAATGACAGCTCATCATTAACACCCAGCAAGGGCGTTACAAGGCTAGATTAAAGCCTGCATCAAGACTCCACCAACGGCTAGAAGAAATGACCTGCAAGCACACATATATAAAGACTGAACCCCAAAAGGGGTGGGGTAAGAAAATACTCTAGCACACTACTCTCATTGCTCTCCTTTGTCAATCTTTCTGACTTTGGCATCGGAGACCTTTTTGCAGGCACAACGCCGGCGAACTACTTCCTTTCGTTCGTCCACGGATTGCAGAAGATTGATTTGGAGAGGAACGGCTTCCATCTGGACGATCATAATCGACTGACGATCAATTCTTCATTAGAAATGAACGAAAACAAAGTTAGAGGATTGAAATAAAATTTGTAGAAAATTAGAGGGTCAGTTTTACATTTTACACTTATTTTTAATAGTTTCACATATACATTTAGTATTTTTGGTAATGATGTATTGTACCAAAAAAATTTATGGTCCATAATATTTATTTATTTTTTTTCTTCCAGTTATTTTATGGTGATGGTGAACTATGAACTGGGTAAATTTTTGAATTATTATTATTATTATTAGTAGTAGTACTATTACTACTTTTTTTTTTTGGCAAATGTGATATGAAAAACATATCGGTCAACCTGTAATCCAATCAATTCAACCTACAAACCAATTAACTAGACCTACTCACAACCCATTTAGGATGACCCATTTCTAACACATAATCCAATTAACCCAACCTGAACAAACATGTTTGCCAAGTCTATCAATTTATAATTTAGCCAAAAGGATAAAATAAAAAAATTTCAAAAGAATAATACTAAAACTAATTTTATTATTGAAATTGACCCTAATGAATGTGGTTGGTTAGTTGGTGTCTTGTAAATAGTATAATAAATATACAATTTATTTTTTATTTTTTATATTTAACGAGTTGACACATTAGTTTATATGACCTAAATACTAAAATTTATAATAGAATAACTACAAATGTTAGTTTTCATCACTGAAGTAAACATAAAAATCTTATAGATATGGGTCCCTTTATTAGCTTTTAAGTTGTGAGAAATCATTTCATATTTTTTATTTAATTTTCATGTATCCAAATGTGTAAATGGTGTAATATTATTTAAAACTTTATTCCACCATGTATGGGATGCTAACCCATTTTAAATGACATAATACTTCTTTTTTAAAATTTTAGATTTATTAACTACCATAAGAATTATCAGTATTTCAAAACAAATGAAGATGATTATTTTGATTTTATAACACTAATTATTGATGGCCATTTTGAGATTTTCTACATATTATGCGATGGGAATGAATTACTGAAAGGAAAAACTTTTTGATTGAAGCATTGATATGCTCTTTGCTCTGCTTCTCTCCAACATATTATTGCAAGTTTTGAAAGGAGATCAAGGGAGCCTATGAAACGGGGGCAAATTTTCTTAAAAAAAAAAAAAAGAAGTGCAGATGAATCAGAATGATACTTATCCAACACAATGCATGCTAGAGTTGACAAGAATATTAATGGATGTAAAAGGTTTGAGCTGAAAAGAAGTTTGAGATATTACTTAATTTTCAAAATTTGAAATAGTATGGAATATAAATAAAATATGAGAAAGAAAGAACGGAAGAGATTAAATGTTTCAGTCACTAAGACCTATGTCCATACCATCAAAGGCCAAATGACTATATCTTGAATTTGCTTGATTGATAACACATTACAAGAAATCCCATATTCAGAATAAAATTTATAGAATTTACTCTTCAAAAAAAAAAAAAAAAATTTATAGAATTTAAAAATATATCTACTATCAATTTATTACATGGATATTTTGATTTTAATATTATATCAATATAATTGATTGCTCCATCCCTTGCTCAATTCCTTGATTTTTGTCTTCCATTTGTAGAAAGTAAATCATACTTTTCAACTCAAATTGCCTTTTCACAATATTTAAACACGTATGTTGTGATTAATCATATTTTAACTTACTTCAATCTAATATTCCCCCCCCCCCCCCCCACCCAAAAAAAAAAAAATCCCTATCCCTTTTCAGTCTTTATATTCTTTCACATAATATATTAGAGATTATTTTAAAACGTAGACACAATGATAATTAAAAAAAAAATGTGGACATTGTAGGAAATAAAAATTGGTTAAAATTTTGAACAATGATAAGACTACGAAAATTTTTACAATGTTCATCACAACTTGCCGTGGTGTAGAAAAAGTGACGAATTACCGCTTATAAGTTGCTAGCAAATTGTTGTAAAAATTGTGTAATTTTGTATGGTGAAAGGCTTTTTCTAAAATTTTAGAGCGAGTGTGACGAAAGTTGTAGGGAGTCATCAGTTTTCAGTTAAGTGACAATTTTTATCCATATCCATGAACCTGTCCATTACCCACCTTATTTGGATAAGTCTTAACCCAACCCATTTGAATATTTGGGTTAAATGGATAAAGACCCATTTGGTTATTTAATTAGATGGAGGCATCTCGATCTCCTTGGGTTCGTCGATCTCATCCTGCTCAGAGAATCAGACCGTTGCCATCCTTGAACTCAGAGATCAGCTTGATCTCCTCGGGCTCGACAATCTCATCCTGCTCAGAGAATCGGACCGTCGCCATCCTTGAACTCAAAGATCGGTTTGATCTGCTCGAGCTGCTACGCCACCGTGTCTGCGCTCTGGTCGAGGTACGGCGATGGCAAGCTCAAATCCCTTTCTTTTTGTTTCGGGCAAGCTACATGTCTTCATGTTTTCTTCCTTTTTATTAAAAATTTACGCTTTGTTTGGATTCCAAGAAAGTTAGGAGAGAAAGGAAAGTTTAAATGAGTTAGAAAAGTGTTTCAATGCTAATGCGTTAGTGGCAATATTAAAATGAAATGGGTTAACTGAGTGAGGTATTGATTAAATGAATCGGACAAATAATGGATAATTAATTTCTATATAAACAGATTATAAATAGATAAATGATTAATCCATCTCACTCCTCCATTTGTCACCCCAGTGTGTAGTGATATTTTGGGCAATTAAAAACTGCGCGTACCGACACTTCTCTTCACCCGACTTGGCTGCTGCCTAGTCCTGTAGGCGAGATGGACGTATCTCTGCACACGTGGCGTGTCCATTGCGCGTCCAGCCGGACCTACTTCCACCCGTCCCCATAAAATTCGTCCCTATATAACTATATAGTGAAATTGAAACGCTCGCTACTAGTCAAGTCTTTTTGCAGTCTCTAAAAACTAAAAAGCTCAGGAACAGAGAGAGAGAGAGAGAGAGAGAATGATACAGGTACTCTATACCGTGATCTTGGCCGAAATGGCTCTGATCCTAACCCTCCTCTTCAGGACTCCATTGCGAAAGCTCGTCATCATAACCTTGGATCGCCTCAAGCGCGGCCGGGGTCCTATCATGGTCAAGACCATCGCCGCCACCGTCCTCGTCGTCCTCACGTCCAGCGTCTATAGCATAATCAAAATTCAGAACCGTACGATCGAGGGTGGCGTCGCCAATCCGACGGACCAGGTCCTCATGTCCAAGCACATGCTCGAAGCTTCTCTTATGGGTAATTACTATTTACTCATCTCATTACTAATTTCCCTCTCGCCCTAACTTTTTTTTTTTATAAAAATTTTATATTTTTTTTTGGTTACTCAGAAATTAGGGCAATAGAAAAATATGTACAATGTGAGGTTTGGTTAAATTTGATTATTAAATTTGAATGAGTGTAGCCAATGAGCCAAATACTAAGGTATAAGAACAAAATTTAACTTATTTAATTAAACTAAAGATTTTATTGACGGAGAAAATATAATGTAAATGTAAGTGATAATTTGTGTTTTTGATTTGTGCTTGGTTTCAATTTATTCTTTTGAGCCTATGGTGTTACAATTATTACATTCATTGTTATGTTTAAGCTACTTCATACAATTTAAGCTACCTATATATATATTTCAAACATGTAAAAGGTATAAATAAAAAAATCAATATATTTTGTCATTAATATGTGATCTTCAAACAAATCATTAGATAACTTATAAGTAAAATGAAATGATGACAATTTGATCTTATACTAAAAAATTTTAAAATTCTATGTATGCCTTGGTTTTCTAAAGAGATTGTATTGTACGAAATTATCTGACCACTGAGTGCCAGATAAATGGCTCCATAAGACATGTAACTCATATGATGCCAGGTGTCACCAAATTATTGAAGGAAATGGATGACAAAATTGAATCAAACATGAAGGGGCAAAATGAAAATTTTGAAACGTAAAGGGCCAACATGAAAATAACCCCAAACTTTGAGAGCCAATTGTATACTTCAGTCCTTTTTTGAAATAACTTAGAAGTTTTAAATATTTATTCTTTCTATTTTAGATTTCATTTCTAGTTAGTAAAAGATGGTGGATTCTAGACAACCTTAAAAATTATATAACACTATAGAAGAGTTTATATGTATATAAAAAATTCAGCACATTGGTTAGAGGGTATTACAAGAATATACCATTTTATAATTTTAAGGTTACATATAAGAAAATGTTTTCCTTGACTACATTAGGAGAGTTAAAAAAATATTTTCAATAAAGAAGCTTGATTTTGGAATATTAGGTTTTTTTAGAGAGGGGGGGTTCCCCCCCTGGTTCCGCCCCTGCATGTTTCATTGGCTCAGTGATGTCGTGGGACTATGTTGGAATGGCAGATTGAGGGGTGGTTCTGTTCGCATCAATTGGATGAGCGTGTTAGGCTTGGTTTAGTGAAGGTTTTGAACTTTTTGTGTTCTTGGGGTTCCTAATAATTGAAAATTTGCACATAAAATTTTTTAAAATTTATATTTATTGTATTAATTTTTTCTATATTTTTTGGGCCATTACAAATAAGAATTCCTTAGGTGCTTGCTATGAGCTCTGTCTTCTATTGGTACACTTTTGGTACATGTTGATACTGTTTTGTTCTATGCCCCTTAGTTTTGTCACTAACCAATGCACTGGAGCAAATGCCAAGGCCTTCAGTGCATCTAGGTAAAAAATTAAAGCACTAAGCTTGGCCAACTTTGTCTAGGGAGAAGGGATTGAACTTAGAAGCATAATTCTAAGGCCTTTTGTGCTCTGTTTTAGCAGTGTTGCCCAACAATAGCCTGATATAAATGGATTGTAGATGCATACGAGAAATGGATGGGAATCAACTAATTGAAGGGAGAGTTCATACCAAGCATATGAGGATGCCTCACTTGGTCATCTCAAGCAATTTTATGGGCCTGCACAAACACACATAAGTGTGTTTATTTATAATAACTATTTATTAATCTTTTCTAGTGGCTTTGTAGCATATGTTGCCCTGTGGTTTATGCATAATGACATTTTACAGTCTTGGGCAAGACAATCTAAATTCTAGCCACCTAAAACATAACGAAGGAAAAGGATACATGAGGAGGATGTGAAATTGTAGGTCATCTAAGACCTGTTTATTGCCGGAGATTTAGACAGTAATAGTTATGATGGTATAGATTAAGAATTGTTGATATTTCAGGGTAGCAAATGATATAGAATATATATATATATATATATATATATATTTTTGGTTTCCCACCGTGTATCCTCAAAGCTTTCAACCAGAAATTTTGCGATGGGTGAGCCCTAGAGGGGTAAATCGCTGGCTCAAGGGGTTTTTTCAAAATGCAGGTACCCAAACTCGAATTGGGGAGCACACCCAGTCGAACTTGGGATAAGCATTTTGAGACCAAGTGCCCAACTACTTGGCCAACTCACCTGGGTTAATGATATAGAATATTTTTAGTACACAAGAATTAACATTAAGGGTGATTCTCTATGATAAGCTCCAGCAGAACATATTTTTATTGTTTCAAATGTTTTATTTTCAAGGCTAGGCTCAGTTATATATATAAAATGGTTTTTATATGGTACATAAAATTTTAGAATGTTTAACCATTTTCCCAGAGCAACAGGTAAGTGCTTAGGTAGAGGATTTCTGGATATTTGCTATAAAAATTTTCAGTTTTCTCTGTTTGGAAGTCAGTTTTTGTCTGGTTTTATTCTAGGTCCCCTACAGTATGCTTAGACGCTGTTTTCTCATTGTGGGTAATTCATTGCTTCATGTCCCTACACGACTATTTATTAATTATTATTATTATTATTTTTTTCTCTTTGCATTCTCTTCTACTATTAGGAGTAATTGGTGAAAATGTTTTATTGATCCAGCCATTTAGTTTAGTTTTAAACAGTAAGGCTTTTCTCTAGTTATTATGCTTGTTGGTTGGCTCTGTTGTTAGTGGCCGCCTGTCAGTTGCCATATCTAAATAATGCATATTGGAATTTGTTTCTAACCCTTGGTTTAAGGGCTGTCACTTTCACAGGGCCAGCCTGCAGTTTCTTTGCCCTCTGATAACTTAAGAGATTGGCATTCCACTTTATTCTCTTAATCAATTGGATTTAGTCACTATACAAGGAATCATAAAATGCTTGAAGTGTTCCAAGGAGAGAACTGCTGGTGTCAAAAATTGCTTGATAGGCATGTCCACATTTATTGAAATTTCTTTGGTATCATGTATTTTACTCTGCTTTAAGAAATTTGGATTTCATAAACACTTAGGGGGGTACAATTTAAGTCAGGTCCCTATATCTTGAACTTACGGATTAGCGGAGAATTAAATCATTCCCCCAGAAAAGCAAATAATAATGAAGAAACCTTAAATGTATAATAGATTTAAGTTTGCAAGAGTGGAATATTCACTATAAATTTTTATTTCTTTTTCCTTTTTTTAACAGAATTTTTTATTTTTTTCCTTGGCAAGTGGGGTTTTGTAATGTTTCATTCATTTTTAGGGGTTAAAGGAACTGTCTTGTCCTTTTTCACTTCTGAATCTGTGTGTTGGTTATTAAAATTTTTATTACTGTTATTTGCTAAATAAATGCTTTTGGGATTACTATTGTGCTGAGCAGCTTTCAGATGACATAAAAGACTTGCCTTCCCAATTTGCTGGCTTCTTCATTTGGTTTCATTTGTTTGAATGCTATTGTTTTTATTTTTTGGCTGAATGAGTGCTATTGTGTTGAGTTTAATAAAATTACATAATGTGTTACATGCAGGATTCATGCTTTTCCTCTCACTGATGATAGATAGATTACATTATTACATTAGAGAACTTCGTTCACTTAGGAAAACCATGGAGGCTGCAAAGAAACAAAATCGTAATTTTGAGGATGGGAAGAATGGCAGTGCAGAGGAGCTTAAAGCCATGGGAGAAGAGATTGCTACATTGAGGGCAAAAATCAAGAAGCTGGAATCTGAATGTGAGACAAAAGCAAAGGAGGCAAAGACAGCAGAAGCTGAAGCTGAGGCTTTAAGAAAGCAATCTGAGGGATTCCTTCTGGAGTATGACCGATTACTGGAAGACAATCAAAACCTTCGCAACCAGTTAGAGTCAATTGACCAAAGTTTGACACAGCCCGATAACAAAAAGAATATGTGAGGGAGCACGTACCTAGTAAGGAACAATTTTCTGGGTCTATATCTATGTGTATGAGTACTTTAGAATTGCATTTAGGAGAGGAAAGAAAATGTAGGGGTGCAGTTGTTACAATTGGTCTAATTATGTTTATATGCAAAGCATGGTGAAAAGGGAGAATGTAATACCCAGATCCAAAAAATGAAAAAAAGAACTAGTGGTTTTAATATTAAAGTGCAGTTTGGTAATTTAGTTTGGAATTATAAATTTTTTTTTTTTTTTTTTTTTAAATTTTTGAGAAGAAGGCATTAGAATATATACACTAGGTCAGAAGCCTAAAACCTTAGCTGCAATAGACTCAATAGCAATGTTGTCAATTCCGTACCGTACCGGCCGGTATGGTCGGAATATACAGTACTGGCCAGTAATTCGGTACGCTCGACCCCCCTGTTTCGTACCGGAAAAAATACCGGCCGTACCGGTCAATTTCGGGCAATACCGGCCGGTACGTCCAGTACAGAAAAAAGTTTTTTTTTTTTTTTTTTTTTTTTTTTTTTTTTTTTTTTTTTAAGTTTTGTAATTTTTGAATTTTTGTTAGGAAAGAATGGTAATTTATTTGCATTAACTTATTAGTATTATTTGTTTTTTTAGTATGCAATGGTAACTTTTAAGCTTTCTATTTTATTTTTTTATTTTTTTTCCCTTTTAATTGATACTAAAATTTAAAACTATGAATAATTAGTTCTGAATTGAGTAAATATTTTATGGTAAAATTTTATATTTATTATAATATATATATATATATATATATATATATTTATTTATTTATAAATATAAAAAATAGCGGTACACCCGAAACGGTACATCGGTATTGACCGGTATCCGAAATATATCGTACCGGTGGCCAAACCGGTATGGCCTCCGGTACGGTATTGACATCCTTGCTCAATAGACCTATGGAGAAGGTAGCCTAAGGTCAACTTAGCAAACGGGTCAAGTTGGACTAATTGGGTTTGGGTTAAAATGGGTTTGAGTTGTAAATGGGCTAGAAATAGGTTGTGTCAATCAGGTTTTAGGTTGAGTTGACCATTTTTTCACATGAAAAAAAATTGAAAATATGTATTTTCCACTTGGTAAATCATGCACAAATTACTTGGTGTGACAATAAAAAGATTTAATGGTAATTGAGTGCATAATAGGTAAATATACAATTTTCAAAAATGTCATTTAAATAACATGATTGTCCCATATGACAGGTAGATACACAAACTTTGGACTCAAAAGTATAATTCAAAATTTCAATATTATGGACTGAGTACAAATATTAGTTTGTACAACAATTTGTATAAAACTAAGCCCAAATATTAGTTTGCACAATAGATTGTATAAAACATTAAGCCCATTAATTGTTGTATAAAACATAAAGCCCATTAAGAAATTATTCATTTTGAGGCCGTTTGATTAACCATGATGAATGTAAAGAGTGGGTTCCAGTTAGCTCAACTGATAAAGTTTTTAAAGGTTGAATAAGAGATCTGGGGTTCAATCTCCGTCTACACTAAAAACCGATTGGTATTTTGGTCTGATGATAAAGAGTATCATTAGAAGTAGACATTATAAGTTGAAACTCTAAAAAAAAAAAAAAAAAGAATGGTAGCTTCTCTCTCTAAAAAAAAAGAATGTGAGGATGCTATTAAAGATGCATGGCAAAACGATAATAAAGGTGGGCTAAAGGACTAAAGAATAAAATTCTGGACTCTGGTTCCCACTCGCAAGCTTGGAGGGAAAATATTGGTTAAATTCCAAGGAGAGTAATAAAATTACATAAGTTTTAACAATTTACATAACCTCATCACGTGGGGTGTATGAATCCAGAGCTTTAGGTGGTCAAGAAGAAGCTGAGTGATTTGTTGTTGGTAGGGCTGTCCAGATTCATCCGAGTACTCGACCCACCCGAAGAGCCGACTGGATCCGACCTGAAACCAGCCAACCCGACTACTTCGACAGGTCGGCGACGGGTCTTCATCACCAAAAACCGATTCTGACGGATCGGGTTTCGGTTTTCCTCCCTTAAAACCGAAAAACATGAACCAATCAAAATATTTCCAGATTCCAGCCAAAATTTCCAGAGTCTGGTGAAAAAACCCAGATTTTGGTGATATTTTTCCAGATTCCGGCGCTATTTCCTTTAGATCTGGTGAGATTTTGATCGGATTTGGCGAAATCTCATATAATCTAGTAAGATTTTGTCGGATCTGGCAAAATCTCATAGAATACGGTGAGGGTTTCGCCAAATCTGTGTTTTTTCCACCATTTTCTCATCGTCCCGAATCCGACCAACCCACCCGCCACCCATTGATGTTCTGAACCACCCAACCCAATTACTTCGGCGGGTCGGCGACGGGTGCCTTTTTTCTCCACCTGATTCCGGCAGGTCGGTTCCAAGTTAGGCATAAACCCAACTCCGACCAACCCGTGGACAACCCTAGTTGTTGGAAAAGGAAGAAGTTTTTTGGAGACAGCGTAGTCTTGTATAGTGGCTCCAAGAAGCAGATAGAAATAATATCCATTTTGGACATATCTATGAGCATCTGGCCAAAAAAATAAGTCAAAATTTGATTTTAAAAAAAGTTTAAAAAGTGGGTTAGGAAATGGGTTAGGTTAATTAATCCATCTGATCCGAAAAAAGAGTCAATTCACGAATCAATACATTTTTACTTTGATTTTTTTTTTTAATTCAAGTTTTTGTTTGAATATTTGATCGGAGTCTAATTTTGTCACGTCTAATTAATAATTTCAAGAAAAAGAGGTTAAATTTTTTTTATTCTTGAAGTAAGGACCTTAGAAAACCCAATATTTCTATTAAATTAATTGTCATAATGAAAACCTATTAAATAATAATAATAATATTATTATTATTATTATTATTTTGGTGACAAACATTATTATTATTATGTGTTAAATGAATTGAGGGGCCTTTGAAATATTAGGTCGTGTTGCTACCAACTTGGGATCTCCCGTTATAGACATCATTAACTTCTTGCGTTGCAAAATTCTTCAGTTATATGACTTTTATCACAAGTCCAAAGATGATAGATGATCATTGAATAGACTCATTTTTCTATAGGTGTTATTCTCTGTGGTGTAAGAACCTTTTATTGTTGAGTTTTGTTGATACCCAAAATTTAAAAGAAAAAAAGAAGGGAAACCTACCCCCAAATCAAGTAAACACGGATCCTCAAGTGCAGGGGACGAATGGATCAAGAAGAGTAACCCATGAAAGCTTATGCCAAGGCCTACAAAGGGGTGCCATGGCCTAAGAATGGGTGCAAAGAGAAGGCCTCGAATAAAGCTCCTTTCAGTAATACCATCAATTCTTTTAAGAGTAATGTTATAGTCAAATTTGTTTACAATATTTTTGCAAATTATTGAGGTAGCAAATTTTTATTGATTCGCAGATTTACATTACTTTTTACTTATCAATAACCACTTACCACATTAGAAATTTGTAAAAAATTTGAAGTTTTAGTATTTTCCACATTTTATAGACCATAAATAATTAATAGATTAAACCTAAAACAAAATATACACGACCAAAAAGATTAGTCCAACAACAAAAATTACTAATAATAAAGCTAAAAAAATTAAGTTCAATCAACCTATTTTACCCAAAACAAAAAACTTGACTCTTTTAAAAATTTCAAAGAAAAATCCTTAGTGGTAAAGCAATAGAGTCAAAAGCTGGAGCCGCTGTACATAGCGAGTAGTAAAGCCGCTCCCTAACTCTAAGTTCTGGCTTTGTCCTGTTGTAAAAAGCTTAAGAATAGATGTAAAAAAAGGACCTTGAATAAGGTTGCAAAGGCCTAAAGGAAATGGGTGCAGAAGTTCAATGGAAAGAATGAATTGACCCACCGAAGGCCAAGCCTCCTTGTAAAGGGATTTAAGGGAGAAAAAGACAAGATAATACAGTTTGACAAAAAGCAAGCTGTGGCATTGCAGAACATACAAAATCTCTTAAAAGCATATTGCAGACCTCCAAGAGGAAAATGTCATCCATGATGTGGCGCTTCTTGGGTGCAATTTGACTAATAAAGCATTGATATAAGTGTAGAACAAATAAAATTGTTGTATTCAGATTGGTTGATTATAAAAAATATAATATTACAGTATAATGTAGTATCAAGTGAACCAAATGCCTCCTAAAAGTAAATGAAGGTATAAGAGTAAAGCAGTCTCCTTCAAAGATCAAGAAAGGAAAATACAATAGAAAAGAAGCCCCAGATGTAGCAAAATCACCCAATAGCTTTAAATGGGTGCTCTACTGATGGGACATCTATGCCACCATGGTGAAAATAAACATAGACTTGCTAAGTCACTCTTACAACCCAGAAGCTTCACATAGTCATCCCTATGCTTCTGCAGAAGGACCCATACCCACAACATCCACCATGTTGTTTGATTTACTTAAGGGAGGAATTTTTTGTAATAGGAAAGAACCAAGACAACTCTGGGACCTGCTTTACTAGGAGAGTGAAATATGACCAAATGAGGCAAAAACCGTTTAGGGACTGCCACTCCTCAAGAAAGAACAGTAGAACCAAGAAAATTGCATAATAGAGTTACCTCAAAGACATGGGTTTACAAGGAAGCACTCCATAAGGTTCAAGGCATCATCACACTAATTAGCAACTCAATATCACAAACAGCCCAGAATTCCCATTTTCCAATATATAGGAAGAAAATAATGCCTGATATCACAACTCAGTATTGTTGAAGATGATGAAGGTTCTGGAGGTTCTAAATTAGAGAAACTAGAGAAGGCTTGAGAAAGAATGTGATTTGGGAGTTGCCGTGAACTTTTTGAATGTGGTTGAAATGCATTGTATCACTAAAGGTTCTATTGCTAAACGCACCGTTTCACTTACATTGATGACTAAGTATAAAAGATAAAAATGGTGTCGTGTGATGAGCTCAAAGATTAGTTAGCAGTGGCGTGAAAATTAGTTGAGATTAGTTGCTTTCCTTCCTGGTTTTACGAATTTGATTCGCATATTGTGGAGATAATTGTTATTCAGTTATTGATAGCATTTGTACTATAAATAGAACTCTGAGCTATAGATTGTAATTAAGCAAGAAATCAAATACAAGATCATTCAGTCTTTCTCTCTCTCTTAATCTTTCTTTCTCAACCTTTATTCTCAGTGCTCAGAGCAAGTGATTCTTGCTCAGAGTTTATCAGTGGCTTCCTCAAGCTTAACAATGGCTTCCTCTTCAACTTCTTCGAGTTCTTCAACAAATGTGATGAATCAGCCACTCCTTTCAAACATGGCCAATATGATAACTGTCAAGTTAGAAAACACGAATTATATAATATGGAAGCACTAAATTTCAATGGTTTTGGAAACTTATTCACTCTTTGAATTACTGGAAGAACCTCAATTGATTCCTTAGAAGTTCTTGAAAGATCTTTTTGGTGTTTCTACTACAATTGAATCCAGATTACTTACTCTGGACTTCAAAGGAGAAAGCTTTGCTTACATTTATGAGTTCCACTCTTTCACCTTCCATCTTGGCTCTTACAGTAGGTTTCCCATCTGCTATGGAGGCTTGGAAAGTCTTGGAGAACAAGTTTTCATCCATTTCTAGATCACACATAATGAATCTCAAAGGTGAATTACACAACCTCAAGAAAGGAGCAAACACTATGGATCTTTATCTGCAGAAAATCAAAGTAGTTAGAGATAAACTACTAGCTGTTGGTGTGATTATAGATGATGAAGAGTTGCTTCACATCACAATTAAAGGTCTACCTAAAGAATGTAATGCTTTCAGGTTTGCAATAAGGACTAGGAGTACTTAATTAAGCTTTGATGAGCTTTCAACTATGCTGAATGCAGAAGAGGAATCACTCAATGAAGGTTTGGATGTCAAAGATCCATTCTTTGCTATGGCAGCCACTTCCACCTCAAAGCCTAATGGCAACAACAACCAATAAAATAGACGAAGGGGCAGAGGAAATTATAAAAATAGAGGAGGAAGAGGAGGTAGAGGTTCAAATAATCAATCACCTCACTTTCATCAATTTCACAATTTTAGTCAAACCAGTCCAATGCAACGGCTTCTAGTCCTAGATCAGGAAGGCTAACTTGTCAAATCTGTGGCAAGCTTGGACATTTAGCCATTGATTGCTATCATTGGATGGATTATCCGTATCAGGGCAAACATCCACCTACAAAATTTGCAGCAATGGCTACAGCTTCTAATGCTTGCCTTACATAGGAGCAACCTTGGCTTGCTAATAGTACAGCCACAGATCATGTCACTGCAAACCTAAATTAACCCAACTTTCCAAAGTCTTATACTGGCCAAGATCACCTCACTGTTGGCAATGGGCAGAATCTATCAATCACTTATATAGGTAAAGAATTTATCCCTTCTTCATATTCAACCCTTCATTTTAACAATGTTCTTAGAGTTCCATTTATTTCATCCAATCTTGCTTTTGTTCACAAAATTTGTCATGATAACAAGTGTTGGTGTTATTGTGAGTCTCTGTTTTTCTTGCACACTCTTGTGCATTTCATCACACTATCTCACTCACTATCCTTACAAAAATCCTACCTAAATACAGGGTTACTAATTGCTGAAATACAACAAATTTGACACGGAATAAAACTAACAAGATGGTTGATTAAATTCAACCTTACATATTCAGTTTAAAAATTTCCTATTTTCACTTTCAAAGGAGAAATAAATAAAGGGGAAGAAACTAAAATACAAGGCAAAAGGACCACAAACATTATACTACTAAACAAAAGGAATTAATATGTGAATAATGACACGTAACCATTCAATCATAAATAAATCCAAACAGAGTATAAAAGTTCTAGTAGTACTCATGACCTTACATTCTCTCTTAAACTTGCCATTTCTTTTAGCAAGCCTAAATTTGAAAGAGCAATATAAGGCCTATTTTCATTTATTTATTTTTTTATTGGGTACTAATTTGGTTCTTAAACTTTACCAAAAGTTTATTTCAGGTATCTAAACTTAGATTTTAATTTTTTTTTTTTTTATCCTTAAACTTTGTAAATAGTATTTCAATAGTTTAGAGACAAAAATAGAGATAAAAAATGAACTTTTTAAAATATTTTAGGGAAGAAAAATAACATTTTAGTCAAGTTTAAAGACATAAAGAAAAAAAAATTAATAGTTTAAGGACAAAAAAATGAATTTCTCCAAAATTTTAGGGACGGAAAATGAAGTTTTTTTTTTTTTTTTTTTTTTTTTTTTTTTTTTTTAAGTTTAAAGATAAAAAATAAACTTTTGATAAAGTTTAGGACCAAAATAATATTTTACTTTTTATTTTAAGAAGCAACTATAAGGCATACTTGTACATTCCTAGCTAATCTCACCTTACCTTGTTAACAA
The DNA here is from genome assembly GCA_029955605.1 of Quercus engelmannii. NCBI lineage: Eukaryota > Viridiplantae > Streptophyta > Magnoliopsida > Fagales > Fagaceae > Quercus > Quercus engelmannii. The sequence continues at coordinate 33,863,836 of JARPSG010000004.1, forward strand.
TTTTATCTCATAAAAATCATGGTAGAATAAATGGGATTAATACCTCTATACGGCCCATTATCTCACCAACCACCCCCCACAATCCCCCCCCCCCCCCCCCCCCCCAAAAAAAAAAAAAAAAAAAAAATAATAATAATAAAGAGGGCGCACAACAACCCACTATGTTTTTATATTCTGCAGCCTTGAAGAGGAATTATTTATTGATATGACTAGAAGAGGAACCGATAAAAAGGCCTTCGTTATGGGCAACCGTGGCCCCTAGTGTTTGACTCGAAAATATAAAACTGTAGTAGTAAACTGACTTTGTTATTTTTGACCCGCTTGTATTTTCAACTTGCTTAGCCTTGATGCCATGGATACTGTTTATTGCAGGCACAACTGTGGCATTGTTTATGCAATTCCAGGTAGCCAAAAAAAGGATTACTATACTTCAATATGCTTAGGGTCCAAGTTTTTATTATCTTGGTCGGTTAAATTTCTAACTGTCCTAAAAGATAAAGTTATTTAAATATAATAAATTTAACCATTTAACTATATATTTTTAACAGTTTCCTCTATATATAGGTCGAAACTATATTTTTATTAGTTAAAATATTAAAATATAATAAATTTAATTATTTAATCATTTAAGTACGTGTACATACTTTTAATCCGGATATTAAAATCTCAAAAGAAGTTCTTTCGGTTGTTGAAGTAATTTGTTCCAGCATTTCCTGGAAAGTTTACTTTATTTTGGACTGTTAGGCTAGTACGTACGTCTCCATATGGAAAATCCCATGTGGTAGCTGCCTACAATTGACTGTCAAAACATTTTGCCAAGTTGATATTCGCTCTCTCTCTCTCTCTCTATCGTGTTATAAATTCAACACTTTGCACCCTCATTCCTCACCAAGTCATCAATATTCACCACATCTTTCACTCTTAAGAGCTTGCTTCTTGTTATCTTAGTTATTAGCCCAATCCAAAATGGCAACAAAATTTGTCATATTGTCCTTAATGTTCCTCCTAGCTCTAGCCACATTCACTGAAGCCTCAAAGTACCAGTTCCAAAACCCCAAAGAAACCAACATGATGTTCTACATGCAAGACTGGGAGACTGGCGCCAATGCCACCGCCATCCCAGTCGCTGGCATCCCTCACAAGCGGTGGTCGATTCTTGGGTTTGGAACAATCTTTGCCACCGACGACAAGTTGACAGTGGCTATTGAAAGGAACTCATCCGAGGTCGGGAGGGCTCATGGCATTTACGTGAACTCGGCATTGGACGGCTCTGACTTGCACCTATTGATGTCCCTTGTGTTCACCAACAAGGAGTACAATGGTAGCACTCTTGAAATACAAGGGGCAGACAGGTTTTACCAAAAGTATAGGGAGGTATCTGTGGTCTCAGGAACTGGAATATTCAGGTTGGCTCGTGGTTTTGCTACTCTAGAGACTGTTTACATAGACATACCCAATTCTAATGCAATCATCAGGTGGAATGTCACAGTTTTCCACTACTAAGTTGTTGGAAACTTAGTATGTAATAGGCGTAAAAAAAACTGTCAATTAGATTTTGTTTCCATTTAAACAAAGGTATAGAAAGTATAAAAAAATGTTTCTGATACGTGGTGGTATAATAAGTGAACACCCACAGTTGTCCTTTTTCTTGTTTACCATATAATAAAATGAGTGTAATATTTTGTTTTAACAGAGTCTTGATGTATAAGGAATAAATTTTGATTATTGTTAATTAATTGTAATACAATATTCTCAATGGCTATGTAATTTTTTTTACAGTAAGAGTCAACGTTTTCTGGAATAATAATGATGCAATTTTTTTATTGTTCACATCCTTCCCAATTCAATCCATACCAAGAAAAGAAGCCCCTCGCTGAAAGAGTTAGAAGTTTATATTATACTAGGACAATGCCCTATCAGGGCCGGCTCAACAACTTTTGGGGTCTTAGGCGAAAATTTTAAATGGGCCTTTTTTATAATTAAATATTAATCAAATAATATATATATATATATATATTGAATTTTTTGATTTAAAATCTATTTTTCTTGCTTTTTGAGATGTAAAATTACTAATTAAGTTTTTGTATTTAAGTTTCTTTAACATTTCTTTTTCAATTAATAATATAGCTAATCCACTTAATCTTTCTTGTGACATAGTAGATCTTAAATAAGATTTTATTAATTTTAATTTTGAAAAACTTCTTTCTACAGATGCAACCGTAACAAGTATTGTTAATAATATTCTATAAGCAATATATGCTTTTGGAAAAGAATCTAGTCTTTTTAAATAATTAAGTACATTAATTGGAGTATTTTCATCTATGTGCTCAACTTCTTTTAAAACTATTAGTTCTTAACATAAATCTAAGCCATCAATATCATAATAAACATCATGTTTGAGAAAACTTTCAAGATTAAATAAAACATAATTTATAATTAAAAATGATAATTTAACTAAAAATAAAATTTAAAGTATAGAACAACAAAACCTAGTTATTGCAATTTTTCTAAAACCGTGACCACTTTAAAGTTTAAACCTGCACAAATAAAAATTAATTTAATACATGGTTTAATAAATTTGTATAACTATAATACAAATAAGTTGATATGATACACATCAATTTATTAATTAGTATAATAATTTATAATAATAGATAAAAAAATGTGTCAGATAAAAAAAAAAAAATGTGAGAAACCAACAGCTTGTACTCCACTACTCCTAAGTCCTATCATCCTATGCCTATGGCTAAGTTTTAAAGAAAAAACGTGTCCTACTTTTATCAATTATCATGGCAGAAAAGGGTACAAAGAGGGGCTGCTGGGGCAGAAAAGCTATAGGTGACTATATTTATTTTTTCCTTTTTAATCTTTTGCATTTTAGGATACAATGAGGTCTTTTTAATGCATTTTATTGACCAATATAAGTGCTTAAATTTTTTTTAATTAAAATATATAGATAAATATATTTTTTATATATATATTTTTTACAAGTGGGGGCCTTCTTTTATTTGGGGGCCTTAGGCGATTGCATCAATTGCATCACCTTTAGAGCCGGCCCTGTGCCCTATACGTACGGCTATATCACTATAGGAACCCTAGCTGAGCAATGGGGTTCAGAGAGACGATTGATCATCTAGGACCTTTCAAATATAGAATTGTAAGGTTCTATTTCAAATTTTTAGACATCAATAATGTTGCATTTTGTATAATATTGCACCATATAGCAAAGGGAAATAATAAAGTGAAGTTTAGTATAGCTTATTTTCTGTGGTTTACTAATTTTTTTTTTTTTAAAGGTGAATAATGTAAATGCATATTTGTAACTTGAAAAAAATAAGACTTGAAAAAATTATATATACATGGTTAAACAAAAATCAAACAAGCACAATTCTTTCTCTGCAAATTAAATGATCAAATATTATATTTAGAAATGAACTTCTAGACCTCATTGAAGAGGGTGGGAAATTTTATAAAATTCATGTGTTTTTGTTTCATTTTCTTAAAGCCAAGCCAAAAATATATGACAGATTGTCGTCACTAGTCAACACTGTAACTTTCAGTTATCGTGTTTTGGATTAGTAGCCAACTTTCACAATAATTTCAACATCCTTCGAATAATAATAATAATAATAATAATAATAATAATAATAAAAGAAAAAATATGTTGCACACGATATATATATATATATATATACACATATTGCTCAAAACAGCTGAAAATATACTTAAGGGTTTCGTTTGGTACGCAAGTTTAAACATATATTTTCAGTTTTTAAATAACATTATACGTATTTTCACTTTTTTTTATCCACACATATTTTAAAAAAAATTGAAAATTGTTGTATAAATATACATACTAAATAGGTCTTAAAATCGCAACTTAAAGTCATGTTTTAAATTGTTTTGGCCATTGTGTGTTTGCCTAGAATGTATAATAAACACACCAAAATAATAACAATAATGATAGGATTTTGCTAATGTATGCTTTTAGAGTATACAATAATTTTTATTTTTGGAAAAAAATTCTCAAAAATTAAGAAATATTAATAATTTTTTCAATTTTCAAAAAATTTTTTTTTTTAAATAAATAACTTAACGTGTGTCTCATGTCACATATTAACCGATCCATAATAATATATATAAACTGTGGCTTTTGTTTGTTTGTGCGGTGGGGTAAGGCGGGGGTTGCTCAAATGCAGTCAAATTATTGGTTCAAACCGTCAAAGGCTGCAGTTTTGTCATTTTGGTCCCTTTGACTGTTTGAGCCAATAATTGGGCTATAAAGAAAAAATATGTTGCACACAAAATATAGATATGCACCTATTACTCAAAACAAACTGAAAATGTACTTAAATTAGTCTTATTTACATATTTTTAATTTTTAAATAATATTATACGTATTTTTATATTTTTTTTATTTATATATATTTTCATAAAAAACAAAAAATTATTATTTAAACACACATATAAATCTTAAAATCGCAACTCAAAGTCATGTTTTAAATTGTTTTGGCCATCGTGTGTTTGGCTGTTTGCGTAGAACGTATAATAAACACGGCCAAAATAATAACAATAATAATATATATGAACTGTGGCTTTTGTTTGTTTGTGCGGTGGGGTAAGGGGGGTTGTTCAATTGCAGTCAAATTATTGGTTCAAACCGTTAAAGGCTGCCGTTTTGTCATTTTGGTCCCTTTGACTGTTTGAGCCAATAAGTGGACTGCATTTTTTCTTTTTTGGGGTAAACCACGCATGGAATTAAAACTACTGAACAATAAGTCTGTTAAAACGAACAAATCCTGCTTTTACTCTAGCTAGCAAATCAACCACCACACTCGGTGGGTTATACAATAATTGAAAATCAGAGTTAAGTTCCGCTCCCATACGAGCAAGACGGTCAGCACAGTAATTAGCTTTTCTAAACATATGCGTCATTGAGTTATTAGGAAAAGTTTTTATCAAGTTTTTGCAATCAGTTTAGAGAGATTTTTTTTTTTTTGGTTTCCCACAGTGTTTCCTTAAAACTTTCAACCAGAGACTAATCACTGTTCGTGCCGGGTGAGCCCACGAAGGGGTAAAGCACTGGCCAAGGAAATTATTTTCAAAGTGCAGGTAGCAGGACTCGAACTAGGGAGCACACCTAGTCGAGCCAAGTACAAACACTTTGAGACCAAGAGCTCAACCAATTCAAACATTAGATGGACTGCATTTGGAGTTGATTAATGTGGGCTTTTGAGATATATTTATTGGTTTAAAAAACCAATAAATTTAGGGTCACAGATATCTTCATAATTTTTTTGTGATTGATTGAAAATACTCAAAAGTGGTGTTTAATTATATGAAGAGTCTAGTAACTTAACTATCTCTTTTAATATTTCTGTGGGGCCCAAATAGTTTATGGGCCAGGCCCATTTACCCGTGGGGAGTCCAAAGGCCCAAGCCGAGGAAGGCTATGGCCCCAGCTCGATAATATAAAGTACAAGATGGCCTTGGGGTATAGCCGAGGACAGTTCAGTCCTCGGCAGACCCAAAGTCCCACCGGAAAGAGGGGCAAAAACGGTATAGGACTAAAACTTGGAAGAAAATCTAAAATATCCAGGGAAAGCTGCCCTTACTGCCATTCAATGCTCTGCACCTGACAGAGCCGTATTCTTTGGCTTTTACAACCACCCCCAACGACTTTGGGTATAGGCTGATGGGACAAGTATCAGTCTTGGAAAGATTAACCCTATACGTGGACGAAGGACAGTGAACGCAGGCTAGTATAAAAGGAAAAATAAGTAATCTAGAGAGGAGGCTGGGAAAAATGGCCAAAAACCAGAGCCTCCCAACCCACCTCCAGGAGAAAGACTCCAGGGGTGAAGAAAACTTAACCATGTATGAACACCACGAAAAACCCACCGTCTGGTGACCAAAGCCTAGCCTTTCAAACCCATGCTCTACAAATGATATTGTTTGGGCCATTTTACGTGTGAACCCAACACTGTTACGGTTCGTTACGAATCGTGTCCTTACAATTGGCGCCGTCTGTGGGGAAGGCTTGTGTGTTGGTATAGGCGGTAGGTCGAGAGAGTTCCTTTGTCATTTCTAACAACTGGTTATAGAGTTTTAGTGTAAAGTTCCGCTAGGGGCTACGCTTCTTGACTAGGGGCTACGCTAGGTAGCGTTAATCGCATGGATAACTCTAGGGGCTTGGCTGAGGAGCTAACTCCCCTAAAGCCAAGGTCCCACGCAAAGAGAAAACTGGGTTTTGGACAGAACCAAGGTATTGTATGGTCCTCGGACTCAAACCTAAGGGGAAACCAACTACTTGGATGAGAAAACTGGGTTTTGGACAGAACCAAGGTATTGTATGGTCCTCGGACTTAAGCCTATGGGGAAACCAATTACTTGGATGAGAAAATTGAGTTTTGGACAGAACCAAGGCATTGCATGGTCCTCGGACTCAAGACTATGGGGAAACCAACTACTTGGATGAGAAAACTGAGTTTTGGACAGAACCAAGGCATTGCGTGGTCCTCGGACTCAAGCCTATGGGGAAACCAACTACTTGGATGAGAAAACTGAGTTTTGGACAGAACCAAGGCATTGCATGGTCCTCGGACTCAAGCCTATGGGGAAACCAACTACTTGGATGAGAAAACTGAGTTTTGGACAGAACCAAGGCATTGCATGGTCCTCGGACTCAAGCGTATGGGGAAACCAACTACTTGGATGAGAAAACTGGGTTTTGGACAGAACCAAGGCATTGCATGGTCCTCGGACTCAAGCCTATGGGGAAACCAACTACTTGGATGAGAAAACTGGGTTTTGGATAGAACCAAGGCATTGCATGATCCTCGGACTCAAGCCTATGGGGAAACCAACTACTTGGATGAGAAAACTGGGTTTTGGACAGAACCAAGGCATTGCATGGTCCTCGGACTCAAGCCTATGGGGAAACCAACTACTTGGATGAGAAAACTGAGTTTTGGACAGAACCAAGGCATTGCATGGTCCTCGGACTCAAGCCTATGGGGAAACCAACTACTTGGATGAGAAAACTGGGTTTTGGACAGAACCAAGGCATTGCATGGTCCTCGGACTCAAACCTATGGGGAAACCAACTACTTGGATGAGAAAACTGGGTTTTGGACAGAACCAAGGCATTGCATGGTCCTCGGACTCAAGCCTATGGGGAAACCAACTACTTGGATGAGAAAACTGGGTTTTGGACAGAATCAAGGCATTGTATGGTCCTCGGACTCAAGCCTATGGGGAAACCAACTACTTGGATGAGAAAACTGGGTTTTGGATAGAACCAAGGCATTGCATGGTCCTCGGACTCAAGACTATGGGGAAACCAACTACTTGGATGAGAAAACTGAGTTTTGGACAGAACCAAGGCATTGCATGGTCCTCGGACTCAAGCCTATGGGGAAACCAACTACTTGGATGAGAAAACTGAGTTTTGGACAGAACCAAGGCATTGTATGGTCCTCGGACTCAAGCCTATAGGGAAACCAACTACTTGGATGAGAAAACTGGGTTTTGGACAGAATCAAGGCATTGCATGGTCCTCGGACTCAAGCCTATGGGGAAACCAACTACTTGGATGAGAAAACTGGGTTTTGGACAGAACCAAGGCATTGCATGGTCCTCGGACTCAAGCCTATGGGGAAACCAACTACTTGGATGAGAAAACTGAGTTTTGGACAGAACCAAGGCATTGCATGGTCCTCGGACTCAAGCCTATGGGGAAACCAACTACTTGGATGAGAAAACTGGGTTTTGGACAGAACCAAGGCATTGTATGGGGAAACCAACTACTTGGATGAGAAAACTGGGTTTTGGACAGAACCAAGGCATTGTATGGTCCTCGGACTCAAGCCTATGGGGAAACCAACTATTTGGATGAGAAAACTGGGTTTTGGACAGAACCAAGGCATTGCATGGTCCTCGGACTCAAGCCTATGGGGAAACCAACTACTTGGATGAGAAAACTGAGTTTTGGACAGATTCAAGGCATTGCATGGTCCTCGGACTTAAGCCTATGGGGAAACCAACTACTTGGATGAGAAAACTGAGTTTTGGACAGAACCAAGGCATTGCATGGTCCTCGGACTCAAGCCTATGGGGAAACCAACTACTTGGATGAGAAAACTGGGTTTTGGACAGAACCAAGGTATTGCATGGTCCTCGGACTCAAGCCTATGGGGAAACCAACTACTTGGATGAGAAAACTGGGTTTTGGACAGAACCAAGGCATTGCATGGTCCTCGGACTCAAGCCTATGGGGAAACCAACTACTTGGATGAGAAAACTGAGTTTTGGACAGAACCAAGGCATTGCATGGTCCTCGGACTCAAGCCTATGGGGAAACCAACTACTTGGATGAGAAAACTGGGTTTTGGACAGAACCAAGGCATTGTATGGGGAAACCAACTACTTGGATGAGAAAACTGGGTTTTGGACAGAACCAAGGCATTGTATGGTCCTCGGACTCAAGCCTATGGGGAAACCAACTACTTGGATGAGAAAACTGGGTTTTGGACAGAACCAAGGCATTGCATGGTCCTCGGACTCAAGCCTATGGGGAAACCAACTACTTGGATGAGAAAACTGAGTTTTGGACAGATTCAAGGCATTGCATGGTCCTCGGACTTAAGCCTATGGGGAAACCAACTACTTGGATGAGAAAACTGAGTTTTGGACAGAACCAAGGCATTGCATGGTCCTCGGACTCAAGCCTATGGGGAAACCAACTACTTGGATGAGAAAACTGGGTTTTGGACAGAACCAAGGTATTGCATGGTCCTCGGACTCAAGCATATGGGGAAACCAACTACTTAGATGAGAAAAAGATTGAGTTTTGTAAGGTTGGCTACTTAATAACAATTCTAAGTTACTTAATCCTCGGCTCAAATACTGTAAAAGGTTAATGCCAATAGGAGTGTTAAGAAGATGGTGAAACACCCCACTATTCAGTAGCAGAGGGGGGCAGTTCATTTTGCGGGTGATATGTCCTCGGATGGTTACTTCCTACACTGCATCGGGCATTGAGCTATCATCTCGGCTAGTTTTGGGGTAAGTATCGTTTTTCACAGGTCGGCATTGTTGTGCCAAACAACTCTATTAAAGTTGTGGTGATATCTTTTTCTTAGCAAGCATTTTTGGCCCTAGGTGTCATTAATTCAAATGCTATATTATTGTGCCGAACAGCACTTGCAAATTCATAATAGCGCCTTTCTCTTTGATAAAGGATTAGGGCCCCAAGTATTGAACTCTAAGGTCGGCGGAATTGCACCAGGCCGACTCAGTAAGCTCATCATAATGTTCTTTCTTTTCCTGCCTAATGGGAGTTTCACCCCTAAGTATCATTTGTTCGATTCAGTATTATTAAGCCGGATTGTTTTTGTAAACACAGAGCAAGATCTTTTTATTAACTGGGACTTTGGTCCTAGACGTCAGTCACGGTTTAAAAATAAAAAGAATTCACAAGATTGTATGTCTATGCATTGCGCTATCATTTCGAAAATATAGAGAAAGAACATGTGAAGTAAAGTGATAACAATTTTTATTAATATAAAGATGTATTACAACGTACAAAGAGGGGCTTAAACAAGCCTATACAAAAAGTAGATTGCCAAAACAATAATAAAAAAAAAAAAGCAATACATTAAGTAAACAGTCAGATCTCTTTTTAAACTCGTCTCCGAAGTCCTTCCAAACTCTGCCTCAGTAGCGCCCATATCGAGAGAAGGACCTTCTTCAGAAGAAGATGGAGGAGATGAATGAAGAAGATGGAGGAGATGAATGAAAAGAAGGAGGAGAAGAAGAGGGAAGAGATGAAAAGAAAGAAAAATGAGCAAAAGAGGGGGAAGGAAAAGTACCAGGATGGATCTGGTGGTGGAAAGAAGAAGAAAGAGAGGCAAAAGGAGGCACCAGTGAACGAAGAGAGGAAGAAGCAGGGGCACTTAGTCCCTGCCTCAGTCCTGACTCCTAACACACTGGTGCCATGTTAGATATGCTCATGAAAGAGCGGTTGGTACTGATAATGGGTGTTCTCGGCTCAGTCAAGCCAAAGGTTTGACGTGACGAGCCCCTGCTTCGGATTTTGGCTGAAAGGAAGGTGAGATAGATTTTGAGTCTTCGCCATCCCTGCCCTGACCGAGTCATTATGAGTTTTATTGGAACGTGGTGTTTACCGGGGGGGGGGGGGGTTATGGTTCCTTCATTACTCGTTGTTATGGTGAACGTATTAGGATTTAGTGTATAACTAGTGGGTAAAGTAAACGCTAAGGGAGGCTAAAGATTTCAGATCTCAGAAGGATAAAAAGGGTCTCTATACGAGAGCGATAGCCTCCTACTTGTCTTCTTATAGGAAGGGCAAAACGGAATGTATTAAATTTGTCCAGGTTTCCAAAAGAATCTGTAAACAAAGATGTATCCGTCCCATTTCCCCACCTCATCAAACAAACCGTCGAATTTAAATAGTCTCGTAAATAGAAGTCATTAAAAGCGTGTTTTGGATAACCAAACGGCGAGAACGCGTCTGGAGTAAAATCAAAAGAATGTCTCGTATACCGGTACATTTCCTGGGCAGATGGAGAACCGCCAGCATTAGTGAAAGGCCGAATTAAATGAGCCATAATAAAGGCTCGGTATTACCAAAACCCCCCTTTTCCAACCAAGAGGTTGGACAGCAGGGTTTTGAGGGGCTATTGTGGGGCCCAAATAATTTATGGGTCAGGCCCATTTACCCGTAGGGAGTCCAAAGGCCCAAGCCGAGGAAGGCTATGGCCCAAGCTCGATAATATAAAGCACAAGATGGCCTTGGGGTACAGTCGAGGACAGTTCAGTCCTCGGCAGACCCAAAGTCCCACCGGAAAGAGGGGCAAAAACGGTATAGGACTAAAACTTGGAAGAAAATCTAAAATATCTAGGGAAAGCTGCCCTTACTGCCATTCAATGCTCTGCACCTGACAGAGCCGTATTCTTTGGCTTTTACAACCACCCCCAACGACTTTGGGTATAGGCTGATGGGACAAGTATCAGTCTTGGAAAGATTAACCCTATACGTGGACGAAAGACAGTGAACGCAGGCTAGTATAAAAGGAAAAATAAGTAATCTAGAGAGGAGGCTGGGAAAAATGGCCAAAAACCAGAGCCTCCCAGCCCACCTCCAGGAGAAAGACTCCAGGGGTGAAGAAAACTTAACCATGTATGAACACCACGAAAAACCCACCGTCTGGTGACCAAGACCTAGCCTTTCAAACCCACGCTCTACAAATGATATTGTTTGGGCCATTTTACGTGCGAACCCAACACTGCTACGGTTCGTTACGAATCGTGTCCTTACAATTTCCAATAAGGCATTCATAATTTAAATATTTTCTTACATATTGTAATAATTAAATTTAAAAAATAGTATTTATGGTGATTTTATGTAAAAATGAAACTGAAATCATAACTTGTTATCTTACCATCTTTCAATCTCTTCTTGTCTTTATTAGCAATCGCATCCCATAAAAAATCAAGGTAGATTAACACCTACCCACCATCTTTCAATAATCTGCAGCCCTTAATAATCATTTATAATATGACAAGAAGAAACACAGTAAAAAGCCACCATTATTGGCGACCATATGCCCTAGTGCTTGAAAATATACCCAGGCGATTTGTTTGACTCGAAACTTGAAAGTGTACTGCCTGGTGACTCGTTAATAGCGATTACTAGTTAGTAGTTACTAATAATAGGCATCGTATTTTCTTATGAGATTAATCCTTCTTTTATTTTTATTTTTTCTTATAAATAAAAGTATTCTGACATTTTTTTTTATGAGTATTTGGCTATTTTCTTAAGTATATACAATACTTTGTTCCATTCAATCCTAAAGTGAAAATAGCAACATTGAGGTTGTTTATTAGGACAGTAATCGAATTAAACTCTTTATGAAAAGTTCATGTGCATTTCACCCAAAAAAAAAAAAAAAAAAAAAAAGAACTTTCTTTTAGACTTTAACTGTTACACAGATCATGCATAGACATAATAATGTTTTATTAAATAAACTCGTTAGCTCAAACATATTTAAGTAGCTCATAAGTAAGTCGACAATAAAATGAATTAGCTTTGAAAATTTTATCTTATTTTAAAATAAATTCAAACTTGACTTAAGTGCAAAATAATATCAAATTTCTTCTCAAAAACCAAATATTAAATTACCCATCAAATTATTCATAAGTAGGCCTACTCACTTTGCCTCAATTTGTTTATCGTCCTAGTTATCATTTTGGTCAGAAACGAGATCAAAAAGATGATATTGTTCACATCATCCAAAAAAAAAAAAAAAAAATGATATTATAATCTTCAGCTGTTTAAAAAGAGCTTTCGGTATTTGATGTAATGATTCGTTCCAGCATTTCCTGGAAAGTGCATAAGTGCATGCACCGCTATATCGTTTGGATTGACACAAAACTGTTCGGCGACTATGTACGAATTATAAGCCCAAAGAAAAACCATGCGGTAGCTGACTACAGAGACAACCAACCAATTGAGAAACCGCCGTGCACGTGGATATTCTCTCTCTCTCTCTATAAATAGAACCCACCCCATGAAGCCACAATTCACCACATCACACAAGTAAGTTCATTAACTCCTAAAAGCTTGCTTGTCAACTTTGCTAGTCCAATCCACAATGGCAACAAAAATTGTCATATTGTCCTTAATGTTCTTCTTAACTCTAGCCACGTCTATAGAGGCCTCAAAGTACCAGTTCCAAAAACTCAAAGAAACCAACATGATGTTCTACATGCAAGACTGGGAGACAGGAGCAAATGCCACCGCCACCCCAGTCGCTGGCATCCCTCACAAGCGGTGGTGGATCCTTGGGTTTGGAACGATCTTTGCCACTGACGACAAGTTGACAGTGGCTATTGAGAGGAACTCGTCTGAGGTCGGGAGGGCTCATGGTATTTATGTGAACTCAGCATTGGATGGCTCTGACTTGCACCTATTATGTCACTTGTGTTCACCAACAAGAAGTACAATGGTAGCACCCTTGAAATTCAAGGGGCAGACAGGTTCTACCAAAAATATAGGGAAGTATCAGTGGTTTCAGGAACTGGAATTTTCAGGTTGGCTCGTGGTTATGCTACTTTGGAGACTGTTTATTTGGACATACCCAGTTCTAATGCAATCATCAGGTGGAATATCACAGTTTTTCATTATTGACTTTTTTTGTATAAGAGTATGGAATAAGCTAGCGTTATTTAAAAAAAAAAAAAAAAAAAAAAAAAAAAAAGGTTCAACTACGTTAGCATTTTAAAACTTTTTTTTTTTTAGGATGTGAGAATTCGATTATTAAAGAGTCACAATATGTTTGGGGAAAAAAAAAAAAAAGGATGTGGTGTATAATAAGTGACATAGCATATTTATCGTGCGTTTTCGTTCACCATATAATAAAATCATTTTAATATATTGTTTTTACCGATGCCTTTTATTATTGAGACACTTGAAACTCTAAATTAATAACCCTAATACATACATATACGTAGTGTGTTTGCATAAAATATTGTAGAACCATAAGTAACCGTCACAACATATTTATATACATATAAAGCCCCAAATTCACAAATTATAAGCTATCAAAATATATAAACATTAAAAAAAATTAAAATTGAAAGAAAAAATGATCAAATTATTTGGGAATAATTTTTTTTCCATTTATTTATTTATTTTAGTAGTAATTATATAATGGGTTATACAAACAGTAAACTCAAAATATGTACAATTATAATTGTATTTATTTTAATGAAAATTCAATGTAATATGGGATGTTAACGTATATTATGTTATGGGCTTTAGGCCCAACTAGGTTACTTGTATAGCACACTTGTACTTGTACTACACTTTACTTGTACCGCACACATAGGTCTCCTATATTAAGGCACTGATGTATATTCTTTGATTTATGAAATACAATATAATCATTCAGTATTTATAACATGGTATCAGAGCCATTGCTCTAACCTTCTTGTGTCTTGCAGTCCTGTCTTTGTTGGTGTTTTCTGCTGCCTCGACTTCTTCGGTCAGCAAACCTTTTTTTCTTTTTTTTTTGTGCCCTCAGAGGTGCCAAGGTTGAATCTTCACCGTCAGAAGCTCGATCACCGCCACCAAGATCATTGCCTCCGTTAGGTCTTCCACATCAGACCTCCGATTAAGACATAAGAAATATCAACGTGTAGATTTTCAACCGATCTACACATAGCCGCCGGAATCATCATCATCTGACCTCTCACGCGCCGCCACGCGCCGGTCAAAGATTCGGCCACTTTTCCACGCGCCATCAGCGTTGCTCCGATCATCTCACCGCCGCAGTCATCGGATTCGTCTTGCTCCGATCTACGTCACCGGCGAAGAATCAGCATCATCAGGCTTGCCACGCGCTCTCACGCGCCGACAGAATTTTCGGCGAAGATTGGACCACGCGCTCACGCGCCCCACGCGCCGCTGGGTAATCTGCTGACGTCATCTCTGCCACGTCATCATCTACGTCAGCCCTAGCTGACGTCATCCGATAACGTCATCTTGCTGACGTCATCACTGCAGTTGACCGTTGACCATTGACCGTTGACCGTTGACCATTGACCGTTGACTTTTCTGCAGAGTTGACTTTTTGCAGTCCAGGTGCTCCTTACCCAGTTTTTCGAGTAGATTTCGTTTTTGCAGTCTATTTTTGCATATTTTGCTTCAAAATGAAGAATAAGGACAAGTCTTCTTCCTTTTGCAACAATCGTCGCCGACAATCCAACAAACGTTTTTGCAATTTTTGCAAACGTTTTGGCCATAATATTGAGACTTGCTATCAACGCAACAAATCAGTTGTTTCCATTTCTGCTGCTACTGTTGCTAACACTGAGAGTGTCCAACCTGTGGCTCCCGTCTCTGCAAAGTCTCAGTCTTCTGGATCCACTTTCACCATTTCCAGAGATGACCTTATAAATATCATCGCCAATGTCATTTGTATGGTTGGTAATGCATCTTATTCCTCTTCTCTCTCAGCTTTATCTGGTATGTCTCCTACCTCTTGGCTTATGGATTCTGCTTGTTGCAATCACATGACACCTCACTCGTCCTTATTTTCTGACCTTAAACCTGCACCACACCCTCTTAATATTCGCACAGCAAATGGTTCCACAATGTCTGGTCATAATATAGGTTCCGTTGCGACCTCCAATCTCTCGGTTCCTGGAGTCTTTAATGTTCCTGACCTTTCTTATAATTTGTTTTCTGTTGGACAATTAGCTGAGTTAGGTTATCGCATTATCTTTGATTATTCTGGGTGTATTGTGCAGGATCCGAGGATGGGACGGGAGCTTGGGACTGGTCCCAGAGTTGGGCGTATGTTTCCCGTGGACAACCTTCGTCTTCCACTTGTTGCTCCTGTTTCTGTTGCTGCAGCTGCTATAGCTTCTTCAATTCCTTCCCTTGCACTTTGGCATGCTCGACTTGGTCATGCATCTTCCTCTCGGGTACAACAATTAGCTTCTAGAGGTTTGTTAGGTTCAGTGTCTACAAAAAATTTTGATTGTATTTCGTGCCAATTAGGAAAACAACCAGCTTTGCCTTTCAATACTAGTGAATCAATATCCACTGATATCTTTGACCTTATTCATTCTGATGTTTGGGGCCCTTCCTCTGTCTCTAGTATTGGTGGGTCTCGATATTTTGTTGTCTTTGTTGATGATTACTCTCGCTATAGCTGGATTTTTAATATGAAACATCGTTCTGAATTATTGCAAGTATATTCTAATTTTGCAAAAATGGTTGAAACTCAGTTTTCCAAACACATCAAAATTTTTCGATCTGATAATGCTCTTGAATATACTCAATATGCTTTCCAAGCTGTTTTGCATTCCTATGGCACTGTTCATCAACTCACTTGTCCAGGTACCTCTCAGCAAAATGGTAGAGCCGAACGGAAACTTCGTCATATTCTTGACACTGTTCGTGCTCTCCTTCTCTCTGCCAAAGTTCCTGCTCCTTTTTGGGGCGAAGCTGCTCTTCATGCTGTTCATGCTATTAATCGCATTCCGAGTCCGGTTATCCAAAATCAAACTCCATATGAGCGCCTTTTTGGGTCATCTCCAAACTATCACCACCTTCGCTCCTTTGGTTTTGCTTGTTTTGTTCTTCTTCAGCCACATGAGCATAACAAACTTGAGCCTCGGTCAAGGCTTCGTTGTTTTCTTGGCTATGGCGAAACTCAAAAGGGGTATCGGTGTTATGACCCTGTCTCTCATCGTCTTCGTGTTTCCCGCAATGTTGTCTTTTGGGAACATCGCCTCTTTGTCGAGCTCTCTCACTTTCGTACCTCCCTATCTTCCTCCTCTGTTTTAGATCTTTTTCCAGATGAGGCACATATTCCTTCTGTAGCTGCTCCTGATCCTCCTGTAGTTGCTCCTGGTTCTCTTGTAGACTTCTCTGTCCAACCACCAGATATCACTGATCCCTTTCCTAGTTCACCCTTTAATGAACAGGTGGAAGATGAACAGGTTGAAGACGAGCTACCCAACCCCAACCCTGAGCTTGGGTCCCCTGCTCCTGCTCCGCCTGAAGATCTTGCACAAGACATTCCACCTCGTCACTCAACTCGAGTAAGATCTATTCCTGCACATTTACTTGACTATCATTGTTACACTGCTCTTGCTACACTACATGAGCCTCACACCTATCGTGAGGCTTCCACTGACCCTTTATGGCAGATTGCAATGAAAGAGGAACTTGATGCATTATCTAAAAATCATACTTGGGATTTGGTGACACTCCCTCCCGGGAAATCTGTGGTTGGTTGTAAGTGGATCTACAAGATTAAGACTCGCTCTGATGGGTCCATTGAGCGCTACAAAGCTCGTCTTGTTGCAAAAGGTTTTACACAGGAGTATGGGATTGATTATGAAGAGACCTTTGCTCCGGTTGCTCGTATCTCATCTGTTCGTGCCCTCTTAGCTGTTGCTGCTGCCCGTAAATGGGATCTTTTTCAGATGGATGTCAAAAATGCATTCCTTAATGGGGATTTAAATGAAGAAGTTTATATGCAACCTCCTCCTGGTCTCTCTGTTGACTCAAACAAGGTTTGTTACCTTCGCCGTGCACTTTATGGCCTTAAACAAGCTCCACGAGCTTGGTTTGCCAAATTCAGCTCTACCATCTCTCATTTGGGTTACATGGCTAGTCATTATGATTCTGCCTTATTTTTTCGTCGCACTGACAAAGGCACTATTTTACTTCTCCTGTATGTGGATGATATGATCATAACTGGTGATGACCTCAGTGGCATTCAAGAACTCAAGGGTTTTCTCAGTCAGCAATTTGAGATGAAAGATCTTGGACATCTCAGCTACTTCTTGGGTCTTGAAATCACTCATTCTACAGATGGACTTTATCTTACTCAAGCTAAGTATGCTTCTGAACTCTTGTCTCGAGCTGGACTCACTGATAGCAAGACTGTTGACACTCCAGTTGAGCTTAATGCGCATCTGACTCCCTCAGGGGGGAAACCATTGTCTAATCCCTCTCTTTACAGACGATTGGTTGGCAGCCTAGTTTATCTCACAGTTACTCGTCCAGACATCTCCTATGCTGTTCATCAGGTGAGCCAGTATCTGTCTGCTCCACGATCAACTCACTATGCTGCTGTTCTGCGCATTCTTCGATACCTGAAAGGCACCCTCTTCCATGGCCTTTTCTACTCAGCTCAGTCTCCTCTTGTACTCCGTGCATTCTCTGATGCTGATTGGGCAGGAGATCCCACTGATCGCAGGTCCACTACAGGTTATTGCTTTCTCCTTGGTTCTTCTTTGATTTCTTGGCGAAGTAAGAAACAAACCTTTGTGGCCCGCTCTAGTACTGAAGCAGAATATCGTGCCCTTGCTGATACCACATCTGAGCTCCTTTGGCTACGATGGCTTCTTAAGGATTTAGGTGTGTCCACATCCTCTGCTACTCCCCTTTATTATGACAACCAGAGTGCCATTCATATTGCTCACAATGATGTCTTCCATGAACGGACTAAACACATCGAGATTGATTGTCATTTTATCCGTTATCATCTTGTCCATGGTGCTCTCAAGCTTTTCTCCGTCTCCTCCAAAGATCAACTTGCAGATATCTTCACCAAGTCACTTCCTAAGGGACGCACTCGTGATTTGGTTGACAACCTCAAGCTGGTCTCACATCCACCTTGAGTTTGAGGGGGGCTGTTAACGTATATTATGTTATGGGCTTTAGGCCCAACTAGGTTACTTGTATAGCACACTTATACTTGTACTACACTTTACTTGTACCGCACACATAGGTCTCCTATATTAAGGCACTGATGTATATTCTTTGATTTATGAAATACAATACAATCATTCAGTATTTCTAATATGGGACAAAATAAATAACTCATTTAAGCAATGAAGATCTAACTCCATAGTGCTAAACAGGGGTGCAGCCAGAAGGGGGGGGGGGGGTGAACTCCACCAAAACTACTTGACTGTTGGATATTTAGATTAGTTTGTCTCCCTATACAGATATAAGCATAACATGTTAGTGAGTAAGAGAGGAAGGGTTTTAGTTGGTTTACAAATTTTACACTCGTTGGGGGCTATCCAAATAGTGCTATTTGCCTTTCATGTTAGGAGATATGCTCTGTTTTTTGGTCAAGAAACAGAATGATTTTTAAGTCAGCCATATTTTCATTAGGTGAGGGTGAGGACTAGAGATAGGGTTTTTGATAGATGATATTCCTCTCAGGTTAATGAATTTAGTTTAAGCTAATATATGTCCAACACTCATAATGCCAGTAATCAAAGAGCACACCACATGTCAGTTCAAAGTTAACATGCACTGGGATGAATGTGGCCACGTTGAAATAGTTCTGACTAATTCATATACTTATTGTACCATTATTTTTAAGCTAACGATGAAGTGAAATTTTTTGATTATAAAAACAATATTATCTACTATCTATTAAAAAATTAAAAAAGTTTTTGTATATAAGATAAAATATACATAAAAATTGACTCACTACACTTGATCTTTCAAAATAATTGAAATTGATTTTTCTCATACCACTACATTTCTTAAGTCTTTTTTTATCATTAAAACAATCTTCTACCAAACCAAGTTTAAAATTTTCTCACCACTTCAGCTCAAAGTAGCAGGTCCATAGCCATTGGCCCAACGAGTTATAATACAACTTTTCAAATATATTGGTATATTTTTTATTAAAGAAAATGACAGTAGTATGTATTCAAAAGGATATATTCAAAATGGCCTAACTTTTGAATATACAACACAAGTTTTAAATCTCTTTAATTCGCACTCATTTTCCAATGTGGGATTAACCCACAGTTTTTTCTTTTGAGAATAATACTTAGAGTTTTTTTGGATAGAACTTATTTTGCTAAAATTGAAAACTGAAAACACTGTAGCAAAATAATTTTTAAATGTGTGAATAGTGCTATGCGACCCATTTTTAATGAAAAAGTTATTGAAAAGTGAAATTTTTGGTCCGTGAATAGTGCACAGATGCACTGTTCACTATGGAAAAGTCAACAAAACCGGCTAAAAAAAAAAAAATTGCTGGAAACATTAATGTAAAACGCAAAAGCTGAATCCAAACCCAGCCTTAGTATTCTCAAAAGAAAACACAGTGGGTTAATCCCACATTGAAAAATGAGTGTAGGTTAAAGAGGTTTAAAGTCTGTACTGTGTATCCAAGAGTTATAAGGCCCTTTTGGATATACACTTCTGTAAGTTTCTTTAAAAAACATTCTCCTCTCTTTCCGTGTGTGTGTGTTAAAAATACTTAGTATTTTCAAAAAAAAAAATACAATAGGTTAATCCCACATTAGAAAATAAATGTGAGTTAAAAAGGTTTAAAGTCTATGTTGTGTATCTAAGAGTTAGATATATACTACTGTAAACTTCTTTAAAAAAACCTTCTCCCTTCTCTACGTGTGTGTGTTAAAAATACTTAGTATTCTTTAAAAAAAAAAAAACTCATAGTTTATTTTGAGTACATTGATTAATTTCTTGAATTGTAAATAAGTACACTAATTAATGTATTCAATTAATTTTTATTTAATATGAATTAATTATCTTTATTTATTTATTTATTTATTTTATAGTTATTTATTTATTTTTATTGATGCAAACTAATATTTTTTAGATTAATTTTGTTTTCAATCTTATCTTGTAACTTTGTCCCCCCAAACTAAAATCTTAATTCTGCCACTGCCAAACACAACCTATATATGACATGCTTAGTGAGCAAAAATATAGAGATGCGAGCCTATAGATCAGAACTTGTTCAAGTAAGGTCGTGATCGAGGTTTTCAGATCCGAACTGTTCATTGAACTGTAAAAGAGAGAAATACAAGGTTTTTGAGGTCGAACAGAGGTTGAACCAGGGTCAAACCGTGATGACATCATAATTAATTTAATAATTAATTAAAGCCTAAATATAGATATTAAATTTATAAAACTAGCAAAATTGACAATATATCTATATATGTGAGGGAAATTTAATGATTTTAAAGCATATATTTAATAATTAAATAAGAAAATTAATAAAATAAAGTAATAACCATGAAAATATTAAAATTTATGATTAATTTTTGAAGTAATGTTGAATATCTTTGAAGGGTTTTAATTATAATTTTTTTTTTATTTCTTGTAAGAGATGGATAATTTAATTAAGTAGAATAAAATTGTGTTAAGTTGTTAAAAAAAAAAAATTGCTAGAGGGTTGGACCGCACGGTTCTCACTGGTTCGTGTGGTCCAACCCCGGTTTTAGTGGTTTATGGAATTAACAAAAAATCCGGTTCTTTATGTTTAAAAAACTAATTTTCATCCTGGTTCCCAGTTTTCATGGTCCGACCTCTCAGTTCGGTCCAGTTCTGAAAACTATGTTTGTGATAAAAAAAATATACTGACAAACTATGAAACCCGAATAATTTATACATGCTTAATTCAAGTTTCATCCCATACCAAAAATAATAAATAAAATCTTACTCTAAAGGGCAAAGAATATCTAGGGACCTAGCATCTTAGTCAAATCCACATACAAGCCCAAAATGCACTAAACTCATGATTTTAAGTCACCATTTCAAATATAAAATTATGACTTAAAGTCACAAATTGAGTCCATATTATGACTTAAAATCACGAGTTGAATACATTTTGAGCAGTGTATGGAGTAGCGTGTGACTCCACGTGTTAACAGATTTTTCCGCATTTGCAAATTACATATAGGCAACCAATGACTAGTGAAAGTTGTTGGAAGACACATTGATGAGTGATGCCCTACTACTTTTTTTTTTAGAATCAAACGCCCTAGTACTTGAGTTTTCTTTTCCTTTATCTTTCTTTATGAGAAGATGCTACTTGAGTTTTCTAATGTAATGATTGATTGCGTTCTTCTCTTTTTTTATTAATGGTAAGGCCACAATAAATTATGCAAATTTTGCCACAACTTGCTAATTTAGCAAATTGTGAATGATAGAGAAAAATTGTAAGTTAATGTGTGTTTATAACTCCACTACTCATAATTTATCACGTGAATTATGACAAAAGTTATGATATTTATTATGATCTTAGCATTATTCTTTTTTTTTTTCCCCCTCCACAGCCACAAAGAGCGCGTGCGTAGTTCGTATCACTTTTGTAAAAAACGCTACGACAGACAAAGCTACTGCAGGATTTTTCCTTCATAAAACTGTTTCTTTTGATGGATTTTGAAGCTGTTAGATCACTGCAACAAATTCTGCGCAGGTAAAAAATTTTAAAAATAAAAATAGAAGGCACAAAAATTTCAAGCCCCCCTTTACCATTTCCCTCCATTATTCATCTTTTCCCATTTTTCCCTTTCGAAATTCTCACCATCTCTCTCAATTCCTTCTTTCTTTTTTTCAATTTTTATTTTCATCTTCGCTCATGTTACATAGAAGTTAGTTTTCATCAAAACAAAAATTATTTGAGCAGCCACTGTAGTTTTAGTTTCTTTTAACTTGTGAAAATCTTCCTCGCACAAACTGGTTCAATCAAAGTTCATTGCTTTTAATGTATGCATGACTCATTTGAAGATGACCAAGTGAATACTTTACTAAGGTTTAAGGTGAAAGTTAAAATTATAAAGAGTTTAAACTTGTTGGCTATAGTGAATGAAGTTGAATTTGGTTTGGACTATTCGATTTTCATACGAAACATGTCGTAAAATTGAGAATCCAATTTAAATTTAATTGGATTTTCTCTTAATTTTAAATTTTAATATATATATATATATATATATATAGAGAGAGAGAGAGAGAGAGAGAGAGAGAGAGAGAGAGAGAGAGAGAGAGAGAGATTATTATTAAAATATTAATGAGATACACTTCACATTTTCTTATCAAACGCGGTTACATGATATGATATAGCGCACAACATGGATTAAATTCATTTTGTAATATGGAGTCCTGCAAAAAACCCACTTCAGCAATGAAATAGTAGCATACTAAACCTATAATAGCAAAAATAATTACTTCTCTTTACTCAAATATAAGAAGATCGAAGAATTAACAATTTGAAAAAACACCATTGCGTACCGTTCGTGCAGTGGTTATTGCACGAATATAAGTGCTTGTGGGATGTGGGAGGCAAGGGTTAGGGTTCAAATTTTCAGGAGGAAGTTTTAGACACATATACACTTAAATTAGACTAGAATAGAAACTCTATCTTGTATAAAAAAAAAATAAAAAATAAAAAAAGAAAAGAAAAGAAAAAAACATATGCAAATCAATCATTTACTCATTAAACTGAATACCAACTGACCAATTTTTCAAAAGAGGATTAAAAAATCATGATCTAGAAAGCAAGCCAACCTATGAATCTACCTTTCTTAAAAGAGTTTAAAATTTTGTTCCTCAAAATTCATGAAATGCAAGTTTAGCTCATAATAAGACAACACAATGTATAAAAAGCAAAAGTTCCTATAAACAATATAAGATGCAGCTTTGTCGATAAAAAAAAAAAAAAGAAAAAAAAAAGAAAAAAAGAAAAGAAAAAAGAAGTACATACTTGTGTAGCTAGAGCAAGAGATCTTGCCTTGGGTATTTGGGGATTCACAAATTGGGTGAGTTTTATTCGACCAAGAAGAGGATATATTGAAGAGAAGAAGATGAGATTAAAAAGAAACCTATTACATATATATATATATATATATATAAAATTATTAATGTAATTATATATATATATATATATATATATATATATATATACATTTCATAAAATTATATTTGTGGCGGTGTTATTTTGCTTAAAAATTTGTTATTTATCTAAAGCTACATAATAATATAATATGTGTACGTGATTGATATTTTTCGAAAATTGTTTTTACATGATATGTGCATTAAACAATCTTAAAAAATGGTTACTTTGTATCAATGTTTTAATGCAGTCCATTTCTCCCTCTAATGCTTTTTACTCTTCCTTGCTAACTGACTGTAGGTTGCTGCTGGGAAAGCTTCAGCACTTCAGGGTGAAGCACGCTTTTAGAGAAGCAAATAGAGTGGCGGATGCTATGGCTAAGCTTGGAGGAGCGATGCAGGAAGATTTTGTTGTTTGGGATAATCCCCCATCTGATGTAATAGCAAACTTTGTGTATTTTGATACTAATGGGGTTAGTGTTTGTAGGCTTGTTGCCTCTAACTTAGCCGTTTTGGCTTAGTTGTTTGTTAATAATAATTCCTTTTAAACCAAAAAAAAAAAAAAGTTTTAAATACCATTTAGGACCTGTTTCAATTTGTGTATTAATTGAAACGAAACATTTCAGTACTTGCCTATTTCAACATACCATTTTGGGATTACTATATATATATATATATATATATATATTTATATTTTTTGTGAAGTCCGTATTTGTAGATTGGCAACCAAGAACAATTGTAACAGTTTAGAACTTACTTTGTCTAGATTGAATTACATTAGATGATATTTCATTAAGACAAATCAAGTTCAAAACAGTGGAAGACTTAAGAATGCAGAAAAGATTGAAACAACTCAAAGACTACATTTTGACTGCAGCTTGACAAGTTGAAAATCACTGGTCTTGATTGATCGAACTGCATGTCTTTACTGATTGAGACATAGGCAAAGTGGGAAAACAAGTTATTTTCTCAACTGTTGGATCTAGGGTTTGGGGCAACTCTTGTACATATAAATACAAATCATAAAGAGCATTTTTAGACACACAAGAGAGTAGTGTTTTTGTACATAGATGTAAAGACTCTCATGCATACTTGAAATCATCGCATAAGGCAAAAAAACATTAGTAGAAATCATAGGCCTCGAAGTTAGAATTGCATGAAATTTGGCAGGTTGAAGCGAAATGGCCTTCTGAGCAATATTTGTAGTAAAACTACAAGGAACCCCTGAAAATGGCAAACTCCTCCATTTAGCCCCCAAAAACTATGATTTTGCCGTTTATAGTAATTTTTTTTTCCTTAATAAATTTTTACTAAAAAGTCAGAATAAGGTCTTGCTTGTTTTGAGATTTCTCTTAATATTAGAAGTTTATGATTCTGCATTTAACTCAATTTTGCCATTTTTGGTATTTTGTCACCTAATCGCGTAATTAGTGCGAATTAGGGATTTAGACTTTTTTCTCAATATTTATATGTTTTGTAGCCGTCAGAGGAAATTTAGACTATTATCAATAAACATAGACTTTTGTCAAGTTTCTTTTCTAGTGGATTTCAGTTTATCACATTGTGAATTCAAGGAACCCCTCGTGGATTCAAGGTTTACTACCCAAGATCTAATAATGTAGTTTTGGTCCATCAAAGAGAGCATCGTGTGTGCTTTCTTCAGGTTTCTGCGACATCAAATCTCTCTTGAAGCTTCAATTGGAGATTGCATGCAAACAATAGATCTAGTTATAAAGTGAAGTTGTTGAAATCAGTTAACCACAATTACTGATTAAATTTTTTAGAGTGGATCTGGGAGTCACAAACAAGGAGTTTGTATGCAACAAATTAGAATAGAATAGTTAGTGAATCTTGGACCTACGTGGGGTTACGTTAGTAAGTACTACATGAGGTAGTAGTAGATTTAGGGTTAAGGTTATTGTATAAAATTTATCTTGTATATATATATATATAAGTTTATTGTATAAAATTCATTTATATTTAATGTATTTCGTGTCTTGAAGATTGTTTAGGTTAAATATTCCTCATTTTTTTTTTTTTTTTTTAAAGTTTGAATCATGTAGTTTTATTCGTTTTCCTTGGTCATTATTTTTGATGTCTATGTGATCTGTGCTTGTGTGATGTGTTAATTGTTAGGACATATGTGAATCATGTTAGGAACATATGTAATTTAGAATTGGCTAATCCTATGACAAAACGCACTTTACTTGTAATGTGGTAGATTTAGGATATGTTAATACTTCAAGGAAGAAGAGTTCAAGTCCAAGTGCTAAAACCATGCAAATTTGTCCAAGAATCAAGTGAAGAAGTGTTGGATTTTAAAGTTCAACAGCTAGCTCAACAGATAGCATCTATCGAGGTTTAAAAAGGATCTTTAGTCCGATGCTCGACAACTACTCGATAGATAACCTATCTATCGATATTTATGAAAATCAGTTTTTTAGATCTGATTTCACACATATCTGTTTATACATGTTTAGTTTTTCTTTCTCACAACTCTAAACATATATAAAGATTATTTTAAAGGCTGTCGTAGCTGATGCAAGCTGATGCAACTTAATGCAAAAGTTTTTCACAACTATATTGTAACCAAAGACATATACCTTGGTTCATTTTTCTCTTAAAGAAGCTGCTGCGTTTGTACACCGTAAGGTTTTGTAACCAAGGAGTTTCGTGATCTTCATCATGTTAATGAATTGAAGAACTTTGTAGCCAACATCTTTCTCAAGTTGGTGGTTAGTCACATATTTGGATATCGACTGGTTAGTCACGTACTCGGAACAGTATGTTGAAAATGAGAGATTGTCACTATAGAACAAGTCCAATTGTAGGTTGGTATAAGATACTGGGATTACTTTACTTATAACCGCTTACTTTACTTGTAACCACTTATTGTGATAATAGTGGATTCTCAGAAGTAATGACCTTAAAATCACCCGGTGGGGTTTTTGCCTTGGAGATTTTCCTCATTTGTAAAAAAATTACCATGTCAACTTTATTTTTCACTGTATATTAACTTAGTTTGTACTACCACACATATTGTATGCTAATTGAATTAATTAATTAACTTGGCTAATTAATTGGTTAATTCATCACAAGAGGTCAATACATTCTTGGCCTATCATTAATCATTTTAATCAAGAGCATAATTATTTAATTGGTTAAAAGTTGATTAATTTATTGACAACTGGGATCTAAAACCCTAACACGCACATAATACTATACTATATCAAATTATTAATCCAAAATCAAATAGTGCACATTTTTAATATCATCATTACATATACAAATATATAACATGTCATATATAAGTAAAGAAAAAATAATAATAATGAACAAAAAAAAAAAAACTATGTTATATGTGAGTAAAGTAAACAAGAAAAAAAAAACATATTTTTTTTATAATAATAATAATAATAAAATGCCATACATGAGTGAAGTAATAAAAAATAAAGGTTTAGGAAAAAAAAAATGATTTGTTTACATTCCGGACAAAATCACTTTACTAGATGCAATTTAGCAAAATGGATTGAAACGGGTGGAATGGAGTGGAATAGGCCATAATTTAGAAAGGGATAGAATAGAAGGGTGATTCGTACCATCAATGCATAAATCCTAGTAAGAAATTACATTAAAATAATTAAACTAAACAAATTCTTAGATGCATATTGGACTCTTAAAAACCAAATTGACCTTTGAAACCAAGAACAATAAAAAGAATCGACTTATTTGATTTTTTTTTTTATAAGAAGAATTTCCTGATATATATATATATATTGTAAGGGCACGATTCTGTTCCGGCCCAATGATGTTGTTGGGCTCACACATGAAAGATCCCTCACAATATGATTTGTAGAGAGTGGGCTTGAAAAGCTTGGCTTTGGTCACGGGGCGATGTTCCGGTCTGGATTTTAGAAGGACTTCCTGTAGGGAAAGGAGTTGGGCCTGAACATTTAAGCCCTGCAGCTCCGCGTCCTACGAGATTGGGCTCCTCGGACTTGATCCGAGGACCCTTGAGGTCTTACCCCGGTTACCCCACGGTGGGTTTTCTCCGTGATGTGCATGGGTTCTTCAGGTGTTTTCACCCATGGAGTCTTTCTTTTTCTGAAGTAGGATTAGACCCCCCTACCAAATTCACTTACTTTTTCTTTTATACTAGCCTGCGTTCGCTGTCCTTCGTCCACGTGTAGGGTCAACCTTTACAAGACTGACATTTGTCCCATCAGTCCAATCCCAGAATTGTTGGGGATGGTTGGTAAAGCTGAAGAGTACGGCTCTGTCAGGGGCAGGGCATTGAATGGCAATGAGAGCAGCTTTCCTGGATACTCTTAGATTCTCTTTTAAGTTTGGCCCTATACCCGTTTTACCCCTCTTTTCCGGTGGGATTTTGGATCTGCCGAGGACTGAACTGTCCTCGGCTGGATCCCAAAACTATTTGGTGCTCTGTATCATAGAGCTTGGGCCTTGGTTCTCCTCGGCTCGGGCCTTCAGACTTTCTACGGGCAAATGGGCTTGGCCCATAAATTATTGGGCCCCACAATAGCCCCTCAAAAGCCTGCTATCCGACTTCTGGGTTGGAAAGGAGGGTTTTGGCAAACCCGGGCCTTCAGTATGGCTTATTTAATTCAGCCCTGCATTAATGTGGGCGGTTTTCCACCTGTCCAGGAAGCTCGCCGGTTTACAAGGTATTCCCTTTAATCTGCTCGTGATCTACTCCTGCCGCTTGGCTGTCCAAGACGCGCCTTTAATGACTTCCCTTTACGAGGCGCATTTATGTCCGGCGGCTCATCTGATGAGATGGGGAAGTGGAGCGGACGCATCTCTTTTCTTCAGATTCTTTTGGGAACCTGAATGAATTTAATACCCCCCGTTTTGCCCTTCCTATAAGAAGGCAAGCAGGAGGCCATCACTTTCGTGCAAACTCCCTTCCATCCTTCTGAGATCTGAAACCCATAGCCTCCATTAGCGCTTGCTTAACCCGATTGTTATACACCATATCATTATACGTCCACCATAACGAGTGATGAAGGAACCATGCCCCCCCTCAAAACACCATGTTCTAATAAAACTCGAAATGGCTCGGTCAGAGCAAGGGTGGCACAGACTTAAGATTTGTCCCGCCTCCCTTTCAGCCAAAATCCGAAGCAGGGGCTCGTCACGTCAAACCTTCGGCGTGACTGAGTCGAGAATGCCCACTATCAGCACCACCCGGCTCCTCACGAGCATACCTAACATGGCACCAGTGTGTTAGGAGTCAGGGCTGAGGCAGGGGCTAAGTGCTTCTGCTTCTTCCTCTCTTTGTTCGCTGGTGCCCTCCTCCGCCTTCCTCTCCTAGTCTTCCCAGCACCAGCTCCGCCCTGGTGCTGTCCTTCTCCCTCTTTTGCTCCTCTCTCTTTCTTTTCATCTCTTCCCCTCTTCTTCTCCTCCTTCTCTTACTCATGTCCTCCATCTTCTTCATTCATCTCCTCCATCTTCTTCATTGATTTCTTCCTTACTATTTCCTTCTCCTTCATTCATTTTTTTTTTTTTAAAGAGGGTTCTTCTCTTAATATGAGCAACAATGAGGCGGAGATTGGAGAGACTTTGAAGACGAGTTTAAAAGGCGCCTGACCGTTTACTTATCTGTACTGCAGATGTTAGTGTTGCTTCGGCAGCCCCTCTTTTGTATAGGCTTGTTAAAGCCCCTTTTTGTACGTTGTAATAATTTTTCATATTACTAAAAATGGTTATTATTTCATTTTGCATGTTCTGTCTCTATGTTTTTTTTATAAATTTGCAAGCGCTGCTCGGCACAATAATATAACACTTGAATCAATGACGACTAAGGCCAACATATTTGCTAATAAAAGATGTCACCATGATTTTAATAAAATTGTTTGTCATAGCAATGTGCACCTGTGAATAACGATACTTGTCCGAAACAATGCCGAGATTAGAACTGGATGCTTTATGAGGTGTAGGAAGTAATCATTCGGAGACATATCACCCGCAAAAATGAACAGTCCCCTTAGTCTACCAAATAGTGGGGCGTCTCGCCATTATCCGAGCGCTTTTATTGGCCTTAACATACTACAGTATTTGAGCCGAGGACCTTCTACATCCGAGTAGTTGGTTTCCCCACAGGCTTGAGTCCGAGGACCATGCAAGGCCTTGAGTCTGTCCAAAACTTCTGATATACTTTTTTTTTTTTTACTTGGTCTCCCCATAGGCTTGAGTCCGAGGACCATACAAGGCCTTGAGTCTGTCCAAAACTTCTGATATTTCTTTTTTGTACTTGGTTTCCCCATAGGCTTGAGTCCGAGGACCATACAAGGCCTTGGTTCTGTCCAAAACTTATAAGATATCTTATTTGTACTTGGTTTCCCCATTAGCTTGAGTCCGAGGACCATGCAAGGCCTTGGTTCTGTCCAAAACTTTTAAGATTTCTCATTTGTACTTGGTTTCCCCATTGGCTTGAGTCCGAGGACCATGCAAGGCCTTGCTTCTGTCCAAAACTTTTCTCCCTTTTCTCCGGTATTTCACAAGGTGCCGAACAGGAGGTTGTCCTCAGCAGCGACTATTCCTTGGCGTGGGCCGTAGTCCCTGGGTCCCCATACAGAACGGGCCTGGGCCGTGAATTTACTAGGCCCACAAATTAAGAGGTATATTCCGTAGTTTTTGGTCACGCGGTGCTTTTTGGCGTCCCAGTGTTCGAGGTGCGCCTTCACGAGGCTCCTTTAATCTTATGGTTGCAGATGGTGTTGGAAATCGAGCCGGAGACGTTTTGTCTGTAGCGTTCCTTGGGAAGCTGTGCGAATTAAATGCCACCACCTTATCTTTTCAAATAAATAGGAGAGCAAGTTGCTTTGCCTAAGCACAAGTTCTTCAGCTTCCTCCTTCAGCTTCCTCCCTTAGTAAATCATGTTTAAGGCGAGGGTTGGGGAAAAAGAACTCTCTCCGCCGCAGAGGCGCCATGTCCTCCTGAGGCTCAAAAGAGTGATGTACGGGCAAAGAAGGCATAAATTCAAAAGAATATTCCCTTTCGACAGAGGGGAGAGGGTGTTTCTCCCTCTTTTAGTCAAAATCCGAAGCAGGTTCTGTTCATGCCAAAATCTTGGTGTGTCAGAAGACAGATTCTCCGCCACCAGCGCCTCTGCCTTGTCGCAGGCAAATTTTTGGTGAAGGCCCTTCAACTCCCGGCTCCCTGCACCTTTCCTTCAGCGGTGTGAGGCCCAAGTTGGGTTCTGTTGCTGCCTGAGTTATGGGCATGCAAAAGCACTGAGGAAGAACGAGGTCTTGAAGCAGTAGCCAACCTCTCCTCTGTGCTACCTCCTCGGCTTTATCTCATTCTCTTGTATCTTTCCTGTCTATTATGTAGTAAGCTTTAACATAAGTTGATTTCAGCTTTTCGTTGTATGCTGTACTGTTTCTTTGTTTTAGTAAAAAGGGAAATTTATTTGCTTGTTTTGAATACTATTCTTTTTGCAACATTACTTTGTGAAAGGGTGTGCTCCGTGTGTGTGTTTCTTCCATGATACATAGAGCGGGAAATCTTGAAACATAATCCAACTAGTTCTAATTTACCAACACTACCATGCATTACGACGATAATTCATAGTAAGTTAAATTTAGGAAACTAACAGAGGTAACAATTGAATATTCTGTGATAAGTGCGAGAATACCGTCCGAGAATGATAATCTCTAAATAATCCATCCAGGGAGTTGACTGAGCGGTAGAGAACTCAGGTTGTTTTTCAGGCGACATATTGCCCTATTTTGCATCGATCCTTTTGGGGCTGCAGACCCGAAAGCAGATTTGAGAATCCTCGCAATTCAGGAACAAACCCAATTGTTAGTGGAGAGTCTTCCTCGGATAAATTCCAAATCCCATGTAATGTAGTTTTTCTTTATAAGTAGTTGGTTTCCCCATAGGCTTGAGTCCGAGGACCGTAAAAGGCCTTGGTTCTGTCCAAAACTTATGATTTTTCTCTTCTGTACTTGGTTTCCCCATAGACTTGAGTCTGAGGACCATACAAGGCCTTGGTTCTGTCCAAAACTTATATGAGATTTGTTTTTTGTACTTGGTTTCCCCATAGGCTTAGGTCCAGGGACCATGCAAGGCCTTGATTCTGTCCAAAACGTATGATTTTTCTCTTCTGTACTTGGTTTCCCCATAGGCTTGAGTCCGAGGACCATACAAGGCCTTGGTTCTGTCCAAAACTTATGAGATTTGTTTTTTGTACTTGGTTTTCCCATAGGCTTGGGTCCGGGGACCATGCAAGGCCTTGGTTCTGTCAAAAACTTATGATTTTTCTCTTCTGTACTTGGTTTCCCCATAGGCTTGAGTCCGAGGACCATACAAGGCCTTGGTTCTGTCCAAAACTTATGAGATTTGTTTTTTGTACTTGGTTTCCCCATAGGCTTGGGTCCGGGGACCATGCAAGGCCTTGGTTCTGTCCAAAACTTATGATTCTTCTCTTCTGTACTTGGTTTCCCCATAGGCTTGAGTCCGAGGACCATACAAGGCCTTGGTTCTGTCCAAAACTTATGATTCTTCTCTTCTGTACTTGGTTTCCCCATAGGCTTGAGTCCGAGGACCATACAAGGCCTTGGTTCTGTCCAAAACTTATATGAGATTTGTTTTTTGTACTTGGTTTCCCCATAGGCTTAGGTCCGGGGACCATGCAAGGCCTTGATTCTGTCCAAAACGTATGATTTTTCTCTTCTGTACTTGGTTTCCCCATAGGCTTGAGTCCGAGGACCATACAAGGCCTTGGTTCTGTCCAAAACTTATGAGATTTGTTTTTTGTACTTGGTTTCCCCATAGGCTTGGGTCCGGGGACCATGCAAGGCCTTGGTTCTATCCAAAACTTATGATTTTTCTCTTCTATACTTGGTTTCCCCATAGGCTTGAGTCCGAGGACCATACAAGGCCTTGGTTCTGTCCAAAACTTATGAGATTTGTTTTTTGTACTTGGTTTCCCCATAGGCTTGGGTCCGGGGACCATGCAAGGCCTTGGTTCTGTCCAAAACTTATGATTCTTCTCTTCTGTACTTGGTTTCCCCATAGGCTTGAGTCCGAGGACCATACAAGGCCTTGGTTCTGTCCAAAACTTATGATTCTTCTCTTCTGTACTTGGTTTCCCCATAGGCTTGAGTCCGAGGACCATACAAGGCCTTGGTTCTGTCCAAAACTTATGATTTTTCTCTTCTGTACTTGGTTTCCCCATAGGCTTGAGTCCGAGGACCATACAAGGCCTTGGTTCTGTCCAAAACTTATGAGATTTGTTTTTTGTACTTGGTTTCCCCATAGGCTTGGGTCCGGGGACCATGCAAGGCCTTGGTTCTGTCCAAAACTTATGATTTTTCTCTTCTGTACTTGGTTTCCCCATAGGCTCGAGTCCGAGGACCATACAAGGCCTTGGTTCTGTCCAAAACTTATGAGATTTGTTTTTTGTACTTGGTTTCCCCATAGGCTTGGGTCCGGGGACCATGCAAGGCCTTGGTTCTGTCCAAAACTTATGATTTTTCTCTTCTGTACTTAGTTTCCCCATAGGCTTGAGTCCGAGGACCATACAAGGCCTTGGTTCTGTCCAAAACTTATGATTCTTCTCTTCTGTACTTGGTTTCCCCATAGGCTCGAGTCCGAGGACCATACAAGGCCTTGGTTCTGTCCAAAACTTATGAGATTTGTTTTTTGTTTATTTATTTTTCGAACGTAAGCCCTTAGATCAGGGCGGGGAGAGCTGGCTTGAGGCCAAGAGCCCCTAGGGTTGCCCGCGCCATTGGCACTGCAAGGCGCAGCCCCTAGCAGAAGTTTATGTTGGAACAATAACTGCATGTCGCCGGAGACGGAGGAAGCTCCGTGAATCTTTGCTTACTAGAGAGTTGACTCCACCGCCACCTGCGCCAACGCGCATGCTTTCCCACAGACGGCGCCAATTGTAAGGGCACGATTCTGTTCCGGCCCAATGATGTTGTTGGGCTCACACATGAAAGATCCCTCACAATATGATTTGTAGAGAGTGGGCTTGAAAAGCTTGGCTTTGGTCACCAGGCGATGTTCCGGTCTGGATTTTAGAAGGACTTCCTGTAGGGAAAGGAGTTGGGCCTGAACATTTAAGCCCTGCAGCTCCGCGTTCTACGAGATTGGGCTCCTCGGACTTGATCCGAGGACCCTTGAGGTCTTACCCCGGTTACCCCACGGTGGGTTTTCTCCGTGATGTGCATGGGTTCTTCAGGTGTTTTCACCCATGGAGTCTTTCTTTTTCTGAAGTAGGATCAGACCCCCCTACCAGATTCACTTACTTCTTCTTTTATACTAGCCTGCGTTCGCTGTCCTTCGTCCACGTGTAGGGTCAACCTTTACAAGACTGACATTTGTCCCATCAGTCCAATCCCAGAATTGTTGGGGATGGTTGGTAAAGCTGAAGAGTACGTCTCTGTCAGGGGCAGGGCATTGAATGACAATGAGAGCAGCTTTCCCGGATACTCTTAGATTCTCTTTTAAGTTTGGCCCTATACTCGTTTTACCCCTCTTTTCCGGTGGGATTTTGGATCTGCCGAGGACTGAACTGTCCTCGGCTGGATCCCAAAACTATTTGGTGCTCTGTATCATAGAGCTTGGGCCTTGGTTCTCCTCGGCTCGGGCCTTCGGACTTTCTACGGGCAAATGGGCTTGGCCCATAAATTATTGGGCCCCACATATATATATAGATATATATATATATATATATATATATATATATATATATATTTAGCCTTAATTTTATTAACCAAAAACTACACCTTTAAAAAACCAAATTGACTTTTGAAACCAAGAACAATAAAAGGAATCTACTTATTTCAAAATTTTTTTTTATAAGAAGAATCTCCTAATAATTTTTTTTTTTTTTTAGCTTTAATTTTACTAACCAAAAACCACACCTTTAAAGCTAGATAAAAATTCACAAAATTAAAGCAAAAAAAAAAAAAAAAAAAAAAAGGACCTAAACTTTACTACTTTAGTAGCAGGCTGTTCTCCACAAAATCAAAAAATAGAAGCAAAGTGAATGACATTGAAAAAAAAATATTTGAAAAGGGAGAGTAGGAAAGATACAGATATGATTAAATTAATTCACTTACTTGAATTGGGGATGGAGCTCAAAGCATCGATGACTGGGGCTGCTTGTTATGATGTCGAGATCTTGTGATAGTTATGTGGGTGACAAAGATGGCAGCTACGGCGGCGGGCTGATAGTGCGGCTCGATCATGGATGGGAAAGAGAGAAAAGGAAATTGGGGAGGAAGTTCTTGCATTAGGTTTGCAAAATGTATCGAGGTTGAAGTTAAACAATTAAATTCTCCTCTAAAAAAAAATTATTATATGGAAAATTGTAGAGCTTACAAAGTTTATGCAACAACATATTATGAAATCAATTAAAAGTAAGATACTTCAATTTTAAAGTATATATAGATAGTATGTGTAGGGACCTGATTTAAGCTCCTAGCCCAATGGGTATATGGACTTAAACCTAAAAAAGCCCAAAAAAATAAATTTGTAAAGAATGGGTTAGAAAACTCGGCTTTAATGAATCAAATAATAGACCAATAGTTTTTGATGGCAAAGAGAGCAAGATAATAGAAGTTTACTAAGGAAAAACGTCCCTAGCCAAGTTCGAGCAGACTGATTCTTAAATATTGCTCTTAAAACTTTGTTACAGGTCTGGTTCCCAGGTTGCTATGGTCTTTCTTTCTTTTATTTTGTTTGATCCCTTTCTCATGGAGGGTCTCTCTTATTATATAGCCCCCTCTTATTATATAGTCCCCTTTGGACTATCTTAATCCTACACTTGTTGAACATTTGAGTCCTTATTTGAGTACCTATCCTATTAAACACCCTTTTTGGCTTTCTGTGAGTTGTGTTAGCCAAGACAGCACTGTTCAGAAGTTTTTTTCACATAAATGCGACCAGAAAAGTAGTTGTAGTGTATTTAATGCGGTAGTAGTAGTAGTTTTCCCTTAGACATTTTTGAGTTTTCTTCCTTCTCGCATGTTCATGAGACATGTCCCTATCATTGGAGATTCATGGAGGGTTACCCTAATTGTTGGAATACATACTTAGGTTGCATTCATCATATCCGAGGAGAAGTTCCTTCTCGGACCACATTTCATTTGTTCCTCACTTATGAGACTTTAACTGGGAATCCCTAATAACTATTTTGCTTCTCCTCGGACATATAATATCCTCGGACAAAGTTCAAAGCCCAATATATGATTTTGGACCCTTACCCCTATAGTATGAATTATTATGAAGTCTAAAATAGTATGAATAATTTTCAACATAGTGTGACACAATAAATAATAAGAACAAAAAACAAGTACATAAAGTTAAGGACAAAAACAATCTGGTTTTCTTCAAATTTTTTTTTTTTTTTTTTTTTTTTTAGCAGATGAAAGCACAGCAAAACGCTACATTTATTGTTTTATAAATAATAACAAGCAATCATAGCTTAGCATGTAATCCCGCAGAAAACCACATAGAACCTCATCTTGTCACCTCATAGCAATAACACACTATTGTCAAATAAGTCCCAATGACCCTTTAACTCTCTCTAGATTCATTGAGTTGTCATTCAGACTTCTCCTGACTAGCGGTAACGCATTTCAGCTTTTCCTTCAGTTCACCAGACTGGTGTAAGTTGAGAATAATATCCGACCCTCCAATGAACTCTCCCTTGATGAATATCTGTGGAAATGTGGGCCAGTGGCTGAAGGGTTTTACAGCACCTTTAAGCTCAGGATCCTCCAAAATATTTCTAGAAGCCAAAGGAACATTATATTGTTTTAACACTCTTAACTGCTAGTGAGCTGAATCCACACTGAGGAAACTCAGGCACACCTTTCATGTAAATCATAACGGGATTTTCCTTGACATCCTGCTCAACAACATCATTCAAAGAAAGGTCAGAACTCTCGAGCTTGTTAGTGGGTTTAAAATCTTCATGCGTGTCAGGATCATTGGGTGCGGTAGTTGAAAATCTCATCCCATTATGGGAAAATCTTCAAAAAAATTTAAGCTGATTAGTCTTTGCCAGGATTTAAAAAAAAAGAAAAAAAAAGAAAAAGGAAGAGACGGGCATTATTCCCCATTTGCTAAACTGTTAAAATAGACAGATGCTAGGAATTTAAGAGGACAACCTTATCTAAAAAGAGTCTTGAATTCTATTGCATTTCCTATATTTCTTTAACGATAAAACAAGAGAAAAAAAAAAACAGATAGAATCATTTGTTGACTAGACAACAAGAACCCCTTAATTAGCCCCCATCGTCTGGATTCTAGCTTCGGGCAGATATTTTTATTTTTATTTTTTTCCTCCCATTGAGAAAATTAATAAAATATTATTTCTTGACTGGGAAATAAAAAATTTGTCCATCACCTAAAAGCATTAGCATTGGGTGTAAAAACCCCAGTTTCTATTTTACCAACCAATCAGCAAATAAGCAGCTTCATCCCAGTGGCTATTTCTATTTTTTTTTTTTTTTTTTAAGGCAACTGTGAACGGTTGGTTGTGGTACATACAACCTACTGTAACTTAGTTGGTAAAAAAAAAAATTATTAAGAATATCAACTCTTTCTCTCTCTTCAATCACGATTTCTCCGTCTTTCTCTCCACTAAACACTGCCTCCTTTCTTTCGACAACCTCTGCTTCTCTGTCTCTTAGGATCCGTTTAGTTGAGAGGATAAAAAATACAAAAAGGATAGAAAAGTAAGAAGATAAAAAAGATTTTTATTTCCCTTATTCATGTTTAGTTAGGAGGGTGGAAAAATAGATGAATAGAAAATATTTTTGTTTTGTTGAAAATAAAGTTTGTATAAATTGACTATCATGTCCCTATTAAATAAAATAAAAGGTAACACATTATACTTTTTTAAAAAATTACGTAAAGATAGACACTAATTAAGTATATAAAAAAAAAGCATAACAAAATGTTAAAAAAAAAAAAAGAATAAAAAAACCAACCAAAATTAATGAGAAAATAAACATATGAGCACCCAAAAAATAAAGAAAAAAAGAAGAAAGAAAGCTACACATCTAGAAAAAGTTAAAGAAAATAAAAAGATGAAAAGAAAAGAAGCTACGTTCAGACAAAAGAAAGGAGGAAAAAAAAAAAACCATCACGTCAGTAACAAAGAAAAAAAATCAAGGAAAAATTAAAAATAGAAGTCAACACATCAGCAACAAAGGAAGAAAAAATGAAAGGAAAAAAAATAAAAAGCCAACACATTGGAGACTTGAAGGTAAATTTTAAGGATAATTTTGGAAGCTCATTTCATGAGTTTTTTCTTCTCAATTTTCTCTTCATTTTGGAGAGAAAAGTTTTTGATGGGCCAGGAGAGAAAACACCTAAACTCCACCATTTATTTTCCTTCCTCCCACCTGACCAAACACACTCTAAAAAAGTTTTCCTTCCTGTTTTCTTTCCAAAGTTTTCCATCTCCCCTATTTTACTTACAAACAAATACACCCTTAAACTTACAGAACTCCATAGCTGAAACTCTCAAAGCAAAGCCATCTTCATTCACTGCCACAAAACTCCACCACCACCACAGATTCATGGTAGTGAGTCTCCCTCTCTCTTCACCCACTATTCTCACCATCCCTCTCTCTCTACTCGAGCTCAGCCTATGGGCGTTGAACCCATGACCACCATTACTGGCAATGGTGAACGACAGCGAAGCCACCATTGGTGGCCACCAATCTTTCTTCTCTCCCTCTCTATTTTTTATTTTGTTTTTTTGTTTGATCCAAAAGCTCCCTTTTTTTAATTGTTTGTGCTTTTAGATTTTCTTGGGTTTGAGGATTGGGGATTTTTGGGTTGACGGTTTAAGAAAGAAAATATGTTTGTTCTAGGTTTTGGAATTTGTTTCAAAAATGGATTTTGGGGTTTTGATGTGTTCTTGTGGCTATGGTGGGTGTGAAGTGACAGTGGGTATGGATCTTGCAGTGTTTGGTAGTGGTGGCTAAAAATTTTGTTGATTTTTCCAGGTTTGTGGTTGTGGTGGTTGGGGGTTTGTGGGTTGCTGTGGTTTGGTGGATTCGATATGAGTTTTATGGGTGATTCTCGATGGTTTGCAACAGTGGCGGCTCCAGAAGTTTTGTTCAGGGTGGTCATTAAGAAATTTAAATTAAACAAAATTTCATAAAAATAGAATTTGAATATCTTGACATAAAAAAAACAATCGCAAATAAATAAAGTTTTAAAATTTCATTTTACAAGCTTTTCATATTTTGAAATTGTTGTATGATAGCTTCATTATTAATGCTATCAACTACATCTTTTTTTAACATACATGGTCAAGTAATCATTAAAATACTGATTTTCCTTTCAATTACCAACATCTTACTTAAATAAGTAACAATATAAACAAAATGCATCATCCTTTTTTATGATATGTTCCAACCCATATTTCATATTCTTTAAACTAACCAGGCTTAAATTAATGCACTACTCTAATAATTTCTTTTTTAGGGAAATCATGGCAAAGAGGTTGACAAGAACATTTTGTAAATTTGTTCTTTTTATTTTC
The DNA here is from genome assembly GCA_029955605.1 of Quercus engelmannii. Lineage (NCBI taxonomy): Eukaryota > Viridiplantae > Streptophyta > Magnoliopsida > Fagales > Fagaceae > Quercus > Quercus engelmannii. Next base: position 33,902,605 of record JARPSG010000004.1, read on the forward strand.
TCTCAATTACTCGGATGAAAAGATGAAAACTTTTCTCATGGTCTTTTATCTAAAAGAAGATTATTCAAGTGAATACAAATTTGCTTAGACGATAAATTTTGTAATAAAAGTAATTTCCTTATAAGAATTTAGTCCATAGTGATAACAAAAAAAATAAAGGGTAAGTTACAAGTTCATTCAATGTATTCAACTTAGGCATTAAACTGTTACATTAATCATGTTCAATAAAATATTGAGGTATTATTTTAGTGCATATGTGTATGTACAAGATGTATCACATAAATCCAATAAATTCATCTAAAGACTAAAGCAAGTACTAACTGACTAGCTATTGGAAAATATGCATTTTTTTAAATAAAAAAATAGCAATTTAAAATGTCTTTTGTAAAGATAATTTAAAATATCACAATTAAACATTTGATTTGCGCTTTTAGGCTAATTTGTTTGTTTGGACAATTTTTGAGAAATGCTACATTCACAATATTTTCACAACAAATCCTAGTTAGCAATTGTTACTAGTTTTAATTTACATATCATTAAAAAAATTTTATTGATAACAATCTACCACTTAAGATTTGTTATAAAAGTGTTGAGGACATGTTGTGAACATAGTACTTCTTGCAATTTTTTGGTTCAATCTTCAATGGACCAAAATTTTGCAAAAGTCAAATTTTATTTTTAATGGACGAATTTTTATTTAGGATGTTCAAGTTTTTTTTTAGGGTGATTATGTTTTTTTTAGGTGGTCAACAATCTATATTAATATAGAATTTCTCTTTTTGTTTGGTATAAAATCGATTTATTTTTCAAGTTTAAGGGTGGTCCTGTGACCACCCTCAATTGTATATGGTGCCGCTCCTATAAAGCTAAGTTACAAGTTCATTCAATATATTTAACTTAGGCATTAAACCGTTACATTAATCATGTTCAATAAAATATTGAGGTATTATTTTAGTGCATACGTGTATGTACAAGATGTATCACATAAATCCAATAAATTTATCTAAAGACTAAATTAAGTACTAACTAACTAGCTATTGGAAAATATGCATTTTTTTAATAAAAAATAGCAATTTTAAAATGTCTTTTGTAAACATAATTGAAAATATCACAATTGATTTGGGCTTTTAAGCAAATTTGTTTGTTTGGACAATTTTTGAGAAATACTATGTCCATATTATTTTCACAACAAGTTCTAGTTAACAATTGTTACTAGTTTTAATTTACATATCATTAAAATTTTTTTTTCTACCGGTAACAATCTACTACTTAAGATTTGTTATAAAAGTGTTGAGAACATAGCACTTGCAATTTTTTGGTTCAATGGACCAAAATTTTGGAGAAGTCAAATTTTATTTTTAATGGACAAATTTTTATTTAGGATGTTCAAGTTTTTTTTAGGGTGGTCATTTTTTTTTTTAATTTTTTTTTTTAGGGTGCTTAACAATCTATATTAATTTAGGATTTCACTTTTTTTACGTATAAAATTTATTTATTTTTCAAGTTTGAGGGTGGTCTTGTGACCACCCTCAATTTTATATGGCGCCGCCCCTGGTTTGCAATGTGAATGGTGATGGGTCTTGGTGTTTTGCTAGGTTTGTAGTGGGGGGTCTTGGTGTTTTTTTAATTTTATTTTATTTTATTTTATTTTTTTATGGGTTGTGGGTAACGTTGGCGGGTAGCAATGCGGAGGAGTTGTTGGGTAGAACTTAGGATTGTAAATGAATCAAGCTGATCATGAACAACTTGGACTCGACTCGATCAAAAACTCGTTCATATTTGTTTGTTTATAAATAAGCCAAGGTTGAGCCTTACTTTTAGGCTCACCGAGCCCAAGTAAAAAAATTTGTTCACGAACAAGCTCATGAGCAATTAGGCTTGATACACAACAATTCAAGCATAGACTCATTTATAAGTTTATATGTGTTAGTTAAATATACTCATTACATATATCTTAATAATGACATGTGGCTAACATGAGACCCCTACCTATATATATATATATATATATATATTTTTTTTTGATGTGAAATACAGCTAAAACTTTATTAATCAAAAGAATTGGCCAATACATCCTGGTTGAGAGCTTGTTCAAGGAAACAAGGAGTCTCTTCAACCCAAACAGAAAAATCAGTAATGCCTAAAGCATGTCTAGCTAGTAAATGTGCTGCTCTATTGCCCTTTCGACCAATATGGGCAAAGTTCACACTATGGAAACTTTGAGCAACACTTATGGAACTATAGACCAGAGTGGCCACAGATAAAGGGGGAGGAGAAGAGCCCCTTAGAGCATTAACCAGTGACAAAGAATCAGTCTCTAGCGTGAAGTCCTGGATAGACATGTCTTTGGCAAATTGAAGACCCATCTCAACCGCCTTAGCTTCAACCTCAATGGCACCTAGAGGAGCTTCAATTTTTTTACTATAAGCTCCGATCAACTGACCTGCATCATCTCGAATTATAATCCCCACCCCTGCCATTTTCTGCTCTTTAAACACAGCCTCATCCACATTTATTTTGTATCGAGCTAGAGAGGGAGGCGTCCACCCAGCTGGTTGCTTCGAACCCGTGACCTGTATACAAGCCTGGTAAGCACATAAATACTCCAACGCATCATGCACTAAGGTCTGACTTGACTTTTTCGCACCACCATTCCTACATTCATTCCGGTTCGACCACAATGCCCAAGCTATCACAATCAATTTTTCCACCCTTTTGTGATCCCACTGAGCTATCATCACCACATACCAGAGCAAGTCCATGAACGACCCAAAATGGCAACTCCCAAAGCCCTGAAACAAAGCGGAATTGTGCCATATTACAGTAGCACATTGACACTGCCAGAACAGATGGGCTGAAGACTCTTCCTCCATGTGACATTCATCACAAACACTGTCCAACAGCACTTTGCGTCTGACCAGATTCTCCTTCGTGGGTAAAACATCTTTGCAGGCCCTCTAAGTGAAGTGGCGAATCTTGTGTGGAACATTACAGCTCCATAGATGCTTCCAAAAACTTCTTAATTGACTACCATCAGAAACACCACCCACCGGTACCTTTAAGCTCATCTCCATGGCCAACTTATATGCACTACGGACACAAAAGAGTCCGTTATGCGTTAAAGCCCAGACTTGCTTATCCTCTGGCAAATTTGCACTTAGAGCAATGCTACAAATTAAGTCAGCTTCATGAGGAAGGAAGATTTTCCGCACCAACTCATTATTCCATGCACCAGAAGCTTCATCAATAAGGGTTGCAACCCGAGAGTCCTCAGGTAGTCTTGAGACAGGAGAAAATATCTTATAAGTTGAGGGGGATGGCACCCATTTATCCTTCCAAATCCTTATGCTATGACCATTCCCCACCAACCATCTTTTGCCATTCTGGACAATTGCTTGAGCTGCCAAAATACTCCTCCAAGTAAATGAAGGATTTTTTCCAAGACATGCATCCACAAATTCACACCTTGGAAAATATTTGGCCTTAAAAACCCTATATAATCATTCCCAGACTGGAGTCGCCACCCTTGTTTAGCCAACATGGCCAAATTAAATTCCTTCAATTGTTTGAACCCCATTCCCCCACAAGCCTTTGGAGCACAAAGTTTGTCCCAACTAATCCATGCCATCTTCCTCTCCTCCTTACATTGCCCCCACCAAAAATTCCTAATAATACTTGTCATCTCATCACAAAGGAAATCAGGAATTTTAAAGCAGCTCATAGTATACGTTGGAATAGCTTGGGCTACCGCTTTTATCAAAACTTCCTTCCCAGCTTTAGACAATAGCTTTTCCTTCCACCCAGCCAATTTTTTGGCCAGTTTTGTTTTGACTTCCTTGAAAGTATTCTTCTTATTTCTTCCTACCAAAGAAGGGAGGCCTAGATACTTCTCATGCTGCCGAATGACTTGAGCACCAAATTGCACTTTAATCTCTTCCTGGATCTCCTGTACTGTGTTAGGACTGAAAAATAGAGAAGTTTTGGCACGGTTCAACTGTTGGCCAGAAGCTTGCTCATACGTTCTCAGTACTTTCTAAAGGGCTTCACATTCTTCAATAGTGGCTTTGCAAAAAATTAAACTATCATCTGCAAAAAATAAATGAGATAGACAAGGGCCACCCCTACACACAGAAACACCTTCCAGCAAACCATCAGCTGTAGCTTTTTTAGTTAATGCAGAAAGGCCTTCTGCACAAATCAAAAATAAATATGGGGAGAGTGGATCACCTTGGCGGAGTCCTCTAGAAGGAATAATATGGCCACTAGGTTTACCATTGACACGTACAACATAAGTGACTGAAGAGATGCATTGCATCATCAGGCTCCTCCATCTTGAATAAAACCCCAATTTCTCCATTATCTTCTCTAGGCATGCCCATTCCACCCTGTCATATGCCTTGCTCATGTCTAACTTGAGAGCCATCTCACCTTTAGTTCTTGATTTCTTCAAATTAATCTGGTGCATTGCCTCAAAAGCTACTAAAACATTATCAGTAATCAATCTACACAAAAGAGTACAAACCTTGGCTCCTTTCAATGTTCTCCAAAGTCTCACCAATGAATTATTTCACATGCTCCTTTTGCTTGTCAATGTGTAGGCGGTGGGGCTAGAAATTTGTGTTTGAAGGGCCGAGGTAAGTTGATGGCAAGTACTAGAGAAAAGCGGTAGATCTAATGGTGGGGGAAAATGATGAGTGTAGATAAAAAAGTAAAGAAGAAGAAGAAGAAGAAGAAGACGATGATGATGATGATAATGACGCAAGATGAAAAGATTAGAAAGGGGCAGTAAAATAAAAATAAAGAGAAGATGAGATGCCAGAGTTATAGAGAGTGCAATGTAAAAGAGGAAAAAAAGAAAAGATGAAGTAGAGAAAAGGTAGTAATGTTAGAGAGTGCAATGTAAAAGAGAAAAAAAGGTTGAAGAGAAGAAAAGGAAGTAATGTTGTGAGTTGTGAGTTGTGATTGGCCGAGGGGCGATAATGGGCCTATGTGGAGACATCTTTTTTCTAACCACAACTCACCTATATGCCTCAAATTGTGACACCAGCATTGCTCTACTTTTTATGGTATGGTACCATGGTACTAGAAATGTCAGGTTAGGTTAAAAATTAATTCTTTTGCTTTTGAAATGGGAAATTGAAACCCTACCAAACTCAAACGTACTTAACATGTGCTGCTGGCTTAAGGTGTGAGGGGATGTTTGACACATGTGGAAGAGGGGTTGTGATGTGAGATACGTGTCGAGGAGAGGTGGACACGTAAAGCGTTGCAGTGACTCGTGTTTGGTTGGATCTATCTAGGGTTGTAAAAATTGGATGGCGTTGATCGGGCAAGAAAGAAGAGGTGGGTATATGGTGAGCAATGATGTGGTGGGGCTTTGGGGTTATAGCATAGGAGTGGTGCATGTTGGGCAGGTTGCATTCTGGTATAGTTCCTTAATAGTAGGGTGTCAAATGGGTTGGTTTGGGATGAACATAATTAGGTTGGGTATATAAAACCCATTTATTATAGGTAAATCCCAACTTATCCAATTACCCAATTATCAAAATTACCAAAATGCCATTAAAGTGAAAACCCCAACACTTTCTTGGATTCCCTCTATCCCAAGTGTGTAGCAAATAAGACACTGAGCCTTTTTGTCTCATCATCCACTTTCTGCTTCTTTTCAATTTCAATCACATCCTCCTCCGTACTACCTCCCTCCTCAGCTTTTCTTTTTGGGCCTAAAGTCACCACTTTCTCCAACTGCATCTGGTTATTATTGTGCTTACAAGGGAGCCTAGTCCACGTACCTTTTTTTATTTCCTATAGTAAGGTCAGCTCCAACATCCCTGGCTGCAACAGTTGACCCTTTGGTGGCTTGCTTACCATGACCTGATTTCACCTTTGGTTTCTTCTCAGACCTTTTAGTCCATCCCATAGAAAACTCCATGTTGCCTAATCTAGGCTGCATGTTAGTGGGGAAAATTTCATGCCCCTCTATTTCGGACTCCCTTACCAACTCCCCAGATCCATGCATCCCCTCTGGACCCACCACCTCCCCTTCCTTTCTTTTAATGTCACGGATCACCTCAGCAACCAATGCATTCGAAGGAGAGATATTATCGGCTAACTCCCTATCTAATTCCTCAATCACCGTTTCAAAATCTGCTGCATTATGTGGAAAATTTGAAACATTAGGCAACTCGGAGAGTACATCAGCCAACTCCCTTATCACATTATCATTCCTGGGCTGCTCAGTTAACATGCTTGACTTACCAAGGCCCACATGTTCCACTTGGGTTCCCTGAAGCAATGGCGCTGCAGGTTGATGAACAAACCCACTTGAAACCCCCATTCCACCCCTAACGGCCTGTTTATCCATGCCTCTGACCAGTTTTGAGTCATACCCCTTCACTTCAACTACCTCTCTCTTGGCTGGACTGAATATCGAAGCTTTAATCCAGTGTCCATATTGTTAACGGTCCAGCAGCAGAGTACCATTGCTTTTCAACCATAGTTCGCATTCCTTATCATCATGTGACAACATCCCACACCAAAAACATATATTGGGTAATCTCTCATACTGAAAAGAGACCCAACCCTCTAGATTATCCTCAAAGTTTACCTTCCTTCCTCTGCATAAGGGGCGAGATACGTCAACCCAAACTCTAACTCGCATGAAAGTTCCTCCCCTCATCTCGGAATCGTCTCGCAGCATAACCACCTCTCCAATTGATTCACCGATTTCAATGGCTATCTCCGGGGTCATAAACTTGTATGGCAAATCATGAATTTGGATCCAAAATTTCACCCTGTTAAACACAACCTCCTTTATTGGTTTATTACCTTCAAACCGCTTTAGCACTACTAAATGGCGATCATAAGACCACGGTTCCCCAAGCAAAACTTTTACAGCATCCACCTCTTGTTCAAACGTAAATAGCAGTATATTCTCTCCCACATTAGTAATATGGAAGCTCGCTTTTGTGCGCCAAATAGGTTGAAACGTGCGTGCCATTGCATCAATATTTAGAGCCCTCTTCGTAAAGAATTTTGCTGCTAAGACACACTCCGACCTCTGGTTTTTCTTCGACAACACTACTTTCTTCCCTTCCCATTCCGAGAGTGATAAGTTATCACACTTAGCCATAAGGTCTTCCATTATCTGTCACACCAAAGAATCTCCAGTCAACGTAGAAAGAAACAGAACCAAACCCTACTAGTAACAGAGTACTATAGGGAAACAACCAGCCCTACTAGTAGCAGAGTACTATAGGGAAAATACCACGTCTTTCTCAAAGGGAAAGGTAACAGCACTACTACAGCCTAGGTTTGGGGAGGCAGCGGGAACCCTAACCCTAAACCGAGAACTCTAGTCTTAGACCGCTACCTATATTACCTTAATTTTTTCATTCCCTTTAAATTGATCAAGAAACACTTTAGACTATAGTTACATTTAAAAATAAATAAATAATTAAGTAGGTCACATATGATCCTTCTGTATCAATTATCTAAAGTAAAGTTATGAAATATTTTAGTATTTTCTCATTCATAATAGTTACAAATAGATATTTTTCTAGTCCTTCACCATCTAACGTGAATGTAAAAATTGTATTTTGAACAATTATTGAAGCTATAGACAATGTATGATGAAGGAATGAATTTAATTATATAAATTATTAATTTGAATAATAGGTAATCATAAGTAAGACTAGATGCATGGTAAAATAAGTATACTATTTTCTTTTTCTTTTTCTTTTTTCTTAATTTTAGAGATTTAAGTATTTAGTGTACATTTGGATAGAGTTTTGCGCGTCCATCGGTTTTTGGTAGGTCTCGTGCATTGTTAATGGGACCTGCAAGTTTTTTCTTTTTTGCTAGAAAAATAACTTTAAAATTGGGTCCCACAGTACTATTCACACATTTAAAAATTATTTTACTATAGTGTTTTCAATAATAAGTGGTATTCAAATATACTCTTAATAATGTACCTTTTTTAGATCTAAAGTTCAAAAACATGACCGGAGTTCGAGTTTAAGTTTGATATTAAGCTTGAGTTTGACTTGACTAATTAATCAAGTCAAGCTCAAGCTTTTTGACTTTTCCACGAGCTCAAGCTCATATCCAAGCTCGAGGTTTTGATTTTTCCTAACGAGCAAAGTTTGAATATGTACTACTCGACAAAATTTGGCTCGTTTACAACCCTAGTAACTAGAACAGTGGGAGAGAGGAGAGAAATTTTTTTATATTATTTTACTAAGTTATATTTAAAAGTAAAAATTAGAATGTTGGATGAGTTGTAAAATAAGATGGTAAAATAAATAAAGTAATTTTTTAGAGTGAAAAATAAAACTTTTTTTTGCATCCCGCATGCAAGTGCTCTAATTATAAATAGAGGCCAAAACTCCAACAAAGTATAGGACTACAAACTCACAGAGTCATTCTTGCTATTCCAGGTCCTAGTCTACTAGATAGCATACTTCTTCGTTTCCTAATTGGCCAGACTCCACCCATGGCAACAAATATTGTACCGAAAAGAGTCACCAATTTATTCTTGGTATTGGTTCTAGCCACAGTCACATATTTAGCCAAAGCTGCAGAACTTAACGAAACCCAGCTATCCCTGTACTTCCAAGACATCTCAGCCTTTGGCAACCCCAATGCCACGGTGATCCCAGTTGCAGGTATTGCAGGCAAGGCTTGGACATTCACTCAATTTGGCACAGTCTTTGTCACTGATGACTATATCACTGAGACCTCAGATCCAAAGTCACCTGAAGTTGGGCGTGCTCAAGGCATGTATGTGACAGCCGGGTTGGATGGGTTGAATTCACATGTTATGATATCAATAGTATTCACAAACAAAGAGTACAACGGAAGCACCATACAAATACAAGGTGTTAGCAAGCAATTTGAGGCTGTTAGAGAGGTTGCAGTGGTGGCCGGAACAGGGAAATTCAGGTTTGCTCGTGGCTATGCGACTTTTGAGACATATTTCTTGGACATTCCTGCCCAATACTCGGTTATCCGGTGCAACGTCACTGTGCAACATTACTAGGCCTTTTTTGATCGTCATTAAGAAGAAATTGCCATGATAATAATTGGGACAGAGAGACTCAGTCCTTGCTTTTGCTGGCTTCCTTGATTTGTAATTTTATTGCTATTTGTTTGTTTCATAAAGCATTGACTATTGAGAATTGAGGTGCTTAGCCTGAGTAATGACTTTTTTTTTTTTTTTTTTTTTTTTTTTCTGTGGCTGAGAAAACTTTAATCTCGGTTTCCTCTTTGTATTTATGTTTTTAAAGGCATAATATAATATAAATATATTTCTGTCCTGAGATATTGCACTTAATGTACGGGATTTCGTGTTTGATTTTTGCACAGTGTCACGGTCATCTAGATGTTGTTGACCATTCCAAGTTCCTTTCACCACGCGGCTTTCACCACGCGGCTTTGAATTCAGATTTTCAAATACGTAGTTTTCCAATTTGCAATATAATAGTATATCTTATGCTCCAGTACAGCAGTGAAATTATTCATCACAGCCTGCATTACCAAGAATGGTCCCTCAACAGCTCATGCCCAATCACGAAATCTATATCACAGTATGTTATAAAAGTTAAGCTTAAACGTTATAGTTACGCCAAGCGGTTGTACTATATTGCAGAAACTTTTTAGATTTTTAGATTTGAAATATATATATATTTTTTTCTTCTTTTAGAATTTTTAAGTTAATAAAATATATATTAAATTTCGTTCTTACCAACTTTTTCTTTTTAGATAAAGTAGCAGTTGTGTTTTCATATCAACTAATTTTATAATTCATGTAATTTTTACCTTTTTTTTTTTAACATGAAGTTTTGAGAGATTTTAAAATTGGGAAAGATATAATTAAATATGTTGGAAATAAAGTTGTTTCACGTAATACAAATCTCAAATTAAGTTTGAATCCAAGAGAAATTGAGGTGAACTAAAACTATTTAAGAATGCTAAAATCAATTAATAAAAAAAAAACCAAATTACTACCCATAAAAAAAAAAGATATAATTTTTTTTTATTATCTTCTTCTCCTATAATTTCTAAGTTGATAAAAATCTTAATTTAATTACAATCCAAATTCTTTTCTTCATCTAGTTCTTCTTAATTTGATTACAATTAATCCAAAATCTTCATCTTCATCTAATCTTCTTTTCTTTTCTTTTCTTTTCTTTTTTTTTTTTTTTTTTTTTTTTTTTTTTTTTTTTTTTTTTTTTTTTCATTTTGGTTATATTACTACACCTATTAGCTACAATTTTTTTTGGATTAAACAAAAAAAAAAAAAAATCAATGTGAGTTGAATTAAAACTCTCAAAGTCTACTCTACTCCACTATTTAAGAATGCTAAAATCAATCAATAAAAACCCAAAATTAAGTGAAGAACTTCAGAAGGAAGGATTTGCCTTTTTTGGTGAGAATAGCTGTCTTCTTTTTATTTATTTATTTATTTTTGTGTTTCTATTTTTCTATTGACATAGTTCAAGTATTACTTAAATTCTATGATTTTTTAAAATATTTTACATAATGCAATTCATCTCAATTATTAATGTATCTTTTGATTTGGTGTTCTTAATTGATTGTGCAGATTATTTCCTCACTTATGGCAATATCAAAATGGCTAGACAATTAATTTATATGTAAACTTTTACATTTACATTGCAATACAATTTTTGCTTCTCTTCATGCACTTTTATTTATCTATTTTTGAAATTATTTTGATTGTGGTACCCGAGAAGGTTTGGACACTTACACACACGCACACACACGCACGCGCACACACACATAATTTATGAAATTTTTATTTCAATCAAAATTTTGCCTCTGAATTTATTTGGGATGGAACTCATCTACCATATGAAATTAGGAGAACTATCTTCATTTTTTTTTATGAGTTTCCATTAATGTAGTTCAATTAGTGCTTAAATTATATGATTTTTTTTTAAAAAAATTTAGATGATGCAATGCATCTTGATTATTGATATTATTTTTTGATTTAGTGTTCTTAATTGATTATGCAGATTATTTCCTCACTTATGAAAACATTAAAATGGCTATGACTGGTAATTTATAAGTAAATATTTACATTGTAGTCTAAATACTCACATTTTTGTAATTTATGGAATTTGTTTTTGGTCATATATACAAGAAATTTATATATGATTAGCACTTCTGCTACTATACATGTTAGCAAGTATAATGTAAAGATTTTTAAGTGCCATACACACACACACATATAATTAAATTACAATTTTACTACTAATAGCTTTTATAATATCATTTTAAAAAAAAAAAAAACTTACATAATATACATTTTCCATGTAACTTAATTTTTGAAAATATTTTTACTATTTTATTTGTTATTAAATTTGATTATATTATCAAAAAATATTTTTTTTATTAAACCATGTATCGCACGGGCATAATAGTAGTCTATATATCTATGTATATAATAATAGGTGAAGTTGAAAGAAACTCAAATTAGAATTCCAAGTTATAGTTCCAATTTTGCGTCATGTGTCCTAAATTATATATTCTTAAAGAGTTTTATTTCTTAATTTTAGAATCAAATATGGGACTACATCATAAATATTCATCCAAGTGAGTTATTATGTACAAAAATCAAAGAGTCTAGAATAAATAAATTGTAAGAGAAAAAAAAAAGTGCTTCACAATAATTTTTTTTTAAATGAAAATTTACATTTTGCACCTAATAATATCCTTACAAAATTTTTTAAAGAGTTAAAAATATATAAAAATGACTATTAATAGTATTTAAATTATATATGTGGGGACACGATTCGTGGCGGACCGCAAGGACGTTGGGTCCGCACGCAAGAAGGCCCCAACAATATCATTTGTAGAGCGTGGGTTTGAAAGGCTAGGCCTTGATAGACGGGCGGTGGGTTTTTCGTGGTGTTCGTGCGTGTCTATGTTATGTTCACCCATGGAGTCTTTCTCCTGGAGGTGGGCTGGGAGGCTCTGGTTTTTGGCCATTTTTCCCAGCCCCTTCTTTAGGTTACTGATTTTTCCTTTTATATTCCCTTGTGTTCACTGTCCTTCGTCCACGTATAGGGTTAGCATTTCCAAGGTTGATATTTGTCCCGTCAACCTGCACTCAAAGTCGTTGGGGGTGGTTGTAAAAGCCTAAGAATGCGGTTCTGTCAGGTTCAGAGCATTAAATGACAGTAACAGCAGCTTTCTCTGGATATTTCGGATCTTTCTTCCAGGTTCCGGTCTTATACCGTTTTTACCCTTCCCTTTGGGGGTATTGCGGGTCTGCCGAGGACTGAATTATCCTCGGCAGTACCTTAAGGCTCTAACGTTGAACCTGGGCCACAATCCTCCTCGGCTTGGGCCCTCGGACTCTCCCTGGGTAGAGGGGTCTGGCCCATAAATCGTTTGCGCCCCACAATATATATAGAAATTATATTAGGTATCTTATTGTATATTTTTAAGTATATTCATGTATATGTATGGGGTTACAAGCCAGTATATATTAATAGGTAAAGTAGAGAAAAAATCCAATTAAATTTTAAATTGGAGTCTAATTTTACGTCACGTATTTTATCTACTTTTTAATTTTTTGTGTCAAGTGATTTATTAGGTGTAAAAATCAAAAAGTCTAAATTCAATTAGATTTTAAATTAAATGTTAATTGGAATTCAATTTTGCCAAGTGGTGTGTCTCTTGCAATATTATTTCATTTTTATTTTTAATTAATTTTTTGTAATTTATTTTTAATATCCATGCCCACTTTCCATATTCAGCTTCCCGTTATAGTTACCTAGGCACTTTGAATTTTGAACAAAGAGAAAAATGAATCTACGTAAAAATAAATAAAAACAAGGAATAATTATACTTTACACACCTGTGGTTTGCCTCTAATTCTATGTGCCTACTTATGGTTTCAATTTTGACACTTTACCCACCTGTGATTTCCTCCGTTAGTAATCCGTAACCCACCTCTCCCTCAGCTGTTACTCTAACACAAAATATGTAAAAAACAAAACCCCAAATGGATCAAAACACTCTCATTCCCAAAACTCACTCACTAACATGAAGAACACACACCTAGAAAACTAATACAAATTAAATCAAGCAATACCATCAAAGTACAAACACAGATCTATCAAAATATAATTAAAAACACAAGAGAAATAGGATTAACAATTTCCAGCACTTAATTTCTAAAGTTTTGATTTTCAACATCCAAGATCTCACTCACACAAAACCACTGTATATACATTAGTAGCACCCAAGGGGAGGATCGGCAAAGCTTGACCAAGGGAATAGAGATATGAGTGAGGAAGGTTTCAAAGTCAAACAACAAACCCACCAGAAAAAATCACAACATCGTGAACAATAGAATAAAAATTACTTGATTTCTAGGTATAATAGAAGTAAAGTGAAAATTTCAAATCCAAACAACAACCCAGAACCCACGGAATCACCAGATCCGCCACCAGATCGGTCAACGATATCCTACATCAAGTCTGGGTCTGATTGTGCAAGGCCTTCACACCACTATGGTAGATTGAAGAGTGAGTTTGAGAGTTAGCTTCGGAAAGATCGGGTAGAGAAGTGGAGAGATGGTGGTGGCTGGGGTTTGCCATGAAGGAGCTTGGAAGCTTCGATTCTTTTAGATTCCAAAAGATCGAAGAGAGAGGGAGGTGTTTAGGCTGAGATCGGGTTAAGATAGAGATTCCGGTGAGAGGGAGGTTCAAGCTTGAGAACCACCATCTAAGGTGGTGTTGGAGAGGCGGAGATGAGCTGTGAATGGTTGGCCATGGTTGGGTTTGGGGTTTGGAGAGAGATTGTTGAAGAAGACCAAGTGTGAGTGGTCGGCCATGGGTGGGTTTGGGGTTTGGAGTGGTCAGCCATGGTTGGGTTTGGGGTTTGGAGAGAGATTGTTGAAGAAGAACAAGTGTGAGTGGTCGGCCATGGCTGGGTTTGGGGTTTGGAAAGAGATTGTTGAAGAAGAACCAAGTGTGAGTGGTTGGCCATTTGATTTTTTTTTTCTTTGAACAAATTAGTAACCATTATAGTGAAAGAGAGACAACAAGGCAAATATATATTTGTGGAGGTTGATTTGAGTTTTATTTTTTTGGGTCTATGTTCTTCATGTTGTAAATTGTGTTATGCTTTGATTTTAATAAATTTCTTAGTACAGGCACAAAAAATAAGTATGAGGAAGAAGACGAAGAACTCTTTCTCTCTCTCTCTCTCTCTCTCTCTCTCTCTCTCTCTCTCTCTCTCTCTCTCTCTCTCTCTCTCTCTCTCTCTCATGGTTTTGCTTCATTTGATTTGTATTAGTTTTCTGGGTTTATGTTCTTCATGTTTGTGTATGTTCTTCATGTTTGTGAATGATGAGAAACCAATACCATATTTTAATCTTGTTTTTTTTTTTTTTTTTTTTGTTTTTGTTTTTGTTTTGTTTTTTTTTTTTTTTTGGGAGGAGAGACATAAAATGGGTGTAAAAAACTTGTTTACCCTCTTTTTTAATAGAGGTGGGTTACGAATTACTAACGGAGGAAATCACAGGTGGGTAAAGTGTCAAAATTGAAACCACAGGTAGGTACATAGAATTAGAGGCAAACCACAGGTGGGTAAAGTGTAATTATCCCAAAAAACAATAAATCAGAGTAATTGTTCTCTCGAAAACAGCCCCAAATCCTATTATATTCTTCTGATTCTTTTCTTTGTTACTTAGGCGCATTATAAAACGTTCTATCTTATTCTTGCAACTGGTTTGGTCACTTTAATTTCACCGATTTGGTATTCTCTGAAGTTTAGTTTGTATGTGTCTATCTCTGTTAATCACCCATTTTTCAAAAACAAAAATGTTGGTGCTTTTTATTAAATGCACAAAAATTGTTTGACAAAAGACCTTAGTGTTTTATTCTTTGGGTCACTCGTTAAGAATCTATTTTAAGAAAGTTTTGAAATCATTTTTATGGGAAATGAAAAAAGCTGTCAAAACATTAATTGCTTTTTTTTCTTTTCTCATAAAAACTTTCTTTAACTAGATTCTTAATGAGTGCCCTTAGGGCACTCGTTAGCATTTCTCTTCTTCTTTTACTATAATCTGACTTTGTAAAATGTCCGTTTTGCAGGTCTAATACATGGACATGTGTACTTCTTCCTACAGTATATAGCATGTACATGATCTGGTAACTGGTAAGGGCCAATAATTTAGCACATGGTTTTCTTCCTTCTTCCAAAAAAAAAAAAAAAAAATTATCCCTTCTTCAATTTTGTATTTATTTATCTTAGATTTATTTTTGTTTTTGTAAAATATACTTTTTATTATAGATTTTCCCCCCAGTTTTAAGGCATGGTCACCCAAGGCTGTTCAGACCAATGTTTCTGGGTCACAATTTATTTATGTGGGTCAAGGCTTAATCCTATGAATGAGGCCCCAAATTTCCCTTGGTTCCTCTCAAATTCCCAATATTTATCTGTGTTCTTTCTCACTATTGCTCTCTCACTTCCCAGTTTTTCCAACCCCCTCCCTTTTACCTTTTTCTCCTTCTTATAGTCTCTTATTAGTTGGGTTACCATTATTATCTCCCCACTTTGCACATATTCCTTTATTCATTAGAATCCTAAGGGATCCTCATGACTTTAGAGGAGTCCCTTGGAACTTGTTCCATACGCCGAATAGTGTTCGGAAGTGGTTCCCCAATGGCACTATCAAACCTCAACTACTATCTTGCTGGGTTAATGTTTCACCCCGATTGCCTTCCTAACCGACCAACATCTAACCGACCACTTAAGAGTCTTTCAAGTTGTCTTCCCCTTGGCCATAGTCTTGATCTCGGGGTTGGGCCCCTTGTGATAAGGCCTAACGCCAACTCTCTCCTAGCGTACCAAGTCCAATTTGTCTGATGGTTCTTGGGCTTTATGTTAGGTTATGATCAAGGAGGCAGATAGGGTCGCCTAGGCCTAACTCACCCACAATAGCCCCCAACAATTCTATTTCTGTGAGGTGGAGATAGGATTAGGGTTCTGTTACCCCGTCATTGACGTATTTTTGTCTACCCTGTCCAAGGGGAACAATGGTTACGTCTCGGGAAGGCCAACAGTCCACCTTTTAAGGTAACAGACAAGATAGCTTACTCCTTTCCAATATGTGGCAGAGTCTAGGATATCAGATGATCTAGATGGCCTGACACTTCGTTTATCGTGGCATGCATGAAGCATGCTGATGGTACGCATTGATTGCAGTTGGGCAGTTAAATAAGGTTTATGTGAAAGTATGAGTGTAGGAGCTTGTGCAAAAAAGACTCACCTCGGTAAAGCATTTAGCACGTGATTTTCTCCCTTCTTCCAAAAAAAAAATAATAATAATTGTCCCTTCTTCAATTTTGTATCTATTTATTTTAGATTTTATTTTTGTTTTTGTACAATGTACTTTTTATTATAGATTTTCTCCCTAGTTTTAAGGTTTATGTGAAAGTATAAGTGTAGGAGGTTGTGCAAGAAAGACTCACCTCGGTAAAGCATTCCCCGTTTTGTTATATAAGAGAATCTATCATTGTGGCCATTGATCGCATTACTATTTCTCTAGATGTAAATTTGTATTTCTAGATACATAAGTTTTTATAGGGTGCAAAATTAAGGCACTGTGACATGTGTTTTACATAAAAGCCCCCTAGAGCTCATTATTGTTGGGTTTGCAAAAGGTGTGTTTTGACTTTTGATGATGTAGGTAGTTATATTAACTTTAACTAAGAGATTTTTTTTTTTCACTTTTTTTTTGTTTGTGGAGAAGATAATAAAGAGATTTGATTTATGAATATGTTAGGATATATGTGATTCACTTGTTAGGAACATATGTCATTATTTTATGTAATTGGCTTATCCTTTGATAAAATGCACTTTACTTGTATTTGGGTAGATCTAGGATGTGTTTAATACTTTAAGAAACTATGTTTTAAGATCAAGGGTTGAAGAGATGCAAGTCTGTCCAAAATTCAAGTTGAAGAAGTGATGTTCATTAAAGCTTGACAGCTAACTATCCATTGAGCTTAAGAAGTTGTTCCAGCCCTGTGGCTTTACAGTTGCTCGACAACATCTCGACAGACAGGTATCTGTCGAGTTTTATGAAAAACATAATTCCAGTTCTGTTTTGACTCTAATCCGTGATTATGTGTATGAGCTTTCTTTTCTTCTAATCCTAGACATATAAAAGGATTATTTTAAGGGCCATCAAAGTGTTCACAAGTTGCACAAGTTTTGAGAATAGTTTGTTCAAGCAAATTGTGACCGGAGACAAAGTTTTGCCCTAGTTCATCATTCTTGTAAAGAAGTTATTGTGTATGTGTACCGTAGGATTTTGTGACCAAGTATCTTTTTGATCTTCATCGTGTGGATGAACTGAAGAACTTTGCAGCCAACAACCTTCTCTAATTGGTGATTGAAGTCGTGTACTGGGATCCGCACAATTGGTTAGTCACGTACTTAGGAGTTGTGCATCAAAAGGGAAATTGTCACTATAGAACAAGTTCAATTGGGTAATGGGGTAAGGGTTCAACTGTAGGTTGGTATAAGGTACTGGAATTCCTTTACTTGTAACCGCTTGTTGTGATAATAGTGAAATTTTAGGAGTGGTTACCTGAAAATCATCTGGTGGGGTTTTTGTCATTAGGTTTTCTCCATTTGTAAACAAATTACTGTGTCAAATTTATTTTTCGCTGCATGCTTAGAGTATTGGTGATTTATTTGTGCTACCATACATTTGTATGTTAATTTGATTAATTAATAAACTTGGCTAATTAATCAATCAATTAATCATAAGGGGTCAATTCGTTTTTTGGCTTATCAAGTGGTATCAGAGTAGGCACACTCTGATTAGAGTTTAATATTTGCTGTGTTGATCCATTGACCCCTGTTTGTCATGGATAGAGGACATTCATTATGATAATCTAGGAAAATCAAACCGGTAAAAAACCTGGGGAGGATTTAACCTAGCTATTCTCAATCCTAAGTGAATGTGAAGGCAAATACCTCTAGATCTCAAAAAAGATTTATACACATACCATAAAGAGTAATCTCTAAATGTGGTTAGGATTTTCTTTTTTATATTTAAGACAAAACATAAAACCCTATATGTCAAACGGGCTTGGGCTGAGTTAGAAAATTCTGTAGAAGAACAATTTGCATGAGTTTCGATCGATCGAGTCTAATTTTCGATCGATCGAGACAGGCAGATTTATATAGTAAATCCTGCAATACATTCGATTCCAACTTTATACTTAAACACACTTTGAGCAAGTCTAAAACAAGACTAAACATTTTGATCATGATTTGTTAACATTACAAATTGAAAGTTCAAATACATTTAAATCTAAAGTCTTCGAACCTAACAAAAATACATTTCAAATATTCATTTACTAGGTAGTTGAAGGCCATCAATTTCGTATATTGCCAGCTTGTAAGCTTTTGTAAATTTTGCATACCTCTAACATTTTCATATATATATATATGAATTGCTCTGACCTAACATGGCACGCAACACGTATGACAAATTCTAACTGAAAATAATGATATTTGCCCAATGGACGATGGACATTTAAAGTTATTTATTTCAATCTACTAAAATTATAATGTTTAAGGCTATCTATTTTTTTGCTAGCAATGTTTATTGCTAACAATATAACAATAATAATATTGTTAGCAATAAATATTATTGCTAACGTTCAAAAAAAGAAGAAGCAACGTTTATTGCTAACATGGTATGGGATACCAAATTCAATACAATTCAGTCAACCAGTTGTGGACTCTCTCTCTCTCTCTAGATCTCGTTATAAATAGAAACCACTCCTTGCACCCATGAATCAGCACATCACACAAGCTAGTTCATTCACTCCTAAAAGCTTGCTTGCCAGCTTTAATTAGCTCAACAACGGAAACAAAAATGGTCAAATTGTCCTTAATGTTCCTCGTAGCTCTAGCCACATCCACAGAGGCCTCAAAGTACCAGTTCCAAAAACTCAAAGAAACCGACATGGTGTTCTACATGCAAGACTGGGAGACAAACACCAACCCTACAGTCTTCCCAATTGCTGGCATCCCTAACAAGCGGTGGCAGGTCACTAGCTTCGGTAAAGTCATGGCCATCGATGACAAGTTGACAGTGGCTATTGAAAGGAACTCTTCCCAGTTCGGGAGGGCTCATGGCATTTATGTGAACTCGGCATCGGACGGCGCTGACTTGCACCTGTTGATGTCATTTGTATTCACCAACAAGCGGTACAATGGTAGCACCCTTGAAATACAAGTGTCTGACAGGTTTTACCAAAAGTATAGAGAGGTATCTGTGGTTTCAGGAACTGGAATATTCAGGTTGGCTCGTGGTTTTGCTACTCTAGAGACTGTTTATCTAGACATACCCAAATCCAATGCAATCATCAGGTGGAATGTCACTGTTTTTCACTACTAAGTTGTTCTAGTTGTCATAACAACTGGTTAGATCAAGTTTGCATTTAAACCAAGTACCGAAAAGAGGCTTTTGATATGTGGTGTGTTATAAGTGAGATTTGACAACATATATTTGTCATGTTTATGGTTGTCTGTAACCATATTATAAAATGATTGTAATATTTTGCTTTGAAGAGTGCGATGATGTTTTTGGAACTTTTGATTATTGTTAATTGTCACTCAAGTACACTCCATTACTGGTTTTGGAATGAGCTACCTACTTTCTCAATAGGCCTGTAGTAGAGAAATTCTACAGCCTCGGAATAATAAATTAATAACACCACATATCCCACAAAACCTCTCTCTCTCTCTCTCTCTCTCGCTCTCTCTCTAAATGCCTTGGCTCTTTCCGTATAAACCTTTTTTTCCCCTGAGACTATAATCTGACCCTCTGGAAGGAATATCTTGGCTTAATTATATTTTAATTTTTTTAAATTTGTAATTTCTATTTTGTGCTTCTATAACTGGGAGTGTGGAGACTGAAAGTCATCAAGGAATTTTATTATTATTATTTTTTATATTAACTTTTTAAAAAGTGTAAATAGAAGTCATGACTACTAGAGGAGATATTTTCTATAACCAGTTTTAGGCTTTTAAAGGCATGATTAGCATAAACTTAAGGAACTTAAAGAATTGCTGATTGATGAGAGAAATGCTGTGTTACACCTTGCAACTGTTGGACTAGTTGGGGAGGCATAGTTTGGTTAGTACCACAACTATGTAGCCAGGGGTGTTGCCAAAAAATTTTGGATGGAGTCGAGCTAATATTATCATATTGATTTGCAATCCAAGAAAAATACTAAGTATGACATATATACATTTATACATGTCTTCTTGCATTAGTTTTAGAAAAAAACATTAAATCTAACCAAAATTAGACTACATTTACAAGAAATAATATTCAGAAATTAAATATAACAAAGTCAATATAAGCAACCATAAAACAAATAGCAATAAAATTTAACCAAATTAGACTACTATTGTAAAAAATAAATTTAAAATCAATTTCATCCATCTCAACTAAATTCAAAATCAATTTCATTCCTACTTAGAGCATCCGTAGCCCAAATGGCATATGCCATATCTTGGTTCAATTTAACATATAAGCATAAAATAACATCTGCATCCGAACTTGTATAATGCAACTATTGCAAAAAAAATTTAGAATTGTGCTACAGTGCAATTCTACATGTAGAATTGCACTGTAACACAATTCTAAAACAAAATCTATTATTTTATTATCTTTCTCTCTCATCTGTCTCCCTGACTCTCCCACTCTCTCAAACTCTGTCTCCCACGTCTCTCTCTCTCAGACTTCTCCCTCTCCCTTTGCTCTCAACGCCAAGCCCAGGCCGCCGTTGGCCACTGTGTCCACTGTCTCACTCGGTGTGGTCTGATCATGGAGATCATGGCAAATCGTGGTTTAGGTGGTGGGATCATACCTTGGGTTCGAGGAGATTGGGTTTGAGTTTGTGGGGTACGAGAAGATTGAGTATTTGATTTGGAGTGGGATCGATGGCTTGTGTTGCCATTTTGGTTTTACACATCTAAGATTTTAGGTTGAAGAACAGATCGGTGGCTTGTGTTGCCGTTCTGGGTTCTGGTTCTGCATTTTCTGGGTTTTGGTTTTTTTTTTTTTTAATATGGGTTTTTGCTCTGGTGGGATTTTGGTGGACAGTGGTGGCGTGGTAGGCATGGTGGAGGCGCAATGGTGGTGACTGGGCAGTGGAGGCCCGGTGATAGAGGTTGAGGGAAGGTGGAAGGGAAAATTGGAAAAAAAACAAAAAAGAATTTTTTTTTTTTATTGTGTAGAAATATTATTTTAATGAGTAGAATAGAAAAATAAAAGTTGAGATGTTAGAGGTATTATAAAATAGTATAGTATAATTGATAAAGTAATTTTTTGAGATAGTAAAATAAGATGGGATATGAAAATCAACTGTGGATGCTCTAATAGTCTAATACTGTACCCTCACAACCTCTCTACTCTTAAATGATAATTTCCACACCAGTGTAACGTGGGTCCTTAAATAGTTATGGGATATGTCCTCACTCAAGAAAAAAAAAAAAAAAACATGAGATATGGCTGACATGTCTTAGAGAAGGTAAGGAAAAGTCCAAATGATGAAAAGTAAGAATATGGGGTGGGGAATTTCTATGGCTACGTATGGGAGGAGGGGTCAAGTTTTTCTCAGAGGGGCCAGCCCTTAAATGAGACCTATTTCTACCTACTAACTATTACAGAGGTTTTAAAAATTTTTGGGGCCACGTGCCTCCGCCCCTGCTCCCATCCAAACAAAGGATAAAGTTGTTGGAAATGAGACAAACAACTTCCTATAAAACGTAGGAGAGAGGTCTTAATTTCCCATAAACCTAAAAGTTAAGTCAATAATTTTGGTTAAGTGTCAACTTCTCTTAATTTTGGTTTTTCCTCAAACACATACACATACAAGACAAAGCATTTTTTTTTTTTTTTTTTGGAGAAACAAGACAAAGCTCTTTGATGAGCTTGTTAGAGCATTTGCAGCAGTGTAGCTATAATACTATAATGCTAAAATTTAGTTCCACAAACACAAAAACTTTGCTGCAGCAGTGGAGCTAAATCTAAAAAATTTAGCTCCATTGCTACAGTGCACATCTATAAATAGATGTGCACTATTCATCCCATCTAAAATAAAGAAATATTATTTTATTAAATTTCTCTCTCCACTTTTATTAAAAAAATATTTTTTCCTTTTTCTTTTTCTTTCTCTCTCTCCGGTGTCTCTTCTTCCTTCCTCTTCCAGTCCTGCATTTTAATCAAACCGGCCTCTCTGCTCAGTCCATTGCTCTGAAGCCCAACACCGACCACTCCTCACTGCCTAGCGCCGATCGAAGTCCATCCCAACGCCGACCACTTCTCGCTGCCCAGCGCCGATCTTCGATCGAAGTCCATCCCAGCACCGACCACTCCTCACTGCCCAGCGCCGATCGCCGATCGAAGCCTAACCCAACGTCGACCACTCCTCAGCGTCGATCGCTGATCGAAGCCCAGCCCAGCGCCGATCGCCGATCGCTGATCTCCGGTGCAAGTGAGCTTGTGTTTGTGTTTGTGGCAGTGGGTTTTGCTCGTTGTGGTTTTTTTTTTTTTTTTTTTTTTTGCTGTGGACTACCGGTAGTGGTGGTGGTGGTGGTGGTTGTGGTGGTGGTTGTGCCTGTGGTCGATGGTAGAGGTGGTTGAGGTTGGTGGTGTAATATTTTTTTGGTAGTAGAATATATTATTTTATTGTAGTAGTTATAATATTTTATTGTGATGTTTATATTATTTTATTATGTTGAAAGCTAAAATAGATCCACTGCTGCAGCATGTGTGTAGGTAAAATAGATAAAGTAACTTTTGGTGAAGCTAAATTGCTAAAAATTTAGCTCCACTGCTGTGGATGCTCTTAGGTAGCAGCCAGCACATCACCAATTTATCATAATTCCTATTCCACTAGGTCTCATATCGTGCTCGTGTCTTCAGCCAAAAAAAAAAAAAAAAAAAAAATCGTGCTTGTGTCAGTTGTGTGGGAGATTGCAACACGATAAAAAAAGAAATTAATTAAATGATACACACATTAAAGCAGCGTTTGGATACTGCATTTCACGCATTTCTAATGTCTGTATTTTTTTTTTTTGGGAAAAAGTATGTTTTAGCACTTTTAGTGGGTCTTGTGTAATGTTTACGGGACTCACAAATTTTTTTTTTCATATAAACTTTCATTAAAAATGGATCTTACAGACTATTCACACATTTAAAAATTATTTTACTAAAGTATTTTCAGTTTTCAGCAAAATAAGTAATATTCAAACGGACCCAAGCATGCGTTTGGATTTTGATTATAAATGAAAATTATTTCACTATTTAGCTTATTTTTGTTATTATTCATGAGCCCTACTGCACTTTTTGACACTATTTATAGGTCCCACTTCCCTTTATGACACTATTCGTGGGTCTCACTCCATTTTATTGCATTATTCATGGGTCCTACTGTATTATTTCAACTAATTTTTACCTTTATCTACAGTACTTCTAGTAATAATTTTTCAGTTTCAGCAAAATAAGTGGTATCCAAACATACCCTAAATGTGAATTTGGATGTTGTTGAAAACTGAAAGTTTAGTGCGTTTGGCGTTTTCTGTGGGTCCCGTCACTGTTCACTGGACCCACAAGTACGGAATTTAGAAAATTTTATGTTAAAATTGAGTCCTACGGTAGTATTCACACATTTAAAAATTATTTTGTTACAGTATTTTCAGTTTTCAGTTGTCAGCGATAAATAATATCTAAACAGACCCTAATAAACACATTGTCAAAAAAACTTTTTAATAGGTGTCATCACTGTCATGTGTCACTTATGCCATACTTAATGAAGCCAATAACATATTTTTTTGTGGGCACACGTCTATAATTCAGGGAGAAATCCTTTAAATTTCTCATATATCTTTTATTAGATGTGAATTTTGAAAATCTAATCGTTGGATTGCATGTTCTTTATGTCTTTAACACATACGCTAAATTTTATTCAAATCAGATTTTTTTTTTTTGATCAATAAATTTAACGATTTTTTATTTTCTTGAAATTTTGCAAGTATGAAATATATAATAAAAACATGTAATCTAATGGTTAGATTTTCAAAATTCACATTTGTTGAGGTATAAATTTTCAGGCTCTAATCCTATTAGCCCACACACTAAACAAATACCCATACAAGCCTATAAGCTATTTTGGGCACACATAAATATTTCCTACATACTTCCCACATAATTACTCAAATATTCTCCATATTACCCAACTTGGACTCCCACAAATATTTTTCTATAAGTCCCATAAATTATCCTGGGTCCTTTCACAAATATTACCCATTATATCCCCCATATTATTCAACTAGGATTTTCACAAAAAATACTTATCACATTACTACCAAAATTGGGCCACAAAATTATACTATCTCCACAAAAAGGCCTAAACCCATTTACCTTATGGGTAAAACCCAAAAAAAGCCCAACAAAACCCCCTTACAAAGCCCGTTGCTACACAGCACCTCTAAAAGCCCATTACTACACGGCACGTCTAAAGCTCATTGCTACACAACATCTCTTAAAACTTGTTACTACACGACATCTCTTAAAGCTCGTTACTACATGACATCTCTAAAACCCGTTGCTACACAACACCTCTTAAAACCTGTTGCTACACGGCACCTTTAAAAGTCGTTGCTACAGACACTCTTACTAAGTCCAATGCTACATGGCAGTATTTTTACAAAATCTCACAAAGCCAAAATATTATTTTGGCACATATTTACAAAGCCCAAATATTATTTTGTCAATTACTTAAAAAGCCCAAATATTATTTTGGCACATATTTACAAAGCCCAAAACTATTTCTTGGCAAAAACATATTTTCATATACTAAAGTCCCTAACTCATTGGAAATATAAATTACTCATCTCTCAAGAAAACTTCTTTTACAAAATTTATGGGAACTATGCTTATTTTTTTCTTCCATAATCAACCAACTACAAAAGACCATGTATATCACCCATGGCAAAACTATTCATTTTGTAGGGATGGACAAGCTCAAAGAAGCTCAACTACAAGGCCCAATTGAGCCAACCTAGCTCACATGCAAATCTCAACAACTGAAGCTCATGTGGGCTGTCAAGTCAAATTTTAGCACAAATTGACACCTAGGGCCCATTACTATCAGTTCTAGCTTGTTAAAATTAGATCAAAAGAGGACACGTGTCCGGCAGGGGTTAAACCCTTCCTTGCCAAGCTGACTTTCATCATTTCTCATGTGACACAAAGTTGAGGTGACATGACATAAAGCTAGGAAGTTTCAACCAGCTATCTTCCCTTTTGTTCTCCAACCCATTCGGTCAAGGATTAAGGGTAGTCATAACCAGACCATGAAAGCTTTTGGAAAAACTTGAAAACAGCTCATTATCATGCCAAAAATGTGTACTTTTTGGTTCATGGACAAAGCACATGAACCCAAATGGGGAAACTTAGGGAAAAGTGGTTTGGAGGGCACTAAAGAGATCTCTAGTAGAGTTCCTAACAAAGGGCTCCAAGATTGACACTTGGCTTGGGGTGATGCAATTTGCCCTAGGGAGTTCTGATTCTAGTAGCAGCAATACCAAGATCATTAGTCTAATACATGCTCTAATCCCATTAGTTAAGGACAATTAGCATTTAATACTAAGTTAGAAGTCTAGTTGCCATTACCCAAAATAACGAAGAACATTCTAAAGTTGAACTTACCACTCTTGGCCGAGTTCCAGGAATGATTTCCCAAGGATTTTCTGAAGATTAAGGATGATTTAGCAGAGATTATTTACTAATTACCACCTCAAACTTAACTATAAATGGAACTCTCTACTAATACTTCAACACAAACCAATAGACACACTAATAGAGAAGAACTCTCTCATAAACTTCTCTATTTTCCTTTCTCAAATTTTCTTTAAGCTCTTAGTGAGGTTCTGAGCCTCTGAGTTCTTAGTTTCAAGCTTAGAAAATAAGTTCTTTAGCCTCTAGCTCACAAATACCCCTCACACCTCTACTTATAAGCTCTTATCCATCCCCAACAAAAAGCCCCAGTAACTTTACTAAATACTCTTTCACTCACTACTTATACTACCCAAAATGACCTTCACTACTCAATACATATACTATATCCATGAGCATACCTTGACATCATAATGATCTTGCTGCGCTAGCTTGAATCTTTCTCTCTCTCCCTTCATCTCACACTAAGTTTCCTCATTATTTGTTATAACGGAGCCCATGGTGTTTGTTTATTCATTTACTATTGAAGGTTATGATGTAATTGTTACTATAGAATTTTTCCCTCATATTATTGTATTAAAGGATTCTTCTCCAGAACCAGTGGATGATGATTCTGAAGACACAGATACTTTCCTTAATCTACAAAATAATTAACGGCTGGAAGTTCATTCTGCTTTGTTTCATTTTACCATTGGAATCTTTTACCGTTGCAATATTTTACTGCTAAAATATTTACTGTTGAATTATTTTACTGTTGGGTTATTTCTTTATTGCAGTATGTTTTTTATTGTGCTGATGTGTCTATTATAGGAAGTATTTTTGGGCCATCCCATAAACCTTATCAATCCCATCCTAGGCCTAAGGCATAAAATAAGGCGAATTCTTTAAATCTTCATCCATAGCCTTTGGGTCTGGCTTTAAGCCCATTATCGAGTTTCAGTCTAGGCCCCTAACCCAACACAAATCGCATTTGTCAGAAGGAAAACTAATGTCAGGGGCGAAAAAGTTTTCCTTTTGACAAATGAGATTTGTGTTGGGTTGGGGGCCTATCAAAACTCGACAATGGGCTTGAAGCACGGCCTAAAGGCTATTAGTGAAGATTTGAAGAATTCGCCTTATTTTATGCCTTGGGCCTAGGATGGGACTGACAAGGGGTTATGGGATCAAAAAACTTCTTACAATAGACACGTCAGCACAATAAAAAGCATACTGCAATAAAGAAGTAGCCGAGTAGTAAATATTCCAGTGGTAAAAGATTCCAGCGGTAAAAGATTCTAGCAGTAAAATGAAACAGAGTAGAATGAACTTCCAGCCATTAATTATTTTACTGATTAAGGAAAGTATCTATGTCTTCAGAATTATCATCCATTGGTTCTGGAGAAGAATCCTCTAATACAATAACATGAGAAAAAAATTCTATAGTGACAATTACATCATGACCATCAATAGTAAATGAATAAACAAACACCATGGGCTCCATTATAACAAATAATGAGGAAACTTAGTGTGAGATGAAGGGAGAGAGAGAGATTCCAGCTAGCGTAGCAAGACCATACAACTCTTTGTCTGGGAAGTATTAATATGGCTACTATTGCTTTCTCGTTCTTTCCCACAGATGATGCCAATTGATGATGCCAAAAATCGTAAATGAGCCGTACAATTCTCACGTGCTCTTAACAGAACTTGCAAAATAGAAATAAAAAAGACCTTGCAAAGAGTACCAGTGTGGTATTGGCTAAATACCTTTCAAATGTTAAGTTAGAGAGAATTTCTATAGCTTTAGAGTACTAGAGCTAGGAGAATTACGCGTACCTTGATTTGTGAGGGTTTTGAGGTTTTTATAATAGTGTAGAGCCGACCTTAATTTCTTGGTGGAGAGGGTATTTTCTTGTAGGGAAGATCTTCATCAATATTTGCAATTTACGGGATTATTTCCTTACAGGGATGTCTATAATCATGGTAGGGTGTTGAGCATAAGATATTTCCACACCAGAATCCTTGGAGACTACCCATGCCACATGGGTGCCATGTAGATGCCATAAGGGTGACACGTGGCTTCAACTAACCGTCTCCTTTTTATCCGTTCACTTAACAATGCTTGTCCATCTACTTATCTTTCCATTCGTGTCTCGGATTTGTCTACCAGATTTGTTATACCAATTGTATCGTTTCCTCTGGTTATCTTGTCTCTAAAGTCTGACCCCGTTAATTCAATCCATCTACCCTGAGATTTACCCCTATCAGTTGCCCCCCACTCCATGGGTCCGTCGCTTGATACACTAGATGGACATATGGAGTGACGGCCTTAGCTAGTTCTTGGGAATCATGCTTTGATTGACAGGGTGGTTTGAGAGTCATAAATGTCGTGGGACACATGGCAAAGTTTTAGTGGCTAGTTACTGGGATTAAAGCATCCCTTCATCTTCTGTATTGTTTCCTCTATATATATGTCGCTTTCCTTCTTCATTTCTACTATTTTCAACCATTTCCTAGTGTCAGAGTTGCCCCCCACTCCATGGGTCCGTCGCTTGATACACTAGATGGACACATGGAGTGACGGCCTTAGCTAGTTCTTGGGAATCATGCTTTGATTGACAGGGTGGTTTGAGAGTCATAAATGTCGTGGGACACATAGCAAAGTTTTAGTGGCTAGTTACTGGGATTAAAGCATCGCTTCATCTTCTGTATTGTTTCCTCTATATATATGTCGCTTTCCTTCTTCATTTCTACTTTTTTCAACCATTTCCTAGTGTCAGAGCGCCACCGTTATTGTAAGAATTTAGTGCTACGTCACCTTAGTGCGTCCATTCACCACATTGCTTCCGTCTTTTTTCTACGTCGTACACCTGTAAGTGCTCTCTGTCCTATACCCACATGTTTCATTTTCATTCTTTTTTAAGTATTATATGTCCGTCATGTATATAGACCTGTAGAGTCTTAGGAGTTTACTCGTCACTTATAGGTATAATAATGTCTAGTGAAGCGTCAAGTGAACAATCGTGTGTCCATGAAGGAGTGGGTTACAATGAGGTGTACTTGTCAGGTTAAGACGACCTTAAGGGTCCTATTTGCCAACTCATATTCCGAAGAGGAAGAAGAGGATTCGGGCATGGACGGGTCAGAGAGTAGTACAAGTGAAGGCTCAAACAAGGAGAATGTTGAATCTCTTATTAGATCCATCGTTGGCCCTGATGCCTTAGGAAGTTTGTTCTTCCCCTCATGTGGACGGTCAATGACTTTAACTCAACCGTTAAAAGAAAATATTTTGACACCTTATTAGAAAGATACTAGATCCTCGTTGGCATCTCTATTTGTCTACCCTTCAAGTTTGAAAAATGCTATTATTGGGATGCTGAAGACGTCGAGCAGATGTTCAAGGCAAGACTTAGGCTACCCTTAAGTGCTCTTCACCATCACCTACTTCTATAATTAGGATTAGCCATCACTCGGATTACTTCGAATGCTTGGAGAATCTTCCTTGGTGTGGAAGTATTGTATAGGGTTCTAACTAATGGGGGACGTCAAGTAACTGTGGGGGAATTCTTCCATTGTTACTGTCCTTTTGAAATTGTCAAATCTAAGGGTATATACAGCTTCACCGAGGAAGCCGTCACTTAGGTTAGTGTATGAGACTCCTGATTCTAACAGGAATTGGAAGAACCTGTACTTCTTTATTCAAGGGGACGATTGGATGTGCCATCTTGATGAACGGGAGAATATGCCTCTTGTTGATAAAACTTGAGGTATAATGCCTCCATTTGGTAGGTGTCTGCTTTGTTTAATTTTGCCCGTTTACTTATCTTGCCAATTTTACTTGTTAGTTTAACCATCTCTTATTACAGCTTAGAACAGTCTAGAGGTTTATCTTAAGTAGTGGAGCTTTTTGGAGAGAATCTTTAAAATCTCGTTGAAAGAGAGGACGTGGTAGAAGCTTGTCACTTTAGACATGCTATATTGGTACTATGAAGGTCTCGAGCCTACAGCCATTGCCAGTCGCTATGATAAACAAGCACACTAACATGAGTCCATCGCCTATTCTTTTAAACTTTATTTTTAGTAATTTTTGCCTAACTCTTTCTCTCCATTTCCTTTGGTACAAAAATGGAAGATGGTAAGAGGAGGGCTTTCATCCGTCAGCAAGTCATTACATAGGCAAAGAAGTAGGAGGAAGAGGGTGTGCCCTCTAAGGGAACGGGTCCATTGAACTCGCTCCTAAAAAGAAAAACAACGGACAAGGTTGACTGTCCCTCTAAGAAACCAAAGGTGGTGACTGATTCAACTGTCGGGGAGACGCCTTTGACCACCCAGCTACCTCTTCTAACTTGTCTTGGAAAAGGGAAGGGTTTGATGATGGACTATGGTCCCATCTCCGAGAAGCACATCATCCTCCTCTATGAGGATTTGAAATACACCATTGGGCAGCTCTCGTCCATCATCAAGGCTGAGGATTACGAGGACTTGGGCAACCATGCAAATGAGGCCATAGGGGAGATAGGCCTCTTCAACTTGGCACAAGTATGCATTCATCCTTCTTTCTTTCTCATCACTTTGTTATCTTTGTTTCTAATGATGTTTTGATCTTTACAAGGGGTGCTTATGATGAAGGGTCGAATGGACCGTTACATGGCCCAAGAGCAACTGATGGATCGTCTTAAAGAGAGGGCTGAGTTCGCTGAGATGGGGTTGAGTTTGCTTGAGGCCTGGAAGGATGTTCAGATCAGGAAACTTGACCTGACGAAGAAAGCTTTAAAGGAGTTAGAGGAGAAAACTGAGGTCCTGACAAACATGCTTAAGGACAAGGAGGGGGAGCACTTCTTGCTAAGGAAGCAAGTTCGTCATGCCAAGGGAGATGTGATAAGGAATTCTATGACTCCGACACCTTTCTATACGAGTTAGACGGTTGTTTTGCCGACGGCTTCAACGATTGCCTCCATCAAGTCAAGGTCTCCTTCCCGGATTTGGACTTGTCCCAGATTTCAATTGACGAAATGGCCCAGACACCAGCCCAACCTGTCAACCTCGAAGGCACCGACGAGTTGTTTACGGATGACCCTACTCTTGACGCTCAAGGTGACAAAGAGACCATTCTTCATGACAATCAGGTGAAATCCGTCGAGGATGAGACTTGACCTTTTGAAAAGGCTAAGATAGTTGATAGAGGAAAGGATCACGTTATTATTACTGTTGCCCTTTGTTTTTGAGTTTTGGATGTAAACATTTGCCCTCCATGGGCCTTTATCTACTATGTTTTTATATTCGCTGCTTGCTTTTTATTCTGTATGTATGGGTTTTTTTTGTCTACGTGGGATCAAACACACCCATTCGTTCATAAACTTAGCAATCTTTGAACTTAATAAATACCCATCTATAATACGGGTTTAGAAGGCATCCGTCGAGATGCATCTATCCATATAGGGACAGTGCAACTTAAAGGCGTCCTTGAGATGTACACATCCCTGTAAGGACATGGTAATTTTTAAAGCATCCTGTGAGATGCACCATCCATGTATTTACGTAGTAAATTTTAAGGAATCCCTTGGGATGTATCTGTCCTCTTAAGGATTTGGTAAATTTCAAAGCATCTTTTGAGATGCACCGTCCACGTATGGATGTAGTAAATTTTAAGGCATCCCTTGAGATGTATCCGTCCTATCAAGGACTTGGTAAATTTCAAAGCATCCTTTGAGATGCACCGTCCACGTATGGATGTAGTAAATTTTAAGGCATACCTTGGGATGTATCCATCCTCTTAAGGACTTGGTAAATTTCAAAGCATCCTTTGACATGCACTGTCCACGTATGGATGTAGTAAAATTTAAGGCATCCCTTGGGATGTATTCGTCCCATTAAGGACTTGGTAAATTTCAAAGCATCCTTTGAGATTCACCGTCCACATATGGATGTAGTAAATTTTAAGGTATTTCTTGGGATGTATCCCCCCTCTTAAGGACTTGGTAAATTTCAAAGCATCCTTTGGGATGCACCATCCACGTATGGACGTAGTAAATTTTAAGGCATCCCTTAGGATGTATCCATCCTCTTAAGAACTTGATAAATTTTGAAGACATCCCTTGAAATGTATCGATCCACTTAGGGACTTAGTATTATATTTCAAGGCATCCCTTGGGATGCATTTGATGACTTTAGGACTTTAATAATAGATGCATTTTTGTAAAGGTGTATATACACACGACATATCTGAATAACTCCTTTTATTATGGTAAACATGTGCATAAGCCAAAAATTGTTCTTTGAAAAAGTAAAAAGCTGCGCTTTGGGCTTAAATAGTACTGTAGATAATAAAAATTAACTAAAAAAATAAACTGGAAATGAGGAGTGGTGCTCTACATGTCGTTGTTTGCTGGTAGTATTTCTTTAGATGCTCGGTATTCCATGAATGGTGTAACTTTTGTCCGTCGAGTGTTTCCAGGTGATAGGTGCCTTTCCTCTCCCATGAAGTGATTATGTAGGGTCCTTCCCAATTGGTTCCTAGCTTCCCTTGGGAGGGATCTCTTGTAGTACCCGTCACTTTCCTCAAGATGAGATCTCCAACTTGAAAATCCCTGTGTCTGACTCTGGAATTATAGTATTGGCCATGAGGTTCTAGTATCGTGCTAACCTTTGTTCGGCTGTTGCTCTGACCTTGTCCACTAGGCCCAGCTATAGGTGCATGGCTTTGTCGTTCCTGCTCTCATTATGGTTCTCCACTCTGTAGCTTGTGAGTCCGACCTCAGTGGGGATAATGTTGTCGCTCCCATATACTAATCGAAAGGGTGTTTCTCCTATAGGTGTTCTGGCCGTGGTCCTGTACACCCACAGTACACTTGGCAGCTCATTTGTCCATATGCCCTTTGCCCCCTTAAGTCGATTCTTAATGATCTTGAGCAAGGATCAGTTTGTGACCTCAATTTCAGCTTCTACCTATTTGGTGAAATAATCTATTTCGACCACTTAGAACTTTAGTTGCCCTATTACTGTTGGGAATGGGCCTATGATGTCTAACCCCCATTGGGCAAAAGACCACAGGGCCGTCATTGAAGTGAGCTCTTCTATTAGCTATCTGATGATGTTACTGAACCTCTGACACTTGTTGCAAGCTTTGACATAGGCTTGGGCATCCTTCTGCATGGTAAGCCAATAGTATCTTGCCTGAATCGGTTTGTGCACTAGTGACTGTGACTCGAATGGTTCTCGCAGATCCCTTCATGAACTTCCCTCATGACATAATCGGCTTCCTCAAGGCTTAACATCATAGGTATGGTCAAGAGAAACCTCTTTTGTACAAGATACCCTTTATCAAGATGAATTGTGCTGCCTGAACCTTCAACTTCCTTGTAGCCTTCTTACCGCTAGGTAATGTGCATCTTTTAAGTAAGAGACTATTGGTGTGGTCCAGTTGCTTTCAGAATCTAACTTTTTCACACCGTTGTAATCTATTAAAGGTGAAAGCTAAACAAAAGAAAGTACCTTACTAGGGATAAGCATGTGTTCTATTGATGCGGCCTTGGCGCAAGATGGTCAGCTTGCTCGTTCTCTCCCTTTAGGATTTGAACAAACTTGGCTTAGATGTCGTCCACTTGTTTCCTTACTTGCTCCAAGTACTTCTTCATCCTTTCACCTTTGCATTCGTAATCACAGTTCACCTAACTTGTGACCACTTGAGAGTCATAATAAACAACCATACTTGTGGCCCCTATTGCTTTCGCGAGATCTAGTCCTGCTAAGAGCTTCGTACATCGCCTCATTGTTGGTCGTAGGGAAGTGGAGATGAACCATGCACTCGATCTCATCCCTTTCTAGGGAGTGGAGTACTATACCTACTCTACCAACCTGCATGTTAGATAATCTGTCCATGTGGATACTCCATTGAGGGTGCTTTCCTGCCTCTTGGCCTTCCATGTTGGTGAACTTTATGATGGAGTCAGCGACCACCTATCCCTTCATGGCAGCGCGCGGGTGGTACTACACGTCGAATTCACTCAACTCAATTGCCCATAGTGCCATTCGTCCAACAGCTTCAGGACCACTCATTGCTTTCCATAGGGGCTTGTCTGTCAGAAAAATCATCGTGTACGCTTGGAAATATGATTTGAGCTTATGAGTTGCGGTCACTAAGGCAAAGGCTAGCTTCTCCATCGGGGGGTACCTTTCCTATGCACCTCGGAGCGCTCTGCTAGTGTAGTATACATGCTTTTGCACCTTTTCTTCTTCTCTGACGAAGGCTGCGCTGATGGTGGTTGGGGAGATGGCTAAGTAAAGAAATTACTCTTCTTCGTCTTTGGAAGGACTTAGCAATGGCGGGG
The DNA here is from genome assembly GCA_029955605.1 of Quercus engelmannii. Classification (NCBI taxonomy): domain Eukaryota; kingdom Viridiplantae; phylum Streptophyta; class Magnoliopsida; order Fagales; family Fagaceae; genus Quercus; species Quercus engelmannii. The sequence goes on from JARPSG010000004.1 coordinate 33,936,724, forward strand.
AGGAGAGATATGCCTTTAGGTCTTCGAATACTTGTTGACACTCAGCTGTCCACTTAAAGGACTTCTTCAATGTGCAAAAGAAAGGTAGGCATTTGTCTGTTGCCCTTGATATTAACCTATTCAGTGCTGCTACTTTGCTGTTAAGGCTTTGCATTTCTTTTATGTTCCTAGGTGGTGCCATCTCCATTATGGTCTAGATCTTGTCTGGGTTGATTTCAATGCCCCTTCGAGACATATGAACCCTAGGAATTTTCCTGCTATTACTCTGAATGCGCATTTACTCAGATTGAGCTTCATGTTATAAGAGCGGAGGGTATCGAAAGTCTCCTTAAGGTCATCCCTGTCGAATTTTCACCAGCATGTCATTTACATAGATTTCGATGTTCCTCCCAATTTGATGTGCAAACATTTTATTTATTAGCCTCTGATACATTGTGTCCGCGTTCTTGAGACCAAATGACATCACTTTGTAGCAGAAGAGGCCTTGGTTGGTGATGAATGAAGTCTTCTCCCAGCTTGATATGGTTGTAACTAGAAAATGCATTCATGAATCTCAACAACTAGTGTCTTACTGTCGAGTCTACTAGGATGTCGATCCGCAGGAATAGGTAGCTATCTATGGGGCATGCCTTATTTAAGTCCTTGAAGTCTACACACATCCTCCACTTTCCATTGGTTTTCTTGACCATCACCATGTTGGCCAGTTAGTTGGGGTAGTATACTTCTCGTATGAACTCTACTTCCTGCAATTTGCGAACTTCTTCCATTATAGCCCTGTCTCGCTCCTAGGTAAAAACTCTATTCTTCTGTTGGATAGGGGGAAAAGAGAGTGATACATTCAACCTTTGAACCATGACCAAAGGGTCAATCTCGGGTATGTCTTTGTGGCTTCAAGTAAAGACATCCTAGTTCTCTCTTAGGAATGTTGTGAGTGCTTGATGGACTGGGGGGTTGGCAAGGGTGCCGATCCTGGTCATTCGCTCAAGTTTGGAGTCATCGAGGAGTATCTCTTCCAACCCTTCAACGGGCTCTACAATCATCTGTTGTTCTTCTATGCTTATAGACTTTAAGTGGTCATCCATCTCCAGCATTGCTATATAGCACTCACGCGTTGCCACTTTATTACTACGTACCTCTCCTACTTCGTACTTGGTGGGGAACTTGATCATTGGGTGATAGGTTGAAGTTACGGCCTTCTATGAATTGAGGGTAGGATGGGCTAGTATGGCATTGTAAGTGGACGAACTGTCGACGACAAGGAATGTAACATCCTTAGTAATTTTTTAGGGTAATCACCAATTGTTATGGGCAATATGACCGCACCGAGGGGGTATACTCTTGTTCCTCCAAACCTAATGAGCAGTGCATTGGTTGGTATGAGTTGTTCTCTCTCTCAATCCTTATCTACTGGAATGCTGGGTAATAGAGGATGTCAGCAGAGCTTTCATTATCAACTAGGACTTGGTGTGTGTTGTAATCCCTTACCCGTATGCTGACAACAAGTACATCGTCGTGTTGGTGGTGGAGATGTCGAGCATTTTCCTCCGAAACCCCAATCATGAGGTTGTCAACCCGCGCCATCTTTGGAACGAAACTTGAAAGCTGGATGGTCCGAACCATCCTTAGGTAAGTCTTACGTACCTTTCTGGATGAACTGGAAGTTGCGGTGCCACCTACAATCATCCTTATGTCTCCTAAAGGTGGCCCAGGGCGCTCGTTATCCTTTCTTGTAGCCTGCTCCTATGGTGGGTCTGCCATTTCTTTGCTAATAAATCATTGTAGTTTTCCTTGTTTGATAAGGGCTTTAGTCTGCTACTTTAAGTCATAGCATTCAAATGTGTCGTGAGTGTGATTCCGATGAAAATGGCAATACTTGTCTCTGTACCACTTGCCAGGATCTCCCTTCAACTTGCCAGGCCACGTCAAGGTTGTATCATCCTTGATCTGCATCAATACTTGATCAATTGGGGTAGTCAGCAGGGTGAAGTTGGTGAACCTTCTAGTGGGGGGCTTGGAGTGCCTATCCTCTCGTTGATCTTCGTTCCTTGTTATCTTCCATCCCCTGTCTTGCCGTGTATCTTCTTGCCTTTCCCTCTTCTTGGGTTTCTCCTCTCTAGCCAGTAGCGCGTCCTCCACATTCATGTACTTAGTAGCTCGATAATGTACATTTGACATGGTCTTTGGGTCGTTCTTGTATAAGGAGAACAAAAACTTCCCCTTCTACAGACCATTGGTGAATGTCGCAACAAGTATCTTGTTATCAGCTTCGTCTATCGAGAGAGCTTCCTTGTTGAAATGGATTATGTCAGACCTCAACGGCTCGTTTTTTTTTTTTTTTTTTTTTTTTGTTACTTGATGCTCATTAGGCATGTAATGGACTTTGTATACCTGTGCCCCCTGATAAAGTGCGAGGCAAACTAAGCGCTCATCTCTTTAAAGGTACCGATGGAGTTAGGCGTCAATCTGCTGCACCATACCCTTTCTGGGCCTTTCAGTGTAGTTGGGAAAGCTTGGCACATGATCTCATCCGTCACACCTTTTAAGTGGATGAGGGTTTTGAGTGACCCCAGGTGGTCCAAGGGATCCTTTGACTCGTCATAGGCTTCTATCTGTGAGATATGGAACTTTGCAAGAAGGGGGAACGAAGTGACGGGTGTTGTGAATGGCTAGTTCGTTCAGTAGACCAGCTCGTCAAGGTTATTAGACACCCGCTTCTTGAGGGTGTTCATCATGAAGGCCATCATCTCCTTCATCATCTACATCTCCGCGACCATATGCGGTGGTGTCGTATCTACGATGGATGGATGGCTAGTATCTTGTTGCTCTTGTCTGCTCGGGGCACTGTTACCTTTTAGTCCTTCTTGATCCCTTCTTTTGGCGTTGGTGCCTTCTTGCTCCTCTCCATGACTATGGGGTCCAGCTTCCCTTTGGCGTAACGGTTCCTCCAGGTCGTGGTTTTGCTTAGTAAGGCATTCCATAGCTGCGGCTAGGGTCTGTACTTCTTTCAAGGGTAGTAGTGCATGGTTCATCTCCGTTATTGTTGTTGGTTTCCATCTAGCGAGTGAATACCATAAAAATTTTTGTCAATGAAGTGTTAATATGGCTATTATTTCTTTCTCGTTCTTTCCCACAAATGGCGCCAACTAATGATGCCAAAAATCATCAGTGAGCCGCATAGTCCTCACGTGTTCTTGACATAACCTGCGAAATAGAAACAAAGACGACCTTGTAGAGAGTACTGGTGTGGTATTGGCCAAATACTCTCCAAAGGTTAAGTTAGAGAGAATTTCTACAACTCTAAAGTACTAGAGCTGGGAGAATTACATGTACCTTGATTTGTGAGGGTTTTGAGGTTTTTATAATAGTGTAGAGTCGACCTTAATTTCTTGGTGGAGAGGGTATTTTCTTGTAGGGAAGATCTTCATCAATATTCGCAATTTATGGGATTATTTCCTTACAGGGATGCCTATAATCATGGTGGGGTGTGGAGCACAAGATATTACCATACCAGAATCCTTGGAGACTACCCATTCCACATAGGTGCCATGTAGATGCCATAAGGGTGACACGTGGCTTCAATAGACCGTCTCCTTTTTATTCGTTCACTCAAAAGTGCCAATCCATCTCCTTATCTTTCCATCCGTGTCTCGGATCTGCCTACCTGCTTTGTTATACCAATTGTACTATCTCCTTTGGTTATCTTGTCTCTAAAGTCTGACCATGTTAATTCAATCCGTCTACCTTGGGATTTACCCCTATCATCTACAAACATGTATGTAGCTTTGAGCCTCACAAGCAGCAACTATTATGGTTGGTTGCCTCTTGGAAGTCATGTGAATGCGAACAATATTGATCTTTCATATAGAATTCAAATCTAGCTAGTAATACTTTTTTCATCATGCATATCTTAAAACCAAATTCAACTACATTCACTATAGCCAACAAGTTTAAACTCTTTATAAAGTGAATAAAGCAATTCAAAATCAATTTTAACTTTCACCTTAGACGTTAGTAAAGCATTCACTTGGTCATCTTCAAATGAGTCATGCATGCATACATTAAAAGTGATAAGGGCATTTTTGTCCAGAGAAGCTTTCCTCGTCGGTCTAAACGAACGAACTTCACTCATGATTCTTCAAGATAAAATCCTCTAGTGACCTGTCTGCTTTTTGGAAGACTCATTAGGGACCCTTTTGGGTTAACTCGATGGGTGTCTCGTGCAAGCTGGATTGAGGGCAGACGAACCCAATGGAAGAAGAGAAAGACTGACAGGCAGATGCTTCTGAACCCAATAGTTAGGCCGTGGGTCCCACAATACTTTTCGTACACACCACTCATCAACCCCTATAGGGAAATAAGTTGCACACTACGTCCAAAGATCCCTCCACACACTCGTATCCTTCCAATATGGGAATTAAGGCCCTAAATCTCGGAACATTAACTCCATATCCTCTATACAAGGAAAAACCCTATTCTCATGGGATCTTGGTCAACCCTACACCATTATATAAGCACCAAGCCTCCTCCTACCACAAGTACATAAAAAATCCTCTTAGATCTGGTATCCTTGAGTTCTTGGAGATTCTTCAGCCACTAACTTAACCATCGGAGGGTTTTTGGTTGGCACCCCATTGGTGCTCTCTGTTGGTTCTTTGTTCTCTTGTTCTGCAAGTATCTAATCAGTGCATGTGAGAACATCAGCTTACTGACCATTTTTGTGCATCATCAGTTGGTACCGTTTGAGGGGGCAAATGGGCTACCAGACTTAAGCTGAAGGGTCACTGCCTTCTTTACCACCAAGACCCTCTTCTTCCCTAGGTGTATCTTTGAAATAGCAAAACCAACTAATAGGTCAACATCAACGAATCAATAGGTAAGGGATGGGCAAAAGAAAACTTATGCAAATGGGCTTTGGCTTCTAATCTCTTTGCTTTGTCTGTCAGGGTAAATTCACCGCAAAATGCGTGCAAGCTATTAAGTTTGACCAACTTCTTCCAACTCCTCTCCCCATGTGGGATAGCAAGGATGCTTTGTAAGAAATCTTCTTCCTCCTCGCTAATCATCAGGCTCACCTGGGTTGAAAAAGAAAACACGATGGGTTAATATAAAGAAGTGAGTACAGATGGATCCAGCTATGACCGATGACTTACCAAACTCATCAAAAATGCCCCACGTATTGTTATATTCTTCCCTTATTCTGTCCCACTCGTTAGGCCTACACACCCAATTCGAGCATTGAACAAAGAAATACCTACTCTTCCAATCATGATTGGAATCAAGAATGTCGGTCAATAGTTTTAGCGATGGCTTACGAATGACGAAATTGTAAAAACCCTTCGAGGCTACAAGCTGCTGAGCTTTGTAACAGAAGAAGAGTTTGTCAAGGGTAAGATGACGACAACCTTCACTTATTTGCCCCTACAACACCTCAACCTCGAGAAAAATCCTCCAGGCATTAGGGTAGATTTGGCTTACGGACACGCCTAAGTGGTCCGCCAATCGACAATGTAATTCTGTGAGGGGTAACCTTATCCCTGCAAGGAAGATGGCTTTATAAAAGTCGATGTCTACAGTCCATCTAGAATAACACTTTTCCCTCTTCCCTGCCATCCTTAGAGGTATATTGTCTGGAATGTGAAAATGGGGATGCAGCCTACTAAATCCTTCGTTTGTGATTTTAGAGAGGAGATCATTCACTGACCAAATACTAGGAAGGATGAATGGCCTATAGCCACCGTCAGACGAACTAGGGGCCTTAACCTCCTCTCCTTTTCTTGCCTCTTCACCTTCTTCTTTTTCCTCTTCCTCTTCTTCTTCTTCTTCTTCTTCTCCTTCTTCCTCCTCTTCTTTTTCTTCTTCTACCTTTTCCTCCTTCTCCAAGAAATGGGCTGACGGCTCCCTCTCTTGAGAGCCTATCAAGTATTCCGTCATAGGGTTATAACCTGATGGACAAACCTTATCGTTGCCCGCATCTAGATGGACTGACAATTAATGAACACTTGTCGTTTCCTTATCACCTGACATTCTTTCACCTATAAACGACAAATGGAAACTAAGCATCTACTTACACAAAAACTAGATATTAGACCGATGGTCAGATAAGTATAAAAAGGAAGAGTGGAGAAAATAGGAAGCAAAGGAGTTTGAAGGAAACTTACTCAAAAACCAACGTGCACTGGTTGTATCAACGAAGGACACTACATAGTGGTGGATCCCAGTTGCAGATGATCGAGTACGAGCTTTGGTGAGTGAGAAAGGGTAAAACAAGTAAAAAAAAAGGATAGGAAGGGCATTGAGCTATTTATAGGACAAAGGGACACGTGAAATAAAGCTACGCGACGTTTCCTATCCATCATTCAAAAGTAGCCACTTGTCATCAACCATCATCAAAAGATAGTTTTGCCCCTCCGAATTGCACGAACACCAAGGGAAAGCAATGAATGATGTCTCAATAAACTCCATCATCAATCGACCATCTCAACGAATAATGGAGTAGGGGGCAGCTGATAAGGGCACTTTTGTCCAGAGAAGCTTTCCTCATCTGTCTGCATGAATGAACTTCACTCGTGATTCTTCAGGATAAAATCCTTTAGTGACCTGTCTGCTTTTTGGAAAACCCGTCAGGGACCCCTTTGGGTTAGCCTGATGAGTGACTCACGTAAGCTAGAGTGAGGGCAGACGAACCTCACAGATGAAAAGGAAGCCCGACAAGCAGATTCTCCTAAACCCCATGGTTAGGCTGTGGGTCCTGCAATACTTTTTGTACACACTACTCATTAATCCCTACAAGGAAATAACTTGCACACACCATGTCCAAAGATCCCTCTGCATGCTCGTATCCTCCCAATATGGGAAGTAAGGCCTTGAGATCTTGGAACATTAACTTCATATCCTTCATACAAGGAAGAACTCTATACTCGTGGGATCTTAGTCAGTCTTACTTCACTAGATAAGCACCAAGCCTCCTCCTACCACATGTATGTAAAAAATTCTCCTAGCTTTGGTATCCTTGAGTTCTTGGAGATTTTTCAACCACTAACTTAACCATTAGAGGGTTTTTGGCCGGCATCCCACCGATTCTCTCTGTTGGTTCTTTGTTCTCTTTTTTTGCAGGTATCCAATTGGTGCGTGTGAGGACCATTAGCTCATTGACGATTTTTCTGCATCATCAAAATTGATTGAACCAGTTTGTGCGAGGAAGATTTTCACAAGTTAAAAGAAGCTAAAACTATAGTGGCTGCTCAAATTATTTTTGTTTCGATGAAAATTAACATCCATGTAACATAAGGGAAGATGAAAATAAAAATTGAAAAAGAAAGAAGGAATTGAGAGAGATGGTGAGAATTTCGAGAGGGAACAATTGGAAACGATGAATCATGGAGGAAAATGGGAAAGGGGGGCTTGAAATTTTTGTGCCTTTTATTTTTATTTTAAAAGTTTTTTACTCACAGAATTTCTTGCAGTGATCTAACGGCTTCAAAATCCATCAAAAGAAACAATTTTATGAAGTAAAAATGTTGCAATAGCTTTGTTGTAGCATTCTTTACAAAAGTGATACGATGTATGCACGCGATATTTACGGAGAAAAAAGAAAAAGAATAATGCTAATATACAAGTCTCATAACTTTTGTCACATTTTGCATATGTGATGAGTTATGAGTAGTGGAATTGTGAACACACATGGACGCACAATTTTTCTCCACCACTCACAACGTACTACATAAGCAAGTCGTGGCAAAATTTTTATAATTTATTGTGATCTTACCATTATTAAAAAAAAAAAAAAAATGTATGCAATCAATCGATACATTAGAAAACTCAAGTAGCATCTTCTCATAAAGAAAAAAAAATAAAAATAAAGGAAAAGAAAACTCGGGTAGTAGGGCATCACTCATCAGTGTGTCGGCCAATAACTTTCACTGGTCGTTGGTTGCCTACATGTAATTTGCAAATGCGGAAAAATCTGTTATACACATGTGGATTCTCACATTGCTCAAAATGTATTGAATTTGTGATTTTAAGTTATAATATGTACTAAATTTGTGACTCTAAGTCATAATTTTATATTTGCATTGTAACTTAAAATCATGAGTTTAGTGCATTTTAGATCGTGTGTGGATTTGTCTAAGATGCTAGGTCCCTAGATATTCTTTGCCCTTTAGAGTAAGATTTTATTTATTATCTTTGGTATGGGACAAAACTTGAATTAAACATGTATAAACAACTTTCAAGCAGGGACAGAACCAGGATTTATACCTGGGGGGGGGGGGGGGGGGAGCTTAAAACAAAAAAAAAAAAAAAAGGAAAATAAAACTAACATCTATTTTATATTCAACAAAAAACTACATACAAAATAAGTATTTCTTAAACATTTTATATTATAAAACACATCAACAAAGTATAATATACAAAATAAGTGTTTCTTATTTTGTGCGTAATTTTTGTTTAGTTCATATATATATATATATATATATATATATATATATATATATTTTGTAGTTAAAGGGGCATGAATTTTATATACTAGTTTTTTTTTTTTTAATTTTTTTGGGGAGGGGGGGAATGGCCCCTCTCTGCCCCAATGTAGATCCATCACTGCTTTCAAGTAAGACAGTGCCACATAAATGATTCGGGTTTCATAATTTGTCAGTATATTTTTCCTCTCACGACCTTACTTGAACAAGTTCTGTTCTATGGGCTCGCATCTGTGAATTTTTGCTCACTAAGCATGTCATATATACTTTTCCTCGATTGGACTAATATGAGCTATAGATTAGATTTGCGTTTCGTAATAAACTAAAATTGCACTAATATGAACTTTAAATTAGAGTTGCGTATCGTAATAAACTAAAATTGCACTAATATGAGCTAAAGATATTGTGATGAGTCTTTCTCTAGGATTTAATATTAAGTTTACTATATTAAGCAAATATTGGAATTATTATGTATTGTCTCTTTCTTTCTTGTCAAATAACATTTAGTGTTTTTTGAAATATTTTCAAAGTTACAATCAAATAAAGAAAAGCAAGTCATTTGTTTCTTACACGGTGATTCAAAATTATCATCTAAAAGGGTGATGAAATGAAATTAATGGTACACCCCCCCCCCCCCCCCCCCCCCCAAACCCCCAAAAAAATGGTAATTTTTTTCAATCCTATCAATGTATTTATCATGTTTTGATGTTGATGCATTACACGTATGATTGTCAAAATCCCGATTTGGATCCTACGATCCTATGATCCCACCTACCCAAAATAATTTGGATCTTTCAAGGATCGTACAATTCTGACAATTCCAAACAACCTTGGTTTTTTATAATCTTTTTTAACTTGACAGAAGGCTTAGTTGGACTCAAATGAAAAATAAAATCCTAATAGACCAAGTTTTTCCACTCTAATGTAGAGAGAGTGTTAGTTGGACCCAAATAAAAAATATCCCAATAGAGTGTCACGTTTTGAGGTTTTTGGCCTCTTTAAATGATACTTACAATTTAATGTATTGATATATGGTAATTATATTAATGAATGAATAATTTATGTGATTATTTAATATATAAATGTGTTTTTTTTTTTTTTCAAATAATGTAGGATCTTATGATCAATGATTCGATCCTACGATTTACGATCCCACCTATCTCCCACGACCTTATGTAGGATCCCGATTTTGATAACCTTGATCACAAGACATACGTTTCTACGATAAATACCATGTAACATTAATGAGTTGAACTTGTAGAATGAAGGCTTTAAGTTTAAGGGCAAAAATGTTCGGATCAGTTTGACCAACATATATATATATATATATATATATATATATAAGTTAGAACTGAAAATAATACCTGGTTAATGGACTTTGGACATGTAAAGTTATTAATTTCCACCAACGAAAATATTGTAGTTTTTTGATAGTTTATGTTAGGACATATGTGTTTCACTTGTTAGGAATATATGTCACTATTTTATGTAATTGGCTTATCCTTTGACAAAACGCACTTTACTTGTATTTGGGTAGATTTAGAATGTGTTTAAGTACTTCAAGAAACCATGTTTCAAGATTAAGTGTTGAAAGCCTTCAAGTCTATACAAGAAAACAAGATGATAGTGCAAATTCATTGAAACTCGACAGCTAGCTTGATAGCTGCATCTATCGAGCTTAAGAAAGCTGTTCAACCCCTTTATGCTCAACAGCTGCTCGACACCTCCTATTTGTCGAGGTTTAAGAATTTCAGAATTCTGATATAATTTTCATGGGATCCGTTAATATATCTTTGGACTTTCTTTTCTCCTAGCTCTAGACATATAAAAAGAATTGTTTTAAGGGCCGTTAAACAGTTCAAAAGTTGCATAAGCATTGAGCAAACTCTATTCAAGCAAATTGTGATTGGAGACGAAGTTCTTACCCTAGTTCATCTCTTTCTTTTGAAGAAGTTGCTGTGTATGTGCACCATAGGGTTTTGCAACTAAGCATCTTCTTGATATTCATCGTATGGATGAACTGAAGAACTTTGCAGCTAACAACTTTCTTAGTTGGTGATTGAAGTAGCGTACTGGGATCTGCGTAATTGGTTAGTCATGTACTTGGGTGCTGTGCATTGAAAAGGGGAATTGTCACTACAGAACAAGTCCAATTGGATATTAGGGTAAGGGTTCAACTGTAGGTTGGTAAGGTACTTGAGATTCCTTTACTTGTAACCGCTTGTTGTGATAATAGTAGAGTTTCGAGAGTGGTGACCTGAAAATCACTCGGTGGGGGGTTTTTGCTATTAGTTTTTCCCATTCGTAAATAAATTACCGTGTTATTTATTTTCTGCTGCATAATTAGTTTATTGGTGATTTGTTTGTGCTACCACGCGTTTGCATGATAAATTGATTAATTAATAACTTAGCTAATTAATTAATTAATTTTTATCGCAAGGGGTCATTCAGTTTGTGGTCTATCAAGTGGTATCAGAGCAGGCACACTCTGATTAGGGTTTAATCTTTGCTATGTTGATCTATTGACCCCTGTTTGTCATGGATAAAGGACAGTCATTAATCATACCTCTTTTATTTGATGGCACTAACTATGCATATTGAAAAGTATGCATGAGAGTTTTCTTGCAGTCTTTAAATGAAAAGATATGGCAAGCTATCGAGATTGGCTGGACTAAGCCAAAGGAAGCGTATTGAATGCTTTATTCAGTGCAGTCGCCAATGAGGAGTTTAAGAAAATATTCTCTACTGAAACTGCTAAGGAAACATGGACCATCCTCCAGACAACCTATGAGGGTACTAACGCTGTCAAGGACTCAAAGTTTCAGAGGCTCACTACAAGCTTTGAAGAGATAAAGATGGAGGAGGATGAGTCATTCGATGAGTTCTATGCTAAGCTAAAGGACATAGTGAACTCAGCCTTCAATCTTGGGAAAACCATTCCTGAACCCAAGATTGTGAGGAAAGTGCTCAGATTTCTACCCGAGAGATTCCATGTCAAGATCACGGTAATAGAGGAATTAAAGAATATTGACAAGATTCCTCTGACTAAGCTGGTTGGAAACTTGCAGACCTACGAGCTAGGGTTAACAAGAATAGGCAAGTCGGGTAAAAGTAAGAGCATGGCGTTGAAGGCCAAGAGCAGTGAGATAGATGAGTCTTCAGATGATTAAGATTCCAAGATGAAGTCCTACATCACCAGGCAGTTCAAGAAGTTTATGAAGAACACAAATGGAAATGGTTTCAACAAGGACCGTAGGCAATCTAGCTCTTCTCAGTTTAAAGGCCAAGATAAAGGGAAGAATGATGCTAAGGAAGGTGGTCAGTACATTGTTCCCGTAGGACCTAAGTGCTTTGGGTGTCAAGGTTTTGGTCACATGAAACATGAGTGTCCTATTAATCTTAAGAGCATTGGGAAGAGTAAGGCACTTGCTGCTACCTTGAGCGACACTGAGCTTGAGGATGATTCCAACAATAAGGATGATGCAATCTTGAATGCATTTACTGCCACTATTAATCCTACTGATGGGATTGTTGAAGATGTGGTTGAAGAAGAGGAATTGGTGGAATTCAGATTTGAGAAGATGGATGATCAAGACGACATCCATATAGCCTATGAGTAACTGTACAAGCTTTCTGAAAAGCATGAGAAACTGTATAGGCAAACCACCACGAAGCTCAGTGATGTGGAACTTGACAATGAGGAGCTTTCTGCAAAGTTTGATGAGGCTAATTAGACTATTGGAGCACTGAAGTTCAAGAACAATTTCTTGGCTGAGAAGACCAAGAAGCTTGAAGCGGAGCTGTTTCAAGTCAGAGCTCAATTGGAGAGGACTTCAAGTGCAAAGCTTGATGAGAGGCTCAACATTCAGAAATTTGCTTCAGATCGAACAGGTTTAGGGTATGGTCTTTTTTTTCTCTCATATTACTTCTTCTAGTACTACTGTTTTTGTTCCTCCTGCTAATAATGTTAAAATTGAGAACAATGAGATTAGTTAGTGAGAGAACTTAGACAAAGGTAAATCTATCTTAGGAGCACCCTCTAAACTTGAGAAGAAAGACGTCAAATACCCTAGGGCTAAGAAGGCCAACTCTCAAAAGCCTAAACAAATTGCTTCTACTAGTACTACTGTTTTTGTTCTCCTGCTAATAATGTTAAAATTGAGAATAATGAGATTAAAATTGAATTAATTAGTGAGAGAACTTAGACAAGGATAAATCTATCTTAGGAGCACCCCCTAAGCTTGAGAAGAAAGATGTCAAAAACCCTAGGGCTAAGAAGGCCAACTCTTAAAAGTCTAAACAAATTGCTTCTACTAGTACTACTGTTTTTGTTCTCCTGCTAATAATGTTAAAACTGAGAACAATGAGATTAAAACTGAATTAGTTAGTGAGAGAACTTAGACAAGAGTAAATCTATCTTAGGAGCACCCCCTAAACTTGAGAAGAAAGACGTCAAAAACCCTAGGGCTAAGAAGGCTAACTCTTAAAAGCCTAAACAAAAGAAGCAACATCTCTATCATCATTGTGGAGCTGCCCGTCATACTTGACCAAATTGCTACAAGTGGCTTGCCACTTAACATAGCAACGACATAATAGCATCTGGGAACCAGAATCAGCTTCAATTCTCTCTTGCTCCACTTGGAGATCTTCTCAAAGTTGTCATGTTCCTTTCGAACTTGAACAGTTTTAATTCTTCCTCCTCACCGCCGATTCAAGGGTTTAATCAAAGGAAAGGTTCTTCCAGGGTGTGGAAGGAAAAGGGCTCCAAGTGATTCTATCACTTTTCTCTCTCTCTTCTTGTTTTTGTGTGTACATTTTTTTTGTGTTTTGCTTTCATTTGTTTTGAGTCAATCTAGTTTTTATGCTTTACTTTGTTCAACATATTTTTTTTTGTTTTCAGTTTTGATTATTTTGTTTTTGATATAAAAATTAAAAAAAAGGAAAATAAATCAGAAAAATACAAAAAACAGTGTGTGTTTTGTGTACATTGGTATTTGTGTACCTTGGATGGCCATTGAAACAAAGTTTTCTAAACTTAATATTTTTTGTAACTTAGATGAGCATCTCTATATACAACTAAGCAAGTGAGCTTTGTGGCTCTTGTTAGTGATGGGTAAGATTAAGTTATTTCTTATACTTAACACTCGTGTCACTCTTTTTGATGGGAATGACTAAAAAATCCTAAGAGAAAGGCATTAATAATCATCTCACCACTGTTGCCCACCAATCATAATATGACACCTGTATGCTTTGGCATAGCAAAAGTGCGGTGTCAATGACATTTGTGTGCTTAGGCATAGCAAAATTAGAATGTCAAATATCATTGGGTATTTCTTTTCTCTCTCTAATACGTCCATGCATGATATGCTTAAAAAGAAAAATATGCACAGAAAATAAAAAGCAAAAAGATCAAAAAATGCTTTAAAAAAAATGATTGCAAGCATATATTCTAGGAGATGTGGGAGTTATAGGATATACCTCGAAGGTGATAGTCCCCATCAAGCAGTTTTGATTGTGTGTGAGTTAAAGTGATTTTCTCATATCTCAAATTGTCATAACATATATACACTTATGCAATTTTGCGATGTTTTTCACACACAGCACCCAATATTTTTTGCTACTCTTGATACATGTGTAAGTACAATGTGATTTGGCCATCACAAGGTTTTACATGTGTTAATGTATGCTCACTAAACTGTCTTGACTTGTTTTTGAAATATAAAATTGGTTAGACTTGTTTAGTTTGTGTGTATGTTTTTGAAGATCCATGTGCTTAAAATGATTATTAAGAGATGATTTTGAGTGCTTAATATGTTGATTGGATCATTGGTTGGGTTACATGTTGGATTGCAATAATGTCTATGTTTTTCACATCTTGAAAAACTGCTGTTAAAAGCTAGCTCGACACCTCCTCGATACCTTGCTCTCTATCGTGCTTCTTTAGCTTTTTCTTATCACAATCCTGACCGCTTCTCGACACTTGGTGGATCGATCGAGAAAGTTCCTACCTCCTTGATAGCTTTTCGACACCTGGTGGATCGATCGAGCTTCTATTCTTGTATTTGATGATTTGTTCCTCGACACCACCTCGATAACTGTATTTGTCGAAGACCATTTTCTCGATACCTTCCTTGACAGATGCCTCGGCACCTCTCGACATATTCATCTATCGAGATTAACTGAGCGATCCGAGCCTTATTTCGTTCGATCTCTCTTTCGATAAATCTCTATTTTCTCTCCCAAACTATCTCATCTCATTCCAATCTTTGTTCCTCAAGGTTTCTTCAAGCTTTTTCAAAATTTCCTTCTCTTGGTAAGCTTCTAATCTTTTCATATTCATGCATTTCATGTTTTGAAACCTAGGTTTTGGGGTTTTTTGAAAAATTTTGGGGTTTTCAAATTTTTCAAAAACGACGAGTTATTATTGAAATTTTGGGATGGGTTTTCACTTAAATGAGTTTAAAACCTCATACATTGCATCACATTAGCATTATAATAGTATTGTCATGCATTTAGATGTGTGCTACCTATTTGTGTGCTGATAGGTTTGGATTGGGCTAAGCACATGATGAAATTTCTTTTGCATGTCACATGTTCATGCATTTCCCATACATATGTACTCTCTTTTCAATATACTGGTTATATTTGATTTGCTTGGGACTTTTTTGATTGTCTTTTCTTTCTCTCTTTCTCTTTCTGTTTACATTATTCGAGTTTATGGCACCTAAGCATAAATCTACTCTAACTTGGAACCCTCTTCATTCCAGAGCTTCTTCATCTACTGATTTTGCTTCTCTCTCTCTTCGGTTCCGTGATGATGATGCCTACAAGGCATTCTCAGAGAACTTTTCTAGATGAGGTGTTCATTCGGAACGCCAAGTCATTTTGGTGGACTTCGCCGATACTGACCTTCCCATTGTCATTCATAGTTGGGAATGGGAGTCACTGTGTGACGTCCCGGTCACTTGTTCTCTCGTACTTATCCAGGAGTTTTACTCCAACATGCATAGGATTGATCATTCAGTACCTCTTTTCTTCACTCGCGTTCGATACACGTGCATTCCTAACATATCGCAATTGGTTGCGGATGTGCTTCAGGTCCCTAGGATAGAGTTTCCTAACTATCCTAGTTGGCGTCTGAGGACTATGTCCAAGGATGAGCTCATGTTTGCTTTTTGTAAGCGCCCTTCTATTTGGGGTAAGCGTCAGTTTACACCATGTAGACCTTTTGCTAAAGGTCTTAGATTCATGAACATGGTGATGACCTTTGTTTTGCATCTACTCTTTCACTACAACTCCATCACAGAGGCTCGTGATGAGATGCTAGCTCTACCGATGAGATGTCTACTTAACACTCTTACCCTTTGTCACTCATGACAAAAAGGGAGAGTAGTTTTGGATATGAGAGCAGTCATTCTTAGGGGGAGAGTTAGTATAGGATCATTTTGTTAAGGGGAGTATTGTTATGTTTTGAGGGATGTAGTGAGGATATTATGTATCTTTTCTTTTCTTTCTTTTATAGATACATTGTTCTTGTACATTAGGTCTTATGACCATTTATAGACATACATTGTACTTATCTCTTTCTTTATATTGATGTATGTTTTTCTTTCACCCATCCTTTCATGTGTTGTTTCTTTTCTTCCTTTATACACATGCTTCTTATTACTTGTATGCAATCTATTATTTTTGTTTCACATAAAGATGACTTGATGAGTTTTGTTTAAAGTGTTTCAGAAATACAGGTTGTTAAAGTCTACTTGCCATAAACTTTCTTCTTGTAAAGTTTTTCAAGAGTTTGTGTTAGGATAGATTTTATTGTATTAAACAAGTGAATATGAGTTGAGTGATTTATAACTTCTCTCATATGTTCATTTGTTTGTTGTGGTTTTGTCACGAATTGCCAAAGGGGGAGATTGTTAGGACATATGTGTTTCACTTGTTAGGAACATATGTCACTATTTTATGTAATTGGCTTATCGTTTGACAAAGTGCACTTTACTTGTATTTGGATAGATTTAGGATGTGTTTAAATACTTCAAGAAATCATGTTTCAAGATCAAGTATTGAAACCTTCAAGTTTATCCAAGAAAACAAGCTGATAGTGCAAATTCATTAAAACTCGATAGCTGGCTCAACAGCTGCATCTATCGAGCTTAAGAAAGCTGTTCAAGCCTCATGTGCTCGACACCTGCTTGACAGCTCCTATCTGTTGAGGTTAAAGAATTTTATAATTCTGATCTGACTTTCTTGGGATTCGTGAATGTGTCTTTGGGCTTTCTTTTTTCCTAACGCTAGACATATAAAAGGATTATTTTAAGAGCCGTCAAACAATTCACAAGTTGCACAAGTATTGAGCAAACTCTGTTCAAGCAAATTGTGACCGGAGACAGTTCTTGCCCTAGCTCATCTCTTTCTCTTAAAGAAGTTGCTGTGTATATGCACCGTAGGGTTTTGTAACCAATCTTGATATTCATCATGTAGATGAACTAAAAAACTTTGCAGTCAACAACCTTCTTAATTGGTGATTAAAGTCGTGTCCTGGGATTCGCGCAATTGGTTAGTCATATACTTGGGAGCTGTGCATTGAAAAGGAGAATTGTCACTACAGAACAAGTCCAATTGTGTATTGGGGTAATGATTTAATTGTAAGTTGGTAAGGTACTTGAGATTCCTTTACTTGTAACCGCTTGTTGTAATAATAGTGGAGTTTCGAGAGTGGTGACCTGAAAATCACCCAGTGGGGTTTTTGCCGTTAGTTTTTCCCATTCGTAAACAAATCACTGTGTTATTTATTTTCCGCTGCATAATTAGTTTATTGTTGATTTGTTTGTGCTACCACGCGTTTGCATGATAAATTGATTAATTAATAACTTAGCTAATTAATTAATTAATTAATTAATTTCTATCACAAGGGGTCATTTAGTTTGTGACCTATCAGTTTATTTGCTAAACATAAAGCAAAAATATATAATTTTTGGTAGATTTTATGTTTAAGGGTGACAGAAAGCTCATTATTAACATATTTTCCAAAAAAAAAAAAAAAAACTGGTTTTGCTATACTTCTTTTTTAATTTTTATTTTTTTAAATTGAGGTAGCATAAATAAAAAAACAAGAAACTTTCTGCCAAATTACACAGTGCACCTAATTAATTAATATGACAATCCAGGCGACAAGTGAAAACTGAAAATAATGGTATTTAGCCAATTGATGATGGACGTGTAAAATTATTCATTTCAATGTACAAAAAAAAATAAACGTTTAATGCTAATTGCTAACTTGCTCTGAGATCCCAAATTCCATACAATTTAGTCACTACCAAGTAAGTAACCCTGATAATATTGATAGTCAACCTGGCAATTTGGCATATATGAATGTGGACATTCTCTCTCTCTCTCTCTCTCTCACACATTATAAATAGATCGAACCCCTTGCACCCTCAGCACAAGCAAGTTCATTCATTCCTAAGAGCTTGCTTAATTGCTAGCTTAGTTAGCTCAAATACACGATGGAAGCAAAAATTGTCTCATTGTCCTTAATGTTAGTACTCCTAACTCTAGCTACATCCACAAAGGCCTCAAAGTACCAGTTCTTAAAGCTCAAAGACCCCAACATGGTGTTCTACATGCAAGACTGGGAGATAGGCCTCAATCCCACAGTATTCCCCGTTGCTGGCATCCCTAACAAGCCATGGCAAGTCACTAGGTTTGGTACAGTCATGGCCATTGAAGACAAGGTGACAGTGGCTATTGAAAGGAACTCATCCTAGTTTGGAAGGCTTCAAGGCATTTATGTGAACTTGGCATTGGACCTAGGATGCACGGACATGGCTGGGAGGGTGCCGCACCGGAGTTCGACGCAGCCCGACGCAGGGTGTGGCATCCGACGCGGCTGCCAGCGCGTTAGTACTGCGTCTGAGTTTTTTTTTTTTTTTTTTCCCCTCGGATTCGCACTGACTCAGCTCAATTCGTGTAGACTCAACTTCGATTCGCACCAAACCAGGCCGATTTAGCTAGAATCGTGCCGTATCGGCCGGCGACAAAAATAGTTGAAACGAACCAAAACGGCTGAAACAGGCCGAAATCGGCCTTGAATCTAGTCAGAACAGCCGAAATTCCCACCTCTGAGGCATACTAATGTGTTTCTTGCCTTCTTCTTTCTTTGTTTTGTGAATCAAGCATAGTAATGTGTTTTTGAAAAATATTTTAATAGTAAAAATATATAGAAAATATAAATAAAATTTTTTTAATAATTTTTTTAATCGCTGTAACTTGCCGCCCCCGCACTCAAATCTGAAAACGCACCCGTGCTACATAGCATTGGACGGCACTGACTTGCACCTATTGGTGTCACTTGTATTCACCAAGGAGTACAATGGAAGCACCCTTGAAATACAAGGAGCAGACAGGTTCTACCAAAAGTATAGGGAGGTATCAGTGATTTCAGGAACTGGAATATTTAGGTTGGCTCGTGGTTATGCTATTCTACAGAGTGTTTATTATGATGTACCCAAGGGTAAGGCAATCATCAGGTGGAATCTTACTGTTTTTCATTACTAAGTTGTTGGTATATTTGTATGGAATTAATACTAGTCGTCAAAGCAACTTGCTAGATTAAGTTTGCATTTAAACCAATTAAGGTACAGAAAAAAAAAAAAAGAAAAAGAAAAAGGTTTTAATATATATGTGGTGTATAATAAGTGACAACACAGATTTGTCATGTTTCTGGTTTACCATATAATAAAATAATTGTAATATTTAGTTTTGATGTATATGCATGTGTTGATGTTTTACGAACAAATTTTGATTATTGTTAATTGTTACTCAAGTACTCTCTATTGTATGAGCTTTGTACTTTCTCAATGGTTATGTAATGTATATAAGTATATTAGAGAATAATTCTATAGCTTAACTTATTATTAATATTTTAATTTGTATTTTCTTTTTGTGCAGCTGTAATTGGGAGGGTTAAAAGTCATTAAGGAATTGTTTGGCCTTTATTTATTTTAAGTGTGAAAAGACGACATGACTATGAAACGAGAGATTTTCTTTTACCAGTTTTAAGCCTTTAAAGGCATGATTAGCATAGTTATTAAATAGTATTATTTGTTACACATATTCTATAACTCACTCAATTTTTTGAACTAAAATCGTAAATTGAAGACATAATTTTAAAACTCGTGTTTTTAACTCACAAAGTCAGTTTAAAAAAAATGTGTGTAATAGTTTTTATCCATTAAAAAAAGAAGGTATGATTAGTATAAGAGTATAGAACTCATGGTTGGAGAAGACAAGAAAAGTACTGTGAATGTGTTACACATTGTAAGCAAGTTAACGTTGTAACAAACTGATATTTTTTTTGCTTCTCTCTCTCTCTCTTTTAGTATAAATGTCAAACTGAGGCATTGTAATGACTTGGATCAGTATCTTTTTTAGTCAAGAGTAGAATTAGTTTTCTTCTTTAGAAAATTTTTCACTGACTGCTACAACAAACGTTCAAACCTCGAACAATCCGTAGCAGTCATCATAAACGCTACGCTGCAATATCTCCGTCTGTTCTAGCATTTTTTACAAACGCTCTTACAAATGTTGTTCATAGTTGTTCTCTGCTACGGAAGATCAAGTTCCTCTTCCTCCGTTAAAGTTAGCTTTTAATTTTCCCATAGTCCATAAATTTTTACATCCATTTATGTTGTTCGTTTCCTTTCCATTCCAATACATACCTCAAAAGAAGCCCCTCACTGAAAGGGTTAACAGCTTATACAAGGCTCTATACCTTTACAAGAGCACTAGGGGTTCGAAGTGGACCCATCATCTATCTTTCAAACATAGAATTCTAAGGTTCTAAATATGAAAAAAAAAAAAAAAAAAAAAAATGTAGTGTGTTGTATAATATTGCACCATATTTCAAAGGCAAATAATAAAGTAAAGTATGGTATAGCTAGCTTATTTTCGGTGGTTAGTTTATTATATTTTATTATTATTATTAATTTTTTTAAGTAAGATGAATAAAAGTACATTTATAATTAGAAAAAGTAAAATTTTAAGGCTTCTCAAAAAAAAAAAAAAAAAGTAAAATTTTAAGAAATTATAATCAACCAAATGCGTTAAAAACTAGAAAAACCGAATTAACCAGCCCGACTCTTTCTGCAAATGATCAAATACCGTAATTAGAAATAAACTTCTAGACCTCATTGAAGAGGTTTGGGAATTTTATAATATTCATGTGCTTCTGTTTTACTTCTAAGAATCAAGCCAAAATATATGAGAGATTGTTATATACTTATATGGCAGTAGGCAGTAGACCTAGCAAAATTAGATCCAGTCTAATAATTCGACTTAAAGAAAAATATCCAACCTAGGACTTGGAGTATAAACCGGTAGATTCGACCTGACCCAATTAACTACCATGTCGGGTTAAGTCATAGCCAACTCAAATTGACTTGTTTTTAAAGTGAATATATATATATATATATTTGTTGGGTATACACAAAATAATAAATGAAGAATAAAGATAACACAAAAGATAAACAAAAATAGATAATTTGGAAGCATAAAATTGTTATCTTTAGACAATATTTATCCCCACACTTTTGTTGCTAAAGGGTTATCGCAAATTTGTCTACAAGATACAATCAAGTAGTTGGGTTCTACAGATAGTAATTCTAGAGAATAACCACAAGATTTCTTGTGTTTCTCTTTAATTTACTATTTTGTGGATTTAGTTATTTTTTAAGTGAACATAAGTCTCTATTTATATTTATAGGTTTATATTTCATCAAAAGATATGTACGGAGAGTCAAAATGTTTCATAAAACCATTTACAAGGCTTGAAACCTCTTCAAATATTCAGAACAAATACCAGAAAAATTTGTCGAAAACTCAGTTTTACGAGTTTCGATTGGTAAAGAGTTCCTTTCGATCAATCGAATGCTCTTTTCGATTGATCAAACATGAATCAAATAGCAATTGAATCATCTAGTGATTCTAGGATTATTTTCTTTATCATTTCGATCGATTGAGCAAAATCTTTGATCGATCAAAAATCCTTTAGTTTGAATTTTACTTAGAAAATTCCAGAACTAGAATTTTCATTTTATGAAATAATATATTTCAAACTCAAATATCATTATTACAACCTATTCATATATATATCTATATATACAATATATATATATATATATATATATATATATATATATATATAATTCAAATGCGATATATAGTATAATATTCATTCTTCATTGATTCACTCACTCATTTATGCTCTAATTGGATTGAAGGGGAGTAGAGGAAGGGAGAGTAAGTTATGTTATGTTTGGAAGTTTGGAGGGAGAAAAGAGTAGAGGGGAGGAGAGTAGAGAGGAATGGTTATCTTCCACCTTGTTTGAATGTTTCTAAAATTAAGTAAGGGGGAGGGGCATAATTAGTTCTTCCTCTTATTTGGACGTTTTAAAAATTACGATGAGAAGGAGAAGAAATGATTAAATATATTTAAATAGACAAATTTACCCCTATTTGAAAATTAACTTGCAATATTGGTCTATGATTAATATGATTGTATGGACACAGTTTACAGCCCAAACCCAAGATATATAGGATCTTAGCCCAATGAGTCTAATACAATAAATTTATAGAGAGTGAGTTAAAGAACTAAGTTTTAACGAGTTGGACAATGGCTAGCACTGAATTAAATGACAATCAAACACAATAAGAGGTTCTGATATCAATGGACTTTCAGTCCGAAGAGGTCACACTTTCATTAATTGATCACAATTAGATACAAGGATAATCTAGATTGCTACGGTGTTCTCTTTCTTCTCTTTCGATCCCCCTTCTCATAGAGGGTCTCTTATATTATATAACTTCCTTTGGACCATCTTGATCCTATACTTACTGATTATCTAAGTCCTTACTTGAGTACTTGTTCCATTGGACACTCTTTTTGGCTTTTTGTGAGTTGCAGTAGTCAAGGTAGCACTGTTCAGAGGTTTTCTCCATATAAATGCTGCAAGAAAAGTAGTTATAGTGCATTTAATGCGGTGGTAGCAGCTTTCCCTTAGATATTTTTGGGTTTCCTTCTTTTACATATATTCATGAGGCACGTCCCTATCATTGGAGCTTCTTAGAGGGTCATTTTAATTGCTAGAGTACATACTTGAGTTGTCTTCATCATATCCAAGGAGGAGTTCCTCACCTTCCATTCGTTCCTTACTCATGAGACTTTAAATTGAAACTCCCAATAACTATTTGTTCCTCCTCGGACCATTTAACGTCCTCGAACAAAACTCAAGGCTCAATATATGATTCTGGGCCCTTATCCCTATAATGATTAATTTTTTAGATTAAATAATTATATGACTAAAACGTGCAATACTTTTTTTTTTTTTGATATATATATATATATATATATATATATGTATATATTTTGATTTGAATTAAATAATCAACATTGGTCTATGATTATATATATTTTTTTTCTTTTTTATGCTAAAAAAACCATCCTTAATTGATAATAATTAAAGTAATAAAAAAATGTTTAGTTTGTTTGTTTATTGAAAAAATCAACAAAATATTGAATTTTGAGTGTTTCTTTCATTTATTATTATTATTTTTAATATTTTTTATTTTATTTAGTTCATGAATTTAATTTTTGAGGATTCAAAGAAGAATTGAGACCCAAAAAACCAAAAAAGAAAAGAAAAGGGAGAGTGACTTTATGAATTAACTCAAAAATAGGATTTTACAATGTAATTTAAACTCAAATGTTTGCCCACTTACTATTCAAAGACTAAACAATAGATCACAGCTGAAGTTTAGAAAAGAAAGCAACCCAAAATTCTCAAGAGAATATCCCTACTAACTACTAAGCAAATGGTAAACATTGCTCTTGTGAGAATATGAGTAGTTCATTCATACATAGTTACAATAGCAGTGGTGCCGAATGAAGAACGAGCAAAATATATGATTATGCCTCAAGAGGAAACTATATTCCATAGGATATCACAAATTATGACCATCATAGATTAAGCAAAAACTACATAAATTTTTAAATTTTTTATTGAATAGAATTTACATCGATCCTACAATCAAACCCAATACATTTCATCAGAATGTTTAGGGTTACAACATGGAATAAAAAATAGATTATGAAGGATCAAAGCAGCTTTGAATTCATGATAAAAATGAATTTATGGTGCTCTCTCAAGTCAACAATATTGTTACATTTCACCAAAAATAGGTCCAACAAAGTTACAAAAGGTTCAGGTATGCATTACAAAGATTTCTAGATGCATAGGAATTTATTAATGCCATCCACTTCCTCAGTCTTATTAACACTTTTGTTTCTCACACTTTTTTTTTGATAGGTAAGAAGAACTTTTATTTCTCACACTAACTAGAACAAATCAATTCCACAGTATATGATGGCATGTATAGAGTAATTAATGGAAACCGGTCGGTTCAACTTGAAAATCGGAAACTGGCTTGTTCAAACTGATTAATGACCGGTTGGGGGTTTTTTGACTTTTCCCCTAAAACTACGTCATTTTGGTCCCTAAAAACTAACCATAAGCCTAATTTGATCACTCTCTCATCTCAGTTCATCACTCACACCTCACTCTACCGTCTGCCTCATCCCTCACTCTCTCACTCACCTCAAGCTCTTAAGCTCTCTCTGCCTCACTCTATTTTCTGCCTCACCCTTCATAGCCTCACTCTCTCTCTAGCTCTCTGCCTCACGCATAGTGGCCCACAGTCTTGGTTGGGTTTTTTTTTTTTCTCCTTCTTGGTTGGTCTCGCCCTCACCCTTTGAGCTCTGGTCTCTGCTAATCAGGTAACGTTCTTCTCTTTTTATTTTGATTTTGATTTTCTCTTTTTTTTTTTTTTTTTTTTTCATTTCTCTCGGCTTCATCAGATAATAATTATTATTCTTTTCTTTTTTATGATTTTGATCTTTTTCTTTTTTCATTTCTCTCGGCTTCATCTCAGATTCTTAGTTCATGTTTGGCTTTATCTCAAGTTCTTCTTCTGGTAAGTGATAACTTCAATTATTAGTTTACAATGGCATTTTAGTTTATTTGTGATTTTGTGTATGTTGTGGATTTGATTTATAGAGCATTATTGTTTGTGAAATATAATTTACAGAGTATTATACTATTGATTGTGTATGTTGTGTTGATAAATTTATTTGTTGATAAAATGGTTGTTGCCAGTCTGAAATTATTGACTATTGTTTGTGTATGTTGTGTTGATGAATTTATTTGTTGATAAAATGGTTGCTGCCAGTCTAAAATTGTTGAGTGAAATGGAGTCCGCCTCTATACCATCTAATGAACATGCTTCTACAACTGGATCTAATGCTAATTCTTCATCTTTGAGAGCAAAATGTGATCCTGCATGGGATCATGTAACTGAAGAGGTGAAAGATGGAAAAAGTAGTTATAGATGTATACATTGTGGGAAAAGTTATAAAGGAGAGGGCATCGATAGGATGAAAAGACATCTAGCTGGAATTAAAGTGATGTGGCTGCATGTATGGGTGTACCTTATGATGTTAGGTTTCTAGTGGTTGAGAATTTGAAGGAAATTTCAAAATCAAAAGAACAAACAAAAAAGAATCAAGAAGCATCTAATTATTCGCCATTAGAGGACTCACCAGAATTTGAAGATGTCCTAAAAATTACTCCTAGAGGTAGGGGGTTAGGAAGGGGAAATAGAAGTGGTCCTAGTAGTTTTCCACAAGATCCAATCTTGGCAAGAGAAAGGTTGGTGATATTGGTAATTACTTTGCTCCTAGAACAACATCGGGGGCTCAACCTTCTATAAAAAGTGTGCTTGCTGGCAAAGAAAAGAAGTGGAGGGTTGATATGGCTGTAGCAAGATGGATGTATGATGCTTGCATTCCAATTAATGTTGTGAATTCTAGTTATTATCAACTTATGTTCAATGCTATAGCTTCTTATTGTCCTAGATATAGAGGCCCAAATTATCATGCCCTACGAGTGCCTTTGTTGAGAGATGCAAAAAGAGAAGTCCAATTGATTGTTGATTCTCATCATTCATATTAGCACTACAACAAAAGTGGGTTATGGTGACGAAATTTAGTGAGGATAAAAAATTTCGTCACTGAATGATAACATTTAGTGAGGAAAAGAAGAATTCGTCACCAAATATTATAAAAATTTTAAAATTGGTGACGAAATCAATATTTCGTCACCAAAGCTGTACCAATTGGTGACGAAATCAGTATTTCGTCACCAAAGATGTACAAATTGGTGACGAAATATTTATTTCGTCAGTATAGGTCATGAAAAAAAGGCAAACCTAGGGTGACGAAATATTCGCGTCACCAAAGACTTAGCAGAGATGACGAAATTCTAAAATCGTCACCCAATATTAGGATGTAGGTGTTTTTGGTGACGAAATAAATTTTCGTCGCCTATTGCTTAACCAAAGACTAATCGGAGGTGACGAAATTCCAAATTCATCATCCAATATTGAGATGGAGGTGTTTTTGGTGACGAAATAAGTGTGCGTCACCTATTGTTTACAAATAATTAAGGATGGTCATGGGCAGGGTATACCCATATATACCCAACCCAATTAATTTATCTATGGATATCCAATTACCTTACCCAATTAGTATCCATACCCAATTGTTACCTGGTCTGTTTATCCATAGATATCCATACCCTACCCAAAGCCAATTTTTATAAAATCACCAAATATGCTTAAAAACCACTAAAATGACCAATATATCCTCAAAATCTCTAAAATAAGCAAAATACCCATGAAACCTTTAAAATGACCAAAATATCCCAAAATCTCTAAAATGAGCAAAATACCCATAAAAGAACCTCAAAAATGACCAAAATACCCCTAAAATCACCAAATATGCTTAAAAACCATTAAAAATTACCAAAATATCCCCTAAACCTAATAAATGACCGAAACCCCCAAATCCTAAAAAAATGACCAAAGTACACACGAACCTAAATAATGACTAAAATACCCCCGAAACAAAAAAATTACCAAAATAACCCCTAAACCTAAAAAATAACCAAAATACCTCTGAAACCTAAAAACTTACCGAAATAGCCTTGATGCTTGAAAATTACCAAACTACCCTTAATCCTAAAAAAATGACCAAAATACTCTCCCAAAACCTAAAAATGACTAAAATACCCCTGAAACCTATAAAATGACAAAAATGGCCCTAAAACCTATATGATGATAAAAATACACCCTAAACCTAAAAGATGATCGAAATACCCTCAAACCTAAAAATGACGAGAATACCCCTAAATGACCAAAATACTCATTTTTATAATTTATGGCTATTTTGGCCATTTTTTAGTTTTAGGGGGTATTTTGGTTTATTTATAAGTTTCAAGGGTATTTTGGTCATTTTTTAGGTTTTGAGGGTATTTTCGGTTATTTTTTAGGTTTAGGGGGGGTATTTTGGTCATTTTTAGGTTTCATTGGTATTTTGGTAATTTTCAAGTTTTGGGGAGTATTTTGATCATTTCTTAGGTTTATGACGTATTTTTGTCATTTTTAAGTTTTGGTGGGTATTTTGAAGGTTCCGGGAGTATTTCAGTTATTTTTTGGGTTTAGGGGGCATTTTGGTTTTTTCTTTTTAGTTTCTGAGGATATTTTGGTAATGTTTTAAGTTTTAGAGGTATTTTGGTAAATTTATGATTTTAAAGGTATTTCGGTCATTTTTTAGGTTTAGGGTGCATTTCAGCAATTTTAGAGGATTTTAGGAGTACTTTGGGTATTAGCAAGTTTTAGAGGCAATTTGGTAATTTTAATTATTGGGTAATTGGGTGGCATGCATGTTAAGAAAATATAGAACATGTAATCTAACGATTGAATTTTCAAAATATGAATTCAATAATAAGTTATTGAGTGGCGTAACATTTTTAAGAGTTACATCAGGTGTAATTGAACCAAGCCCTATATTTAGAGTTACATCATATGTTTTTCATGCTTACAAAATTTCAAGGTGATCAAAGACTAATAGACATGTCATCAATCAAATTTACAGTTAAATTATATTATCTTCATATATTTTTCATGCTTGCAAAATTTGAAGGTGATCAAAGATTAATTAGTCAAGTTATCAATT
Organism: Quercus engelmannii; assembly: GCA_029955605.1. NCBI lineage: Eukaryota > Viridiplantae > Streptophyta > Magnoliopsida > Fagales > Fagaceae > Quercus > Quercus engelmannii. Next base: position 33,964,330 of record JARPSG010000004.1, read on the forward strand.
AATTGCTTAAATTCAAGTTTTTGTAGTTTAAAATAACACATAAAATATGAGTTTAAAGATCAAATGGTAAATTACACCCAATTGGCATCAAAATTGGCATGCATGTTAAGAAAATATAGAACATGTAATCCAACGGTTGGATTTTCAAAATATGAATTCAATAATAAGTTATTAAGTCTTGTAACATTTTTTAAAGTTACATCAAATTTAACTTGAATCTAGCCCTATATTTCTTAATTCGATGTGAATTTTGAAAAATCTACTGTAAGATTACATTGTATTCATATGTTTTTCATTCTTACAAAATTTCAAGGTGATCAAAGATTAATAGGCATGTCATCAATTAATTGTTTAAATTCAGGTTTTTGTACTTTAAAATAACGCATAAAAGATGAGTTTAAATATCAAATGGTAAATTACACCCGATTGGCATGAAAATTGGCATGTATGTTAATAACATATAGAACATGTAATCCAACAATTGGATTTTTAAAATATGAATTCAATAATAAGTTATTAGGTCTTGTAACAATTTTTCGAGTTACATCAGGTGTAACTTGAACCCAGCCCTATATTTTTTAATTCGATGTGAATTTTGACAAATTTACCGTTAGATTACATTATCTTCATATGTTTTTCATGCTTACAAAATTTCAAGGTGATCAAAGATTAATAGGCATGTCATCAATCAATTGTTTAAATTCAGGTTTTTGTAGTTTAAAATAATGCATAAAAGATGAGTTTAAATATCAAATGGTAAATTACACCTGATTGGCATGAAAATTGGCATGCATGTTAATAACATATAGAAAATGTAATTCAATGGTTGAATTTTCAAAATATGAATTCAATAATAAGTTATTGGGTCTTATAACATTTTTTAGAGCTACATCAGATATAACTTGAACCCAGCCCTATATTTCTTAATTCGATGTGAATTTTGACAAATCTACCGTAAGATTACATTATCTTCATATGTTTTTCATGCTTACGAAATTTCAAGGTGATCAAATATTAATAGGCATGTCATCAATCAATTGTTTAAATTCAAGTTTTTGTAGTTTAAAATAACGCATAAAAAGTGATTTTAAAGATCAGATGGTAAATTACACCCGATTGGCATGAAATTGGCAAGCATGTTAATAACATATAGAAAATGTAATCCAACGGTTGGATTTTTAAAATATGAATTCAATAATAAGTCATTAGGTATTGTAACATTTTTTGGTCTGGTTAGTGATGTCGTAAATATTTATTTTATAATTATAAAATTAAAAATATAACGAGTTTATTACTAATAATATCAAGGTAAATATTTGCAAAAGATTTATGTGGGTTTTCACATCTTATATTTAGAAAATAAAAATAGCAAAATGTAAAAATGTAACATTTAGTGATACTTTCATCTAGATTTAATTATTTTTCTTCAAAATGGACCATCACATATGTTGAATTGTAATCTTAAAAATAAAATGTGTTTGTGTGTTTTTTTTCTTTTTTTGGTCTTTAAAACTTATCTACCAGTGTTAGAATATATTAATTTAGTTTCCTCATACAACTAACATCTTGTTTAGTAGTCTAATGGTAGCACGTCTTTGTGGCATAGCACTCCCTCAAGAGTTCAATTCCTAGCGCCAACACAATTTTAGCCTAATTTTAATTTTCAGCGCCAATAATTTTAGCTTAATTTTAATTTTCACCCTTTTTTTTTTTTTTTTTTTTTTGTGTTTTTCAACGCCATGCCCAATTTTCAGCGCTAATAATTTTAGCTTAATTTTTTTTATCGCATTGCCCAATTTTCAGCGCCAATAATTTTAGCTTAATTTTAATTTTCAGTTTTTTTTTTTTTTTTTTTTTTTTTTTTTTTTTTTTTTTTTTTTTTTTTTTTTTTTTTTCAGCGCCATGCCCAATTTTCAGCGCTAATTTTTTTTTTCATTTATTTTTTATTTGAAAAAACAAAACCCTAACTATCTTTGTTGCTCCTCTACTCACGCGTTTCTGCCTCCCACAGATTGGTAAGCTCTCTCTTCCATTGACCCTCTCTCTCTTCCTCCCTCATTTATATCTCTTTGTACATTCAAATTCACTTCTCATGTCTTACTGTTTCTTTTCTGTGAATAGTGACTTTGGAGTTATTGTTTTGTGTTTCCATCTGAAGCTCACTTAACCAAAAAAAAAACTGAATATTTCTTACTGTTTGTTGCCAGAGTGGTTAAATGATGGACATAGACAATCCAAGAATTTTGTAATGTCGAGGTTTTGATTTGATTCCTATCTTGTTGAAGTTCATTAAAATTTGTGAGTTTCCTCCAATCTCATGTTCTTCTCTTCTTAACCTTCAGATTTCTCTATTTTGTGTGCTTGCTAGATTTCTTGAATTTATAAAAACTGTGATTACAATGCAATAGAACAAAATGACTGTGTTCTTGAAGATTATTGAACTTAATAAGTCAGGCACCATCCTTTATCTTCTAATATTTCATTCTTCTTAATTTGTTAGGTTCAAAATTTGTGGCAAATTGATGTCAGTCAGAGCTTGAGGACCTTGCACATGTTATGATTGTCATTGAAGTTGGATTCTTGAAGGTTTTATTAATCTATCTTTTTCTATGCTGCTCAAAATTTTTTTTTGTCTTATGCATCTTTAATGCATTGGAATGAAATCATGCATCCTGGAGATTTTCTCTTTCACACATTTAAGACTATAGATGAGTTCAATGATAGATATTTGGAAAACTATAATGAATGTTTTATTATATCTACTTTTGGTTTATGTGCAGTTGTATTGTTGCTTTCATTAGGACTAAAGATCATTTCTGTTGGACAAGGCTAAATGCTTAGGGATTTTAATTTTTAGCTTTTATATACAACTTTTTAAAATTTTACATTTTCAAAGTTTTTCAAAATATAAATATATTTTAACACAATTTCAATAAAAAATTTTGTACAAAAGGTTAGATAAACAGTTGAAACCAACACGCAGTTAGTTTTATTTTATCTAACTCTAATTGATAACTCTAATTTCACTTTTTAAATTGTTCATGCAAGGGTAATATATTTTTGCCAATTAAAAAAAAAAAAAGAGTAAAGCAGTATGGCAACAAATAATAATCCTATGTTTTTGCCAATAAAAAAGAGTAAGTAGTTTGGGCGTAGTCTGTTAAAGATTATTTTTGCCAATTTATTTTACCATTCAGTTTATTTTTGTTACTATTTATAAGATTCATTGTATTTTTTGGTACTGTTCATGAGTCCTACTATACTGTTTTAGCTAACATTTACCTTTATCTACCATATTTCAATAAAAAGTTTGCAGTTTTAGTAAAATAAGCGGATTTTAAACGTAGCACCAAAACTTTTTTTTTTTTTTTAAATCCAGTTTATTCCCTAACCACCCCTACTTCTTTCTCCATCTTTTGATATTTTTGATATAGAGTCAAAACAAGTTGTTGGAAGAAATTAAAAGAGTTAGAGAGGAGCAGGGAACTTTCAAGCAGTGTTAAGTGTTGTTTGTGCTTAGGGAGCAAATTAGATATTTTTGAGAAGTCTTAGCAGTACTTGGTATTAGCCCAAACTAAACTTACGGAAGTGTGAATATGCATTTTGAGATTTCGTCAAAGGAAATATATATAGTTTGGGACATGACAGAAGGAGTGTCAAGTTTCCTTAAGGAACTAATCTGGACTACATTTTACTTTGTATAGTATGCATGTTTATTAATTTTCCATTTTCTATATTAGTTTATTATCACCTTCATCAAGTGTCCTTTTCTAGACTTTTTTAACGATAAATCCAATTATACTATAAAATTAAAGTTGTTAGTGTTTATATATTATATATTCACAGAGTAGTTAAGGGTGTACCAAATATAGTGTACAGTGGCGTGTGTGATTGATTGACCGACGTGAATCCGGGAAATGTCTTTTTGTGGGAGTTATGTCACAATTTATGCCACAACTTACTCATATGACGAGTTATAATTGGTGAAGAAGTGTTCTCATATGAATCCACTATCACCTCTTCACATTGTAGGTCTATATGGAGACATTCTTTCACCAATTATAACTTACTACATGAGTAAATTGTAGCACAAGTTGTGACACCTTCATTAATGAAAGCTAGAAGTTGTCTTGGGAGTAAATTTTAACAATAAAGGTCAAAAGGAGGTTTAAAAAATTTACAGGAAAAAAGTGGCAATTTTGTTTGATTCCAAAATCTGATGAATTATCGTGTAATCTTATTGGGTTATAAAATCAATCAATCACTGAAACATATGTATTTCTGATGGTTTTTATTATTTGAAATGACAACAAGAGATGTTGAGAGTACAAGATGAGCATTGTAGCACTCCTGAAGCACAACCTTTGGTCGAAGAGGAGATATCTATGATGGTTCTTAAGCCGAGATCTGGCTATGTAAAGGGACTTGACATGAGGCCTTCCTCATTTCTTAAGACTCCTGCCTCATCTTCCTCAACTCAATATACTCAACAACTCGAGGGTTGAGTAGAAGAACTCTAGGATGCAAACTACAAGCTGGAGGGTCGAGTAGAAGAGCTCCAGGATGCAAACTTCAGGCTAGAGGAGAAGATGGATTGCATCATACAATATTTGAGGAGCAACGGTGACAGTGACATCTGTGGCAGTGGGGGGAGCTCATCTACTAACTAGAACACACCTTGGTTAGTGTTTTATTTTTCTACCTAGGAGCATTAGTATTGGGACTTATATATTGTATATGTTGCTATATTTTTGCATAAAAACACAAAAACAAGCATTACCCGGTCTCTTAATTGTAAATTTTTTTTACAATTGTACTATAGTAACCCCTTACATGTATGAGGGTACCATAGCACAATTGTGCTACAATTGTGCTTTTTGTTTAAAGGTGGTGGTGGGTTTTTTTGTTTGTGGTGGTAGTTAGATTTTTTGTTTAATGGTGGTGATGGGTTTTGTGTTAATGATGGTGGCTGGATTTTTTTGTTTATTGTGTGGTTGGGGTTTTGTTTTTATGGTGGTGGTTGGGCTTTTTGTTTAATGTTGGTGGTGGGTTATTTGTTTATTGTGATGACTGAGTTTTTTGTTTATGGTAGTAACTGTGTTTTTGTGTTAATGGTGGCGACTGTGTTTTTTGTTTAATGGTGGTGGTGGGTTTTTTGTTTATGGTGGTAGCTGAGTTTTTTTGTTTTATGTTGGTGGTGAGTTTTTTTGTTTATTGTGATGGTTGAGTTTTTTGTTTATGGCAGTGGCTGAGTTTTTGAGTTAATGGTGATGGTGAGTTTTGTTTATGATAGTGGCTTGGTTTTTATGTTAATGGTGGTGGCTGTGTTTTTTGTTTAATGGTGGTGGTTGGGTTTTTTGTTTATGGTAGTGGCTGGGTTTTTGTGTTAATGGTGTTGGTTGTGTTTTTTGTTTATGGTGGTGGTTGAGTTTTTTGTTTATTGTGATGACTGAGTTTTTTGTTTATGGTGGTGGCTGTATTTTTTGTTTAATAGTGGTGATGGGTTTTTTGTTTATAGTAGTGACTGTGGTTTTTGTTTAATGGTGGTGGCTAGTTTTATTTATTTATAAATAGTGTTGGCTAGATTTTTTATTTTTCGTGGTGGTTGGGTTTGTGTTTATGATGGTGGCTGGGTTTTTGTTTTGGATTTCACTTTATTTGTTTTGTTTTAAATTGGGATTTTTCTGCATTCTTTATGATTTCTCCATGGTTTGTAATGTGGGTTTGGGTTTTATTTGATGAGAATGTTGTGGGTTTCTTTCTTTGATAGTTTGGCTTCATATGATGTCGCATTATGATTATTTTGTCTAGTTTGTTATTGGGTATTCTGTGGACATTTTTTGCATTGTCTTACAAATAATAAATTTTTTTTTTTGGTTGTAGTACATCTTATCAGCATTATAGGTTTGCAGTCTACTTTGTTATTGATGTATTTTCCTTTATACTTGTGCAGATATGGGATTGGTGGCAAAAAGATAGCTTCTGTGGGACTACTTGAACTCAAATAATTTTTTGTAAAGTTTGGAAGCTAAAACATCATTTGTATATAAATGGTTGTAATTACTTTGTGAACATCTTTGTTGCATTTTTAGATTGTATGGATGTTTTTTTTATGGATTTAGTTAGAAATGAATGATTGTGTTTTTATTTTATGCATTTGGTTAGAAATGAACAGGTTAATGTAATGGCAAGTAATGTAAAGAATATTAATAAAAAAATAAAATTGGTGATGATAATTTTCTTTGCCATATCTGACTATAAGCAAAAATTGGTGACGAAATAATTTGTCGCCTAATCTATTGAAAAAAAAAAAACAAAAAAAAAAACAATCGGTGATGCAAAACTTCGTCACCTAATCTATTGAAATTGGAAAAAAAAAAACATTTGGTGACGAAATATTCCGTCACTGAAAATAAGGTTTAGTGACGAAAATATTAGGTGACGAAAAACTTTCGTCACCTATCATTTTTTATTGGTGATGAAAAAATTTCGTCACCTATCATTTTTTTATTGGTGACGAAACATTTTCGTCACCAATACATTCTGTGACGGAGCTTAGGTGACGAATGCTGTTTCGTCACCATATGTATTTGGTGACGAAATAAGAACATATTGTGACGAAAGGTTTCGTCACCATAGTCCACTTTTGTTGTAGTGTAGGCTGATACTGGTTGTACAATAATGGCTGATGGGTGGACTGATATTAGGCATAGAACATTGATTAATTTCCTTGTTTATTGTTCTAAAGGAATTATTTTTATATGTTCTGTTAACGCTTCTGACTTGGTTAAGGATGTTATTAATTTAAGTAACTTGTTTGATGAAATTGTTAATTGGGTTGGTCTTGCAAATATAGTAAATTTGGTCACTGACAATGCTACAAATTATGTAGTTGCTGGAAGAATTTTGTGTAGAAAATATAGGAACATTAGTTGATCACCTTGTGCAGCACATTGCATAAACCTAATTTTGAAGGAGATTGGGAAGATGGATCATGTGGCTAAACTTGCAAAGTGTGCATTCAAGATCACAGTGTTTTTCTATAACAATGTGGCTTTGCCAACTTAGTCGAGAACTAGAAAAAATTGGACAAAAATTGTATGTCCAGGGCCAACTAGGTTTGCTACTACTTTCCTTGCCTCAGGGAGTCTTAATGAACATAAGCATAAATGGGTTGGTCTTGCAAATATAGTACATTTGGTCACTGACAATGTTGCAAATTATGTAGTTGTTGGAAGAATTTTGTGTGGAAAATATAGGAACATTAGTTGATCACCTTGTGCAGCACATTGCATAAACCTAATTTTGAAGGAGATTGGGAAGATGGATCATGTGGCTAAACTTGCAAAGTGTGCATTCAAGATCACAGTGTTTTTCTATAACAATGTGGCTTTGCCAGCTTAGTCGAGAACTAGAAAAAATTGGACAAAAATTGTATGTCCAAGGCCAACTAGGTTTGCTACTACTTTCCTTGCCTTAGAGAGTCTTAATGAACATAAGCATGACTTACAAGCATTGGTGACTAGCAAATTTTATGTTGAATCAAGATATGTAAAAGATAAGAAAGCAAAAGCAGTGGTGAAAATCATTCTTGACAATCAATTTTGGAATGATTGTCATGTAATTGTGTATATTATGTCACCATTGATTTTTTTATTACGCATTGTTGATTCTAATGAAAAACCAGCTATGGGTTATGTATATGATGGCATGTATAAAGTAATTGATAGAATCAAAAAAAAAAAAAATTCAAGGACAAGAAGAGACTATGGGAGCCTTATGTTAAAATTATCAAGGATCGTTGGGATAATCCATTCTATAGAGATATTCATACTGCTGCTTATTGGTTGAATCTTGCATTCCATATGATTCATTCACTCTTAATGAGAGGCTAGAGACACAATCTGATGTGATAGATGTTATTGAATCAAAAGTTTCAGTTGGTCGATTAAAGTTGGTGGAGGAATTAAGGCTATTTTGAGAGTGTAAACAAACTTTTGGAACTCAACTTGCTCAAGAATCAGCCAAGACATCTCAGCCGGGTAAGATATTGTTTACTTTATCTAATAATAAAATGAAAATATGTTATAAAGATCATAGCTCTTTTATATATTTTTGGGATAAGTATAGTTTTGTTTATTAATTCATTGTATCTTTGTTTTGTGTTGTATATGGAACTTAGATGAGTGGTGGAAGTTGTTTGGATCTTGTGCTCCAACCTCACAAAAGTTTGCAATCCGAATCCTTAGCCAAACAGTTGCCTCTTCGGGATGTGAGCGGAATTTGAGTGTTTTTGAACAAATACATACCAAAAGAAGAAATAAATTGGAGCATCAACGACTTAATGATCTTGTGTTTGTTCATTATAACTACCGATTGAAAGAAAGGTATATACTATATATAATATAATCTCTTTATTTCAATGTTTTTGTGGGGAAATATGAGTGATTCACTGATTTGGTCAAGTAGGTTCTTTGTGATTGTGAAATATAAGTGATTTGGTTACGACCGATTGAAAGAAAGGTATATACTATATATAATATAATCTCTTTGTTTCAATGTTTTTGTGGGGAAATATGAGTGATTCACTGATTTGGTCAAGTAGGTTCTTTGTGATTGTGAAATATAAGTGTTTTATCATTATGTTCATCTTATGATATAGAGTCAAAAGGAAGAAGTTCAATTTTGATCCTATTGATTATGCAAGTATCGATAAAACTGAATTTTGGGTAGTGGAAGATAAGGAACCTCCATTTTTGGATCATAAGGAGATAGAGAATGCATTATATGAAGAAGGAGCCTATCCAATTGAAGAAGGGTCTTCTAGCCATGTACAAAGAGGTTAGCTTATAACAATTCTTTGCCTAATTGCATCTTTTAATTAGACTATATATGATTTATGAGAAATAATTATTAGAATCGTTATTTCATTTATTGTTCTTTAGTTTTGGAATTTGTATAGATATGGACAATGAAGTGATTGAGGATGATGACGACATCAATTTGGAATCATTTGGTGATGAAGATGATGCTTCTCCCGGATTTAGAGATAAAAATCATCCTATTCATGTTGAAGATGAAGAAGATGAGGATGAGGATGATGATAATGATGCTAGTGGTGGAGCATTTGGTTGACATGATGATATTGATTTCAATTTTCTTCATAACAAATGAGGCTTGGGTCTTAAAACGTAGTAGTTGTTTGTTTGAAACTTTAAAACTTATTTGCTATTTGAATGTAATGAACTTATTTGTTATTTGCCATTTGGATGTAAATGTAATGACTAATGAACTTATTTATTTGGTTTTGTTGAAAGTTTATTATGTTAAGGATGATTGTTTTGTAATGTTATTATGTTAAATTCTTTAAAAAGATGTTATATGCTTATATATTTGTAATTTTTTTAAAGGAAACATATTTATTACTATTGTTTTGTTAGTTTTAGTATATTAAAAAATTATTAATTATTTATATAATTTAATTAAATAATAATTAAATTATTTATGACGTCACCGATTCAACCATCGATCAAACCCCGGTCCAACCATAAAATCGATAATTAGCTACTTGCCCGGTTCTTTCACCGTACTGGTTTTTAAAACCATGATTCCACCTCGAAGGTACCTACACCAAAGGGCTGCAATGTTGGGAAAAGAATCTCCGAAATGGGGTTGGTTATTAATATCAAACTGAGACTATTTTCTTACAACAACTGTCTTGTAATTCATCTGCCATTGCCAATAATCATCCAGGAGACGCATTTTCAATCTCCTGCGTGTTCTAGTGACATATAGGAGGAATTTTGTAGATCAGTATAGATAAGCATTCAAATCATATCCGAAAGACTTCACTTTACTTACAAGGTCCAGGACATACTTGTTCCTTTCTTGGCAGTATGCATCCAACACTATAATTCCAGCTTGCTTAGTTGTCGTGGAAATTTCCAATGGTGCAAAAGTTCTTATTGATAAAGAAGTTTCTGCTTTCCATCCTGTAAGAGTGAAAGGTCCTCTTTTGTTTAAGAAGCTCTTATTTTCACTTTCAAAGGAGAAACAAATAAAGGGGAAGAAACTAAAATACAAGGCAAAGGGACCACAATCATTATACTACTAAACAAAAGGAATTAATATGTGAATAATGACAATTAACCATTCAATCATAAATAAATCCAAACAGAGCATAAATGTTCTAGTAGTACTCATGGCCTTACATTCTCTCTTAAACTTGCAGTTTCTTTTAGCAAGCCTAAATTTGAAAGATTAATATGAGGCATATTTTTATTATTATTTTGGGTACTAATTTGGTCCTTAAACTTTACCAAAAGTTTATTTTAGGTATCTAAACTTAATTTTTTTTTTTTTAATCCTTAAACTTTGTAAATAGTATTTTTATAGTTTAGAGACAAAAATAGAGATAAAAATGAACTTTTTTAAATAGTTTAGGGAAGAAAAATAATATTTTAGTCAAGTTTAAGGACATAAAGTAAATTTTTTTTAATAGTTTGAGGACAAAAAAATGAATTTCTCCAAAATTTTAAGGACGGAAAATGAAGTTTTTTTATTTATTTATTTATTTTTAAAGTTTAGAAATAAAAAACAAACTTTTATAAAGTTTAGGATCAAAATAATATTTTACTGTTTTTTTTTTTTTTTTAAGAAGCAAATATAAGGCATACTTGTACATTCCTAGCCAATCTCACCTTACCTTGTTAACAATTTTATCTCATAAAAATCATGGTAGAATAAATGGGATTAATACCTCTATACGGCCCATTATCTCTCTCTCTCTCAAAAAAAAAAAAAAAAAAAAAAAACATTCACGCACAACAACCCACTATGTTTTTGTATTCTGCAGCCTTGAAGAGGAATTATTTATTGATATGACTAGAAGAGGAACCGATAAAAAAGCCTTCGTTATGGGCCACCGTGGGCCCTAGTGCTTGAAAATATACCCACCGTCGGCCCTAGTGTTTGACTCGAAAATATAAAACTGTAGTACTAAACTGACTTTGTTATTTTTGACCCGCCTGTTTTTTTCAACTTGCTTAGCCTTGATGCCATGGATACCGTTTATTGTAGGCACAGCTGTGGCATTGCTTATGCAATTCCAGTTAGCCAAAAAAGATTACTAAACTTCAATATGCTTAGGGTCCAAGTTATTATTATCTTGGTCGGTTAAATTATCAACTGTCCTAAAAGATAAAGTTATTTGAATACAATAAATTTAATTATTTAACTATATACTTTTATCACTTTTCTTTATGTATAGGTTGAGATTATTTTTTATTAATTAAAGTATTAAAATATGGTAAAGTTAATTATTTAACCATGTACTTTTAATATGAATATTAAAATCTAAAAAAAATTCATTAGGTTGTTGAAGTAATATTTTTTTTTTTTTTTTTTTTTTTTTTTTTTTTTTTTTTTTTTTGTTTTTGATCGGGGTTGTTGAAGTAATTTGCTCCAGCATTTCCTGGAAAGTGTACTTTATTTTGGACTGTTAGGCTAGTACGTACGTCTCCATATGGAAAATCCCATGTGGTAGCTGCCTACAATTGACAGTCAAAACATTGTGCCAAGTTGATATTCTCTCTCTCTCACTCTCTCTCTCTCTCTCTCTCTCTCGTGTTATAAATTCAACACTATGCATCCTCATTCCTCACCAAGTCATCAATATTCACCACATCTTTCACTCTTAAGAGCTTGCTTCTTGTTATCTTAGTTATTAGCCCAATCCAAAATGGCAACAAAATTTGTCATGTTGTCCTTAATGTTCCTTCTAGCTCTAGCCACATCCACTGAAGCCTCAAAGTACCAGTTCCAAAACCTCAAAGAAACCAACATGATGTTCTACATGCAAGACTGGGAGACTGGCGCCAATGCCACCTCCATCCCAGTCGCTGGCATCCCTCACAAGCGGTGGTCGGTTCTTTCGTTTGGAACAATCTTTGCCATCGACGACAAGTTGACAGTGGCTATTGAAAGGAACTCATCTGAGGTCGGGAGGGCTCATGGCATTTACGTGAACTCGGCATTGGACGGCTCTGACTTGCACCTATTGATGTCTCTTGTGTTCACCAACAAGGAGTACAATGGTAGCACTCTTGAAATACAAGGGGCAGACAGGTTTTACCAAAAGTATAGGGAGGTATCTGTGGTTTCAGGAACTGGAATATTCAGGTTGGCTCGTGGTTTTGCTACTCTAGAGACTGTTTACATAGACATACCCAATTCTAATGCAATCATCAGGTTGAATGTCACAGTTTTCCACTACTAAGTTGTTGGAAACTTAGTATGTAATAGGCGTAAAAAAAAAAAACTGTCAATTAGATTTTGTTTCCATTTAAACAAAGGTATAGAAAGAATAAAAAAAGGTTTCTGATACGTGGTGGTATAATAATTGAACACCCATAGTTGTCCTTTTTCTTGTTTACCATATAATAAAATGAGTGTAATATTTTGTTTTAACAGTGTCTTGATGTATAAGGAATAAATTTTGATTATTGTTAATTAATTGTAATACAATATTCTCAATGGCTATGTAATGTTTTTTGCAGTAATAGTCAACGTTTTCTGGAATAATAATGATCCAATTTTTTCATCGTTCACATCCTTCCCAATTCATTCCATACCAAGAAAAGAAGCCCCTCGCTGAAAGAGTTAGAAGTTTATATTATACTAGGACAATGCCCTATACGTACGGCTATATCACTATAGGAACCCTAGCTGAGCAATGGGGTTCAGAGAGACGACTGACCATCTAGGACCTTTCAAATATAGAATTGTAAGGTTCTATTTCAAATTTTTAGACATCAATAATGTTGCATTTTGTATAATATTGCACCATAGAGCAAAGGGAAATAATAAAGTGAAGTTTAGTATAGCTTATTTTCTGTGGTTTACTAATTTATTTATTTTAAAAGGTGAATAATGTAAATGCATATTTGTAACTTGAAAAAAATAAGACTTGAAAAAATTATACATGGTTAAATAAAAATCAAACAAGCACAATTCTTTCTGCAAATGATCAAATATTATATTTAGAAATGAACTTCTAGACCTCATTGAAGAGGGTGGGAAATTTTATAAAATTCATGTGTTTTTGTTTCATTTTCTTAAAGCCAAGCCAAAAATATATGACAGATTGTCGTCACTAGTCAACACTGTAACTTTCAGTTACCGTGTTTTGGATTAGTAGCCAACTTTCACAATAATTTCAACATCCTTCGAATAATAATAATAATAATAATAATGATAATAATAATAATAATAACAAAAGAAAAAATATGTTGCACACAATATATATAAAAATATATATATATATATATATATATATATATATACACACATATTGCTCAAAACAACTGAAAATATACTTAAATTAGTTTCGTTTGGTACGCAAGTTTAAACATATATTTTAAGTTTTTAAATAACATTACACGTATTTTCATATATTTTTTTTATCTACACATATTTTTAAAAAAATTGAAAATTATTGTTTAAATATACATAATAAATAGGTTCTAAAATCGCAACTTAAAGTCATGTTTTGAATTGTTTTGGTCATTTTGTGTTTGCCTAGAATGTATAATAAATACAACCAAAATGATAAAAATAATGATAGGATTTTGCTAATATATACCTTTAAAGTATACAATAATTTTTATTTTAAAAAAATATTTTCAAAAATTAAAAAATATTAACAATATTTTCAATTTCTAAAAAAATATTTTTAGAAATGGATAACTAAACGTGTGTCTCATATCACATATTAACCGATCCATAATAATATATATATAAACTGTGGCTTTTGTTTGTTTGTGCGGTGGGGTAAGGCGGGGGTTGTTCAAATGCAGTCAAATTATTGGTTCAAACCGTCAAAGGCTGCAGTTTTGTCATTTTGGTCCCTTTGACTGTTTGAGCCAATAATTGGACTATAAAGAAAAAATATGTTGCACACAAAATATATATATATGCACCTATTACTCAAAACAAACTGAAAATGTACTTAAATTAGCCTTATTTACACGTTTTTAATTTTTAAATAATATTATACATATTCTTTTATTTTTTTATTTATATATATTTTAAAAAAATAAAAAATTATTATTTAAATAAACATATGAGTCCTACAATCACAACTTAAAGTCATGTTTTAAATTGTTTTGGCCATTGTGTGTTTGGCTGTTAGCGTAGAATGTATAATAAACACGGCCAAAATAATAACAATAATAATAATATATATGAACTGTGGCTTTTGTTTGTTTGTGCGGTGGGGTAAGGGGGGTTGTTCAATTGCAGTCAAATTATTGGTTCAAACCGTTAAAGGCTGCGGTTTTGTCATTTTGGTCCCTTTGACTGTTTGAGCCAATAAGTGGACTGCATCTTTTTTTTTTTTTTTTTTTTTCTTTTTTGGGGTAACCACGCATGGAATTAAAACTACTGAACAATAAGTCTGTTAAAACGAACAAATCCTGCTTTTACTCTAGCTAGCAAATCAACCACCACACTCGGTGGGTTATACAAAAATTGAAAATCAGAGTTAAGGTCGCTCCCATACGAGCAAGACGGTCAGCACAGTAACTAGCTTTTCTAAACATATGCGTCATTGAGTTATTAGGAAAAGTTTTTATCAAGTTTTTGCAATCAGTTTAGCTAGAGAGGTTCAAACATTAGATGGACTGCATTTGGAGTTGATTAATGTGGGCTTTTGAGATATATTTATTGGTTTAAAAAACCAATAAATTTAGGGTCACAGATATCTTCATAATTTTTTGTGATTGATTGAAAATACTCAAAGTGGTGTTTAATTATATGAAGAGTCTAGTAATTTAACTATATCTTTCAATATTTCCAATAAGGCATTCATAATTTAAATATTTTCTTACATATTGTAATAATTAAATTTAAAAAATAGCATTTATGGTAAATTTATGTAAAAATGAAACTAAAATCATAATTTGTTATCTTACCTCATTCTCAAAAAAAAAAAAAATTGTTATCTTACCTACCACAAAAAAGTTGTGAAAAAACTGAGGAAAAAACAGTCGTTTCCTTAGACATTACTCGTTTAAATATAAGGGATGCTTATCCATTCCCATCTAATCTCTTCTTGTCTTTATTAGCAATCGCATCCCATAAAAAATCAAGGTAGATTAACACCTACCCACCATCTTTCAATAATCTGCAGCCCTTAATAATCATTTATAATATGACAAGAAGAAACACAGTAAAAAGCCACCATTATTGGCGACCATATGTCCTAGTGCTTGAAAATATACCCAGGCGATTTGTTTGACTCGAAACTCGAAAGTGTACTGCCTGGTGACTCGTTAATAGCGATTACTAGTTAGTAGTTACTAATAATAGGCATCGTATTTTCTTATGAGATTAATCCTTCTTTTATTTTTATTTTTTCTTATAAATAAAATTATTCAGACATTTTTTTTTTTTAATATTTGACTATTTTCTTAAGTATATACAATACTTTATTCCATTCAATCCTAAAGTGAAAATAGCAACATTGAGGTTGTTTATTAGGACCGTAATCGAATGAACCTCTTTATGAAAAGTTCATGTGCATTTCACCCCCCCCCCCCCCCCCCCCCCCCCCAAAAAAAAAAAAAACCCTTTCTTTTAGACTTTAACTGTTACACAGATCATGCATCGACATAATAATGTTTTATTAAATAAACTCGTTAGCTCAAACATATTTAAGTAGCTCATAAGTAAGTCGACAATAAAATGAATTAACTTTGAAAATTTTATCTTATTTTAAAATAAATTCAAACTTGACTTAAGTGCAAAATAATATCAAATTTCTTCTGAAAAACCAAATTTTAAATTACCCATCAAATTATTCATAAGTAGGCCTACTCACTTTGCCTCAATTTGTTTATCGTCCTAGTTATCATTTTGGTCAGAAACGAGATCAAAAAGATGATATTGTTCACATCATCAAAAAAAAAAAAAATGATATTATAATCTTCAGCTGTTTAAAAAGAGCTTTCGGTATATGATGACATTGATGTAATGATTCGTTCCAGCATTTCCTGGAAAGTGCATAAGTGCATGCACCGCTATATCGTTTGGATTGACACAAAACTGTTCGGCGACTATGTACGAATTATAAGCCCAAAGAAAAACCATGCGGTAGCTGACTACAGAGACAACCAACCAATTGAGAAACCGCCGTGCACGTGGATATTCTCTCTCTCTCTCTCTCTCTCTCTCTCTATAAATAGAACCCACCCCATGAAGCCACAAGTCACCACATCACACAAGTAAGTTCATTAACTCCTAAAAGCTTGCTTGTCAACTTTGCTAGTCCAATCCACAATGGCAACAAAAATTGTCATATTGTCCTTAATGTTCTTCTTAACTCTAGCCACGTCTATAGAGGCCTCAAAGTACCAGTTCCAAAAACTCAAAGAAACCAACATGATGTTCTACATGCAAGACTGGGAGACAGGAGCAAATGCCACCGCCACCCCAGTCGCTGGCATCCCTCACAAGCGGTGGTGGATCCTTGGGTTTGGAACGATCTTTGCCACTGACGACAAGTTGACAGTGGCTATTGAGAGGAACTCGTCTGAGGTCGGGAGGGCTCATGGTATTTATGTGAACTCAGCATTGGATGGCTCTGACTTGCACCTATTGATGTCACTTGTGTTCACCAACAAGAAGTACAATGGTAGCACCCTTGAAATTCAAGGGGCAGACAGGTTCTACCAAAAATATAGGGAAGTATCAGTGGTTTCAGGAACTGGAATTTTCAGGTTGGCTCGTGGTTATGCGACTTTGGAGACTGTTTATTTGGACATACCCAGTTCTAATGCAATCATCAGGTGGAATATCACAGTTTTTCATTATTGACTTTTTTTGTATAAGAGTATGGAATAAGCTAGCGTTATTTAAAAAAAAAAAAAAAAAAAAAAAAGGTTCAACTACGTTAGCATTTTAAAACTTTTTTTTTTTTTTTTTTTTTTTGAGGATGTGAGAATTCGATTATTAAAGAGTCACAATATGTTTGGGGAAAAAAAAAAAAGGATGTGGTGTATAATAAGTGACATAGCATATTTATCGTGCGTTTTCGTTCACCATATAATAAAATCATTTTAATATATTGTTTTTACCGATGCCTTTTATTAGTGAGACACTTGAAACTCTAAATTAATAACCCTCATACATACATATACGTAGTGTGTTTGCATAAAATATTGTAGAACCATAAGTAACCGTCACAACATATTTATATACATATAAAGCCCCAAATTCACAAATTATAAGCTATCAAAATTTATAAACATTAAAAAAATTAAAATTGAAAGAAAAAATGATTAAATTATTTGGGAATAATTTTTTTTCCATTTATTTATTTATTTTAGTAGTAATTATATAATGGGTTATACAAACAGTAAACTCAAAATATGTACAATTATAATTGTATTTATTTTAATGAAAATTCAATGTAATATGGGACACAATAAATAACTCATTTAAGCAATGAAGATCTAACTCCATAGTGCTAAACAGGGGTGTGCAGCCAGAGGGGGGGGGGGGGGGGGGGGGGGGGGCGGGGGGGGTGAACTCCACCAAAACTACTTGACTGTTGGATATTTAGATTAGTTTGTCTCCCTATACAGATATAAGCATAACATGTTAGTGAGTAAGAGAGGAAAGGTTTTAGTTGGTTTACAAATTTTACACTTGTTGGGGGCTATCCAAATAGTGCTATTTGCCTTTCATGTTAGGAGATATGCTCTGTTTTTTGGTCAAGAAACAGAATGTTTTTTAAGTCAGCCATATTTTCATTAGGTGAGGGTGTGGACTAGAGAGAGGGCTTTTGATAGATGATATTCCTCTCAGGTTAATGAATTTAGTTTAAGCTAATATATGTCCAGCACTCATAATGCCAGTAATTAATCAAAGAGCACAACACATGTCAGTTCAAAGTTAACTTGCACTGGGATGAATGCGGCCACGTTGAAATAGTTCTGACTAATTCATATACTTATTGTACCATTATTTTTAAGCTAACGATGAAGTGAAATTTTTTGATTATAAAAACAATATTATCTACTATCTATTAAAAATGAAAAAAGTTTTTGTATATAAGATAACATATACATAAAAATTGACTCACTACACTTGATCTTTCAAAATAATTGAAATTGATTTTTCTCATACCACTACATTTCTTAAGTCTTTTTTTATTATTAAAACAATCTTCTACCAAACCAAGTTTAAAATTTTCTCACCACTTCAGCTCAAAGTAGCAGGTCCATAGCCATTGGCCCAACGAGTTATAATACAACTTTTCAAATATATTAGCATATTTTTTATTAAAGAAAATGACAGTAGTATGTATTCAAAAGGATATATCCAAAATGGCCTAAATTTTGAATATACAACACAAACTTTAAATCTCTTTAATTCGCACTCATTTTCCAATGTGGGATTAACCCACAGTTTTTTAATTTTAGAATAATACTTAGAGTTTTTTTTGGATAGAACTTATTTTGCTAAAATTGAAAACTGAAAAACACTGTAGCAAAATAATTTTTAAATGTGTGAATAGTACCATGGGACCCATTTTTAATGAAAAAGTTACTGAAAAGTGAAATTTTTGGTCCGTGAATAGTGCACGGATGCACTGTTCACCGTGGAAAAGTCAACAAAACCGGCTAAAAAAAAAAATTGCTGGAAACGTAAATGTAAAACGCAAAAGCTAAATCCAAACCCAGCCTTAGTATTCTCAAAAGAAAACACAGTAGGTTAATCCCACATTGAAAAATGAGTGTAAGTTAAAGAGGTTTAAAGTCTGTACTGTGTATCCAAGAGTTATAAGGCCCTTTCGGATATACACTTCTGTAAGTTTCTTTAAAAAACATTCTCCTCTCTTTCCGTGTGTGTGTGTTAAAAAATACTTAGTATTTTAAAAAAAAAATACAGTAGGTTAATCCCACATTGGAAAATAAATGTGAGTTAAAAAGGTTTAAAGTCTATGTTGTGTATCTAAGAGTTAGATATACACTACTGTAAACTTCTTTAAAAAACCTTCTCCCTTCTCCACGTGTGTGTGTTAAAAATACTTAGTATTCTTAAAAAAAAAAAAAAAAACTCATAGTTTATTTTGAGTACATTGATTAATTTCTTGAATTGTAAATAAGTACACTAATTAATGTATTCAATTAATTTTTATTTAATATGAATTAATTATCTTTATTTATTTATTTATTTTATAGTTATTTATTTGTTTTTATTGATGCAAACTAATATTTTTTAGATTAATTTTGTTTTCAATCTTATCTTGTAACTTTGTCCCCCCAAACTAAAATCTTAATTCTGCCACTGCCAAACACAACCTATAGATTAGAGCCTTAGTTCTGATCTATAGGCTCGCATCTCTATATTTTTGCTCACTAAACATGTCTAAGTTTGTGATCGAGGTTTTCAGATTCGAACTGTTCATTGAACTGTAAAAGGGAGAAATACAAGGTTTTTGAGGTCGAACAGAGGTTGAACCACGGTCAAACCGTGATGACATCATAATTAATTTAATAATTAATTAAAGCCTAAATATAGATATTAAACTTATAAAACTAGCAAAATTGACAATATATCTATATATGTGAGGGAAATTTAATGATTTTCAAGCATATATTTAATAATTAAATAAGAAAATTAATAAAATAAAGTAATAACCATGAAAATATTAAAATTTATGATTAATTTTTGAAGTAATGTTGAATATCTTTGAAGGGTTTTAATTATAATTTTTTTTTTTTTTTAATTTTTGTAAGAGATGGATAATTTAATTAAGTAGAATAAAATTGTGTTAAGTTGTTAAAAAAAAAAATTGCTAGAGGGTTGGACCGCACGGTTCTCACTGGTTCGTGTGGTCCAACCCCGATTTTAGTGGTTTATAGAATTAACAAAAAATCCGGGTTCTTTATGTTTAAAAAAATAATTTTCATCCTGGTTCCCAGTTTTCACGGTCCGACCTCTCAGTCCGGTCCAGTTCTGAAAACTATGTTTGTGATAAAAAAAATTATACTGACAAACTATGAAACCCGAATAATTTATACATGCTTAATTCAAGTTTCATCCCATACCAAAAATAATAAATAAAATCTTACTCTAAAGGGCAAAGAATATCTAGGGACCTAGCATCTTAGTCAAATCCACACACAAGCCCAAAATGCACTAAACTCATGATTTTAAGTCACTATTTCAAATATAAAATTATGACTTAAAGTCACAAATTGAGTACATATTATGACTTAAAATCACGAGTTGAATACATTTTGAGCAGTGTATGGAGCAGCGTGTGACTCCACATGTTAACAGATTTTTCCACATTTGCAAATTACATATAGGCAACCAATGACTAGTGAAAGTTGTTGGCCGACACATTGATGAGTGATGCCCTACTACTGTTTTTTTTTAGAATCAGATGCCCTAGTACTTGAGTTTTCTTTTCCTTTATCTTTCTTTATGAGAAGATGCTACTTGAGTTTTCTAATGTAATGATTGATTGCGTTCTTTTCTTTTTTTATTAATGGTAAGGCCACAATAAATTATGCAAATTTTGCCACAACTTGCTAATTTAGCAAGCTGTGAATGATAGAGAAAAATTGTAAGTTAATGTGTGTTTATAACTCCACTGCTCATAATTTATCACGTGAATTATGACAAAAGTTATGATATTTATTATGATCTTAGTATTATTCTTTTTTTTTTTTTTCCCCTCCACAGCCACAAAGAGCGCGTGCGTAGTTCCCATCACTTTCGTAAAAAATGCTACGACAGACAAAGCTATTGCAGGATTTTTCCTTCATAAAACTGTTTCTTTTGATGGAT
This sequence comes from Quercus engelmannii, assembly GCA_029955605.1. Lineage (NCBI taxonomy): Eukaryota > Viridiplantae > Streptophyta > Magnoliopsida > Fagales > Fagaceae > Quercus > Quercus engelmannii. Next base: position 33,985,195 of record JARPSG010000004.1, read on the forward strand.
TTTGAAGCTGTTAGATCGTTGCAACAAATTCTACCAGGTAAAAAATTTTAAAAATAAAAATAGAAGGCACAAAAATTTCAAGCCCCCCTTTACCATTTCCCTCCATTATTCATCTTTTCCCATTTTTCCCTTTCGAAATTCTCACCATCTCTCTCAATTCCTTCTTTCTTTTTTTCAATTTTTATTTTCATCTTCGCTCATGTTACATAGAAGTTAGTTTTCATCAAAACAAAAATTATTTGAGCAACCACTGTAGTTTTAGTTTCTTTTAACTTGTGAAAATCTTCCTCGCACAAACTGGTTCAATCAAAGTTCATTGCTTTTAATGTATGCATGCATGACTCGTTTGAAGATGACCAAGTGAATACTTTACTAAGGTTTAAGGTGAAAGTTAAAATTATAAAGAGTTTAAACTTGTTGGCTATAGTGAATGAAGTTGAATTTGGTTTGAACTATTCGATTTTCATACGAAACATGTCGTAAAATTGAGAATCCAATTTAAATTTAATTGGATTTTCTCTTAATTTTGAATTTTAATATATACATATATATATATATATATATATATATAGAGAGAGAGAGAGAGAGAGAGAGAGAGAGAGAGAGAGAGAGAGAGAGAGAGAGAGAGATTATTATTAAAATATTAATGAGATACACTTCACATTTTCTTATCAAACGCGGTTACATGATATGATATAGCGCACAACATGGATTAAATTCATTTTGTAATATGGAGTCCTACAAAAAACCCACTTCAGCAATGAAATAGTAGCATACTAAACCTATAATAGCAAAAATAATTACTTCTCTTTACTCAAATATAAGAAGATTGAACAATTAACAATTTGAAAAAACACCATTGCATACCGTTAGTGCAGTGGTTATTGCACGAATATAAGTGCTTGTGGGGTGTAGGAGGCAAGGGTTAGGGTTCAAATTTTCAGGAGGAAGTTTTAGACACATATACACTTAAATTAGACTAGAATAGAAACTCTATCTTGTATAAAAAAAAAAAAAAAATAAAATAAAAAATAAAGAAAAAAAAAAAACATATGCAAATCTATCATTTACTCATTAAACTGAATACCAACTGACCAATTTTTCAAAAGAGGATTAAAAAATCATGATCTAGAAAGCAAGCCAACCTATGAATCTACCTTTCTTAAAAGAGTTTAAAAATTTGTTCCTCAAAATTCATGAAATGCAAGTTTAGCTCATAATAAGACAACACAATGTATAAAAAGCAAAAGGTCCTATAAACAATATAAGATGCAGCTTTGTCGATAATAATAATAAAAAAAAAAAAAAAAAAAAAAAAAAAGAAGTACATACTTGTGTAGCTAGAGCAAGAGATCTTGCCTTGGGTATTTGGGGATTCACAACTTGGGTGAGTTTTATTCGACCAAGAAGAGGATATATTGAAGAGAAGAAGATGAGATTAAAGAGAAACCTATTACATATATATAAAAAATTATTAATGTAATTATATATATATATATATATATATATTTCATAAAATTATATTTGTGGCGGTGTTATTTTGCTTAAAAATTTGTTATTTATCTAAAGCTACATAATAATATAATATGCGTACGTGATTGATATTTTTCGAAAATTGTTTTTACATGATATGTGCATTAAACAATCTTAAAAAATGGTTACTTTGTATCAATGCTTTAAATACCATTTAGGACCTGTTTCAATTTGTCTATTAATTGAAACGAAACATTTCAGTACTTGCCTATTTCAACATACCATTTTGGGATTACTATATATATATTTTGTGAAGTCCATATTTGTAGATTGGCAACCAAGAACAATTGTAACAGTTTAGAACTTACTTTGTCTAGATTGAATTACATTAGATGATATTTCATTAAGACAAATCAAGTTCAAAACAGTGGAAGACTTAAGAATGCAGAAAAGATTGAAACAACTCAAAGACTACATTTTGACTGCAGCTTGACAGGTTGAAAATCACTTGTCTTGATTGATCGAACTGCATGTCTTTACTGATTGAGACATAGGCAAAGTGGGAAAACAAGTTATTTTCTCAACTGTTGGATCTAGGGTTTGGGGCAACTCTTGTACATATAAATACAAATCATAAAGAGCATTTTTAGACACACAAGAGAGTAGTGTTTTTGTACATAGATGTAGAGACTCTCATGCATACTTGAAATCATTGCATAAGGCAAAAAAGCATTAGTAGAAATCATAGGCCTCGAAGTTAGAATCGCATGAAATTTGGCAGGTTGAAGCGAAACGGCCTTCTGAGCAATATTTGTAGTAAAACTACAAGGAATCCCTGAAAATGGCAAACTCCTCCATTTAGCCCCCGAAAACTATGATTTTGCCGTTTATAGTAATTTTTTTTTCCTTAATAAATTTTTACTAAAAAGTCAGAATAAGGTCTTGCTTGTTTTGAGATTTCTCTTAATATTAGAAGTTTATGATTCTGCATTTAACTCAATTTTGTCATTTTTGGTATTTTGTCACCTAATCGCGTAATTAGTGCAAATTAGGGATTTAGACTTTTTTCTCAATATTTATATGTTTTGTAGCCGTTAGAGAAAATTTAGACTATTATCAATAAACATAGACTTTTGTCAAGTTTCTTTTCTAGTGGATTTCAGTTTATCACATTGTGAATTCAAGGAACCCCTCGTGGATTCAAGGTTTACTACCCAAGATCTAATAATTTAGTTTTGGTCCATCAAAGAGAGCATCGTGTGTGCTTTCTTCAGGTTTCTACGACATCAAATCTCTCTTGAAGCTTCAATTGGAGATTGCATGCAAACAATAGATCTAGTTATAAAGTGAAGTTGTTGAAATCAGTTAACCACAATTACTGATTAAATTTTTTAGAGTGGATCTGGGAGTCACAAACAAGGAGTTTGTATGCAACAAATTAGAATAGAATAGTTAGTGAATCTTGGACCTACGTGTGGTCACGTTAGTAAGTACTACATGAGGGAGTAGTAGATTTAGGGTTAAGGTTATTGTATAAAATTTATCTTGTATATATATATATATATATATATAAGTTTATTGTATAAAATTCATTTATATTTAATGTATTTCGTGTCTTGAAGATTGTTTAGGTTAAATATTCCTCTTTTTTTTTTTTTTTTTTTTTAGTTTGAATCATGTAGTTTCATTGGTTTTCCTTGGTCATTATTTTTGATGTCTATGTGATCTGTGCTTGTGTGATGTGTTAATTGTTAGGACATATGTGAATCATGTTAGGAACATATGTAATTTAGAATTGGCTAATTCTATGACAAAACGCACTTTACTTGTAATGTGGTAGATTTAGGATATGTTAATACTTCAAGGAAGAAGAGTTCAAGTCCAAGTGCTAAAACCATGCAAATTTGTCCAAGAATCAAGTGAAGAAGTGTTGGATTTTAAAGTTCAACAGCTAGCTCAACAGATAGCATCTATCGAGGTTTAAAAAGGATCTTCAGTCCGATGCTCGACAGCTACTCGATAGATAACCTATCTATCGATATTTACGAAAATCAGTTTTTTAGATTCTGATTTCACACATATCCGTGTATACATGTTTAGTTTTTCTTTCTCACAACTCTAAACATATATAAAGATTATTTTAAAGGCTGTCGCAGCTGATGCAACTTAATGCAAAAGTTTTTCACAACTATATTGTAACCAAAGACATATACCTTGGTTCATTTTTCTCTTAAAGAAGCTACTGCGTTTGTACACCATAAGGTTTTGTAACCAAGGAGTTTCGTGATCTTCATCATGTTAATGAACTGAAGAACTTTGTAGCCAACATCTTTCTCAAGTTGGTGGTTAGTCACATATTTGGATATCGACTGGTTAGTCACGTACTCGAAACAGTATGTTGAAAATGAGAGATTATCACTATAGAACAAGTCCAATTGTAGGTTGGTATAAGATACTGGGATTACTTTACTTATAACCGCTTACTTTACTTGTAACCACTTATTGTGATAATAGTGGATTCTCGGGAGTAATGACCTTAAAATCACTTGGTGGGGTTTTTGCCTTGGAGATTTTCCTCATTCGTAAAAAAATCACCATGTCAACTTTATTTTTCGCTGCATATTAACTTAGTTTGTACTACCACACGTATTGTATGCTAATTGAATTAATTAATTAACTTGGCTAATTAATTGGTTAATTCATCACAAGAGGTCAATACATTCTTGGCCTATCATTAATCATTTTAATCAAGAGCATAATTATTTAATTGGTTAAAAGTTGATTAATTTTGTGACAACTGGGATTTAAATCCCTAACACACACATAATACTATACTATATCAAATTATTAATCCAAAATCAAATAGTGCACATTTTTAATATCATCATTACATATACAAATATATAACATGTCATATATAAGTAAAGAAAAAATAATAATAATGAACCAAAAAAAAAAAAAACTATGTTATATGTGAGTAAAGTAAACAAGAAAAAAAAACATGTTTTTTTTATAATAATAATAATAATAAAATGCCATACATGAGTGAAGTAATAAAAAATAAAGGTTTAGAAAAAAAAATGATTTGTTTACATACCGGCCAAAATCACTTTACTAGATGGAATTTAGCGAAATGGATCGAAACGGGTGGAATGGAGTGGAATAGGCCATAATTTAGAAAGGGATAGAATAGAAGGGTGATTCGTACCATCAATGCATAAATCCTAGTAAGAAATTACATTAAAATAATTAAACTAAACAAATTCTTAGATGCATATTGGACTCTTAAAAACCAAATTGACCTTTGAAACCAAGAACAATAAAAGAATCGACTTATTTGATTTTTTTTTTATAAGAAGAATTTCCTAATATATATATATATATATATATATATATATATATTTAGCCTTAATTTTATTAACCAAAAACTACACCTTTAAAAAACCAAATTGACTTTTGAAACCAAGAACAATAAAAAGAATCTACTTATTTCAATTTTTTTTTATTTTTTATAAGAAGAATCTCCTAATAATTTTTTTTTTTTAGCTTTAATTTTATTAACCAAAAACCACACCTTTAAAGCTAGATAAAAATTCACAAAATTAAAGCAAAAAAAAAAAAAAAGGACCTAAACTTTACTACTTTAGTAGCAGGCTGTTCTCCACAAAATCAAAAAAGAGAAGCAAAGTGAATGACATTGAAAAAAAATATTTGAAATGGGAGAGTAGGAAAGATACAAATATGATTAAATTAATTCACTTACTTGAATTGGGGATGGAGCTCAAAGCATCGATGACTAGGGCTGCTTGTTATGATGTCAGAGATCTTGTGATAGTTATGTGGGTGACAAAGATGGCAGCTATGGCGGCGGGCTGATAGTGCGGCTCAATCATGGGTGGGAAAGAGAGAAAAGGAAATTGGGGAGGAAGTTCTTGCATTAGGTTTGCAAAATGTATCGAGGTTGAAGTTAAACAATTAAATTCTCCTCTAAAAAAAAATTATTATATGGAAAATTGTAGAGCTTACAAAGTTTATGCAACAACATATTATGAAATCAATTAAAAGTAAGATACTTCAATTTTAAAGTATATATAGATAGTATGTGTAGGGACCTGATTTAAGCTCCTAGCCCAATGGGTATATGGACTTAAGCCTAAAAAAGCCCAAAACAATAAATTTGTAGAGAATGGGTTAGAAAACTCGGCTTTAATGAATCAAATAATAGACCAATAGTTTTTGATGGCAAAGAGAGAAAGATAATAGAAGTTTACTAAGGAAAAACGTCCCTAGCCAAGTTCGAGCAGACTGATTCTTAAATATTGCTCTTAAAACTTTGTTACAGGTCTGGTTCCCAGGTTGCTATGGTGTTTCTTTCTTTTATTTTGTTTGATCCCTTTCTCATGGAGGGTCTCTCTTATTATATAGCCCCCTCTTATTATATAGTCCCCTTTGGACTATCTTAATCCTACACTTGTTGAACATTTGAATACCTATCTTATTAAACACCCTTTTTGGCTTTCTGTGAGTTGTGTTAGCCAAGGCAACACTGTTCAGAGGTTTTTTTCACATAAAGGCGACCAGAAAAGTAGTTGTAGTGTATTTAATGCGGTAGTAGTAGTAGTTTTCCCTTAGACATTTTTGAGTTTTCTTCCTTCTCGCATGTTCATGAGACATGTCCCTATCATTGGAGATTCATGGAGGGTTACCCTAGTTGTTGGAATACATATTTGGGTTGCATTCATCATATCCGAGGAGAAGTTCCTTCTCGGACCACATTTCATTTGTTCCTCACTTATGAGACTTTAACTGGGAACCCCTAATAACTATTTTGCTTCTCCTCGGACATATAATATCCTCGGACAAAATTCAAAGCCCAATATATGATTTTGGACCCTTATCCCTATAGTATGAATTATTATGAAGTCTAAAATAGTATGAATAATTTTCAACATAGTGTGACACAATAAATAATAAGAACAAAAAACAAGTACATAAAGTTAAGGGCAAAAACAATCTGGTTTTCTTCAAAAAAAAATTTTATTTTTTTATTTTAGCAGATGAAAGCACAGCAAAACGCTACATTTATTGTTTTATAAATAATAACAAGCAATCATAGCTTATCATGTAATCCCGCAGAAAACCACATAGAACCTCATCTTGTCACCTCATAGCAATAACACACTATTGTCAAATAAGTCCCAGTGACCCTTTAACTCTCTCTAGATTCATTGAGTTGTCATTCAGACTTCTCCTGACTAGCGGTAACGTCTTTCAGCTTTTCCTTCAGTTCACCAGACTGGTGTAAGTTGAGAATAATATCCGACCCTCCAATGAACTCTCCCTTGATGAATATCTGTGGAAATGTGGGCCAGTGGCTGAAGGTTTTTACAGCACCTTTAAGCTCAGGATCCTCCAAAATATTTCTAGAAGCCAAAGGGACATTATATTGTTTTAACACTCTTAACTGCTAGTGAGCTGAATCCACACTGAGGAAACTCAGGCACACCTTACATGTAAATCATAACGGGATTTTCCTTGACATCCTGCTCAACAACATCATTCAAAGAAAGGTCAGAACTCTCGAGCTTGTTAGTGGGTTTAAAATCTTCATGCGTGTCAGGATCATTGGGTGCGGTAGTTGAAAATCTCATCCCATTATGGGAAAATCTTCAAAAAAATTTAAGCTGATTAGTCTTTGCCAGGATTTAAAAAAAAAAGAAAAAAAAAGAAAAAGGAAGAGACGGGCATTATTCCCCATTTGCTAAACTGTTAAAATAGACAGATGCTAGGAATTTAAGAGGACAATCTTATCTAAAAAGAGTCTTGAATTCTATTGCATTTCCTATATTTCTTTAACGATAAAACAAGAGAAAAAAAAAAACAGATAGAATCATTTGTTGACTAGACAACAAGAACCCCTTAATTAGCCCCCATCGTCTGGATTCTAGCTTCGGGCAGATATTTTTATTTTTATTTTTTTCCTCCCATTGAGAAAATTAATAAAATATTATTTCTTGACTGGGAAATAAAAAATTTGTCCATCACCTAAAAGCATTAGCATTGGGTGTAAAAACCCCAGTTTCTATTTTACCAACCAATCAGCAAATAAGCAGCTTCATCCCAGTTGCTATTTCTATTTTTTTTTTTTTTAAAAGCAACTGTGAACAGTTGGTTGTGGTACATACAACCTACTGTAACTTAGTTGGTAAAAAAAAAAAATTATTAAGAATATCAACTCTTTCTCTCTCTTCAATCACGATTTCTCCGCCTTTCTCTCCACTAAACACTGCCTCCTTTCTTTCAACAACCTCTGCTTCTCTGTCTCTTAGGATCCGTTTAGTTGGGAGGATAAAAAATACAAAAAGGATAGAAAAGTGAGAGGATAAAAAAGATTTTTGTTTCCCTTATTCATGTTTAGTTAGGAGGGGGGAAAAGTAGATGAATAGAAAACATTTTTGTTTTGTTGAAAATAAAGTTTGTATAAATTGACTATTATGTCCCTATTAAATAAAATAAAAGGTAACACATTATACTTTTTTAAAAAATTACGTATAGATAGACACTAATTAAGTATATAAAAAAAAGGCATAACAAAATGTTAAAAAAAAAAAAAAAGAATAAAAAAACCAACCAAAATTAATGAGAAAATAAACATATGAGCACCCAAAAAAAAAGAAAAAAAAAAGAAAGCTACACATCTAGAAAAAGTTAAAGAAAATAAAAAGAAGAAAAGAAAAGAAGCTACGTTCAGACCGAAAGTTCAAAAACGTGTATAAACACCTTTGAACGTTTAGACCCCCAAATTATAACTTAACCAATTCAAGCAATATGTCAAACAACTAGTGTGCGGAAACTTAACATATGCTATAATATGAAATTGGTAAAAACTATCTAAGCCGAAACAAAACACAATCCACAGCAGATAATAAATAGGCAAAGATAGAGACGAAAGAAGATGCAAACACAAAGACAACACGCGATGTGTTATCGAAGAGGAAACCGAAGCCCTCGGCTTAAAACCTCTCCGCCGCCCTCCAAGCGGTAAACAATCCACTAGAAAATACAGTTGGGATATATGAACAGCAATAGACCCTCCAAGCCTAATCTACCTAGTGCACCTAAGCCCTCCAAGCTTCTTGCTCCAACGAGGTTGCGCTGAATCTTTTTCTTTTCTAGCTTCCCGGATTCCGCTACTAGATCGTAGCATCAACCAATGAAGATTGGTTCCTTCCTAACTGCTTCCCAGAAATCCAAACAGCTCTCTCACAGTAATGATAATGGTGAGAATCAGATTTGGTATAATGCCTCTCAAGGATTTGACAATGGAGAGGAAGAGAGTTGAGAAATTTGAAGATACTCTAATGTATAGATTGTGGGTGAATCAATCTTGTTTTTCTTTAGGGTTTCTCTCTCAAAATTCTCTCAGGAAGCTCTCTTACAATCGTGGGTAAAAGGGGTATTTATACTGGAGTGGGAGAGGATTGTGAAACGTCAGGTTTTACAAAACAGGAGTGGCTCACGGCTTGACCTCGCGACTTGACTAAGTCGCGAGATCCAGTCGCGAGATAACCGTATGGCCAGTTGTCCTGTTTTGTCCTGTAGTGCTCCAGCTTGCATGACTGTTCACCTTCTAGCATGCTTGGCACGTGTGCTGTGTCTGGCGGCTTGAAGCCGCGAGTCACCCCCGAGGCCCAGCCGCAAGTCTCTGTTTTCTTGCACACTCTTGAGCAATCTTCACTCTATCTTACTCACTACCCTTACATCAAACTCACCTAAATACAGGGTTACTAAGTGCTGAATTACAAGCAAATTTGGCATGGAATAAAGCCAATTAGATGGTTGAATAAATTCAACCTTACAATCTCCCCCTTTGGCTATTCCGTGACAAAACCCTAAAACAGACTCTAGACTTAACATGTGAGTTGGGAACAGTTGAACAAAACTCACTCACACCTAACTCTAAAAGCTGTGAAGCACTTGAATCATATGAACATAAGACTCCTGAAACACAACAATACACATTGATCATTGTTAAGCAGAAAATCGTGAAATGCATATGAGACAGGCAATATGTGATCAAGCAAAGATGGAGTTAAGAAACAAACCATGGCTTGATCAACCAAATGAACACCACAAGGTAGTGATCACATTGCTCATTCACACTTGGAATGAACACAAGGACATACAAGTTAACAAGCACAAGGCAAGATACTTGTATACTCAACACTCAACCAATGCATAATACACAAGGTATATGCATCTAGGAACAATCCTACAAGGGCACAAGAGTGACAGTACATAAATCAAAATGCAAGACATTTAGATTAAAGTACTGATTTCAACATAGCATAAAGGCTGCATTAAGCAAGGTACATACCATAAAGCCTACAAACCATGTATAAAACATTAACCCTAAAAGTTTACAAAAGCACATGGGTACAAACTACCATATAACAGTTTACAAAACACAATATATCAACATTAACAGTTTACAAAACACAATATATCAACTTAAACTAAAAACTTAAATAGAAGAAGAATGTAAAGACACTCCCCCTTAGGTAATATCCTCCCCCTCTGATCATGCCTATCACTCCCCCTTTTTGTCATGGAATAGGCTATTCATCCTCTTCCAGCTTTCTCTGAATTTGATCCAATTGAGTTTGAAGAGAGGTAAACTTCATATCCCATCGAGTGCTGTGATGGTGTAGAGAAGCTGTGAGTCCAGACATCTTTGTATTCAACTCGTGGACAGAGGATACAATGCGATTAAGTTTTTCATCTAGGGAGAGAGTGCTGAAATGAGAGCCACTGTGAGATGCAGAAGTTTCTGGTTTGGCTCTTTTCCGACTATGTCCAATGCTTGCATTGAATGTACGCATGTTGATTGGACTTGGCTTTGAGATAGGAGATTCATCTGCCGTTGGATAAATTCCCTTAAGCTTCAAGATCCGTGAAATGAGACTGCAGAAAGGAACGCATATCCGAGACTCAGTTCGAAAAACCGTTTTGCGCAGAACATGAAAGATATGAGCACAGATGTCTATTTCCACATCAGAGATTAGACCATGAAGAAACAAAGCACGTCCGAGGTTCATATGCCCAGTGCTTGATAAATGGTACAAATTGTGAAACATCACAATTGTAAGCACTCTCAGTTTTGGAGAAAGAGAGGAAACACTGATGGATTTTCCATTAGGTGAGAACTCCAAGTCTTGACCAAGACTTTCTTTGAGAAGCTCCTCATCAGGACAGAGATCATCATAAACCGGTGAATGTCGGAAAATTGGTCTGTTGATGTGAAGAATTTCTGCCAGATATGCAGGAGAGACAGAAAAGCTCTTTTTCCGAACCCAGCACTTAAGTTCATCTTCTTCCACAATTGCGTTAGCATAAAATTCTTTTACCAAATCTTCATACGCGTCATCCAGATCAGAGAGAAGGTAATTCCAATCCTTGTGAGAAAACCATTTCGGAATGTCAGTATCATGAAGTGAGGGCTGATCCACAGCTCTTTCTAGTAATGGTGTGGCATGTAGAAAGTAATTCTCATAAGACTGATAGGCTGCATATGATCTGAACTTGTTGGGATCGAATCTCTTTGATGAAGAGCGAGTCCCTTTTGTTTGAGGTGGGTAATCATCAACATCAATTACGGGTTCCTTCCCTTTGGAACTACCTCCTTTCACAGCAGCTTTCTTGAATGGTGACATGACTAGTCTGTATTATGAATAAGGGAAATGGCAGAACACAATCCAACAGACTTTATTAGCAGTGGGTTAGTGGAAATTTAGGGATAATGAAGAAATCCTAATAACTGGATGAACATGACCAGAAAATAGCAATGAGGGACACAAATGGCCCAAATTGAACTACACAGCAAAGGGGGTCAAAATAAAACCACACAATCAGCTGAAAAAGGACCCACATTCAACAACACATCAATAGGATACCACGCAGGATCATTTTGAAACAACACATCAACAGCAGATCAGACAAGATGATAAACCAAAAAATAGCAAACCCTAGCTAAGCACATGATGAAGAACAAAACTAACAATTTAAAAAAATAGCTCAAAATAGAAACAAAAACTTTCATAAGCTAAGCATGGACAAAGAGTAATAGCAGAACTAAAAACCCATCTCAAAATCACAATCAAATGTGAATAATCCTTAGGGAAAGCCATAACAACAAGTAGAATAGAGTTCAAGACAGAAAAACCATACCTGTTACTCGATGATTTTGAGCTGAAAAGAGGCAAAAATGAAGATCGAAAATGGAGGCACGGTGTGAATGGGTAAGAGCAGATGAGAAAGACAATGAACAGTCACAAAAAGATCGAGGGAAAACAAAAAAGTTTAAAAACTGCCCCTGTATTTCCAAAACACGCGCGATTTTCACGACTGAAATGAGTTGCCAAAAAATCGCCAGATCAAGCCACCAAAACACTCAAGGACAAAAATTTGAAAAAAATTTTCTAAGTGTTTTTCGCGACTGGAAGGTCTACCCACAAGTGAGTCACGAGCTGAGCCGCGAAAATCTCTGAGTAAACCTCGCGACTGGACCTTCCACTCGCGAACAAGTCGCCAAAAATGACCAGCGAAGACGCGACTGAGGCACGCGACTTGACATACCCGCGACTGAGCCGCCAAAACAGGGTAAAACAGGATTTTTGAAATTTTCAGATTTTTCAAACAAAATACTTTCCAAAAACACCTAAAACACTCAAAAATCTTTTTGTGCTTGAATTAACAAAGATTGAGCATGTGAAAACACATTTCAACAAGTACAATCACACAAATGAATATGGCATTTATTGAACATAAACTTGTGTGTTGTGTGTGGATATCAACAATGAGATAGTCCTTGATCTAATGTGAAGTTTCAATGATCAATTCAATCAAGGCATACACAATTAGCACTAGATCATGTGACCCATCTCAATTATAGAAATATGTATATATGACCTCCCGCAAAACTTGATAACATAACTTGGAGCTTTACATTTGACTCCACTTTCAATCATAACATTTGATTTTTTTTTTTTTTTTTTGATCTTTTGAGGCAATCACCTCTCATTGTGAGAGTGATATTTGATATTTCTCTTTAATGTACAAGCCTTTGGCCTTTTGAATAAATATTTTCTTTAATATAAAGTCGCTTACCCTTTTTCCTAGTCGAATACTAGAATGTGCGACAGGCTTTTGCAGCTCAATATCTCTTTTCATTTGGAGATTTACATTTGGTGAGCTCTTTTTAGCAAAAACACAAAAAATAGTGGAAAGATATATAGACACAAGTCTATGTATGTCTCAAGATCAACATAACCATTCACTAATCATTCATGACAAGTTTGAAGATCTATTTACAACAATCACATAGATTTCAAGATTTTTCCCACAGTGATATGAGTGCAAAGAAACAAGCAATGCTCGAAAATGCACAAAGCCATTTGCACAAAGGTACAAGGCAAAACAAGTTTTGAGACAAAAACTCAACAATGTCAATCAAACTTTTTGATTTTCTAATTTTTATGTGATTTTTGGATTTTTGATATAAAAGAAGAAAAAGATTGAACAAACATAGAAAGAAGCAACAGTATTCACAAATGGACAAACAAACAATAAACATGTTGCACAAAGAGCTAACAAAGAAGTGTGTGCCTCAACACAAACAAACTTATCATATTATAAATATGTGAAGCACACAACACATAAGAGAGTCAAGGAATTGTACTAACACCAATGGTCTTACGGAGTGATTCAAACCGTGGACCATCAAGAGGCTTGGTGAAGATATCCGCCTTTTGATTGTCGGTGTGTATGAACTCGAGACACACAACTCTTTCCTCTATCAAATCTCGAATGAAATGGTAACGTATCTCTATGTGTTTAGATTTTGAATGCTGGACAGGATTCTTGGAAAGATTTATGGCACTGGTGTTGTCACAGAAGACACACATCGTTTCTTGAGGAATTCCATAGTCATGAAGTAATTTCTTCATCCAAAGAAGCTGAGTGCAGCAACTTCCAGCAGCGATGTATTCTGCTTCAGCAGTAGATAGAGACACGGAATTCTACTTCTTGCTCATCCACGAGACGAGATTGTTACCAAGGTAGAAACCGCCACCTGAAGTACTTTTCCGATCGTCTACACTGCCAGCCCAGTTTGCATCTGAATACCCAGCAAGACAAGCATTTGAGTCTTTTGAATACCACAGACCATAGTTTGAAGTACCATTCACATATCGAATGATTCGCTTTGCAGCAATCAGGTGAGATTCCTTCGGATTAGCTTGGTACCTGGCACAAACGCCAACACTGAAAGCAATGTCCGGTCTACTGGCTGCAAGATAGAGCAAACTCCCTATGATGCTCCTATTCAATGTAGGACTTACTTCGACTCCAGACGAATCAACATTCAGTTTAGTGGATGAGCTCATGGGAGTGGAGGCATGTTTTTTGGAGTCTAGTCCAAACTTCTTGACAATGTTTCTGGCATACTTCTCTTGAGATACAAATATACCCTCCTTCTATTGTTTGACTTGAAGACCCAAGAAAAATGTGAGTTCCCCTACCATACTCATCTCAAACTCCTTCTTCATCTCCTCAGAAAATTGAGTAGCACGATCTTCGATGGTTGCCCCAAACACTATGTCATCAACATAGACTTGTGCTACAAGGAGATAATCTTCATCATTTTTGACAAACAGAGTTCGGTCGGCATACCCTCTTTTGAAACATCTATCTAGAAGGTAATGTGTAAGACGATCGTACCAGGCTCTAGGCGCTTGTTTTAAGCCATAAAGGGCTTTCTTCAATCTTAGTACATGATCTGGAAAATGAGGATCCTCAAATCCTTTTGGTTGCTCAACAAATACTTCTTCATTTAGATATCCATTCAGAAATGCGCAATTTACATCCATTTGATAGAGTTTGAAATTCAAAGTGCATGCAATGGACATGAGGATTCGAATGGATTCGAGTCTTGCCACAGGAGCGAAAGATTCATCAAAATCTACTCCTTCTACTTGAGTGTATCCTTGAGCTACTAACCGAGATTTGTTTCGAATTATCTCTCCATCTTCATCAGTTTTGTTTTTAAAAATCCATTTTGTGCCTATAACATGAACGTTCTCAGGCCTTGGAGCAAGTTCCCACACATCATTCCTCACAAACTGATTCAGCTCTTCATGCATTGACTCAACCCAATTCTCATCTTGGAGAGCCTCTTTAACCCTTTTTGGTTCAAACTGTGCAAGATAGCAGTGATATGTTACATGATTGGCTAGCAGAATGTTTCCTTTCCTGAGGCGAAGACTGTCATCAAGAGATCCTATGATGTTGCTTTCCGGATGGTTCTTGATAACTCTTGAAGATGGCCTTTTTGATGTGGAAACTTCATCACTTCGAGAGATAGGAGGATGAACTTCCAGAGGAGTAAGAGGACTTGATGTTCTAGACATTGATCTCGTTTCCATTCTTGGGTTGATGGGAGTTGATTCTACTTCTGGTATAGGTTCTTCACCTTCTATATCCAAAGCTTCTACCTCAACATCGAGCTCTTTGGTGCTCGGCCCTTCGACATCATCAATCATCTCCACCTTGGATAAGGCATCATCAATCTTGACATTTATGGACTCCATCACAGTCTTTGTTCTCTTGTTAAACACTCTATACTCTCGACTCGTAGTAAAGTACCCAAGAAAAATACCCTCATCACTTCTCGCATCAAACTTCCCAAGATTCTCCCGATCATTTAAGATATAGCATTTACTTCCAAACACCCGGAAATACTTCACTCTAGGCTTCTTCCCATTCCATATCTCATAGAAGGTCTTCTTTGTACCAACTCGAAAAAAAATCCTATTGCCAATGTGACACGAGGTGTTGACAGCTTTTCCCCAAAATTTTTGAGGTATTTGCTTGTTAAGCAACATGACTCTTGCCATCTCCTGAATCACACGATTTTTTCTCTCTACCACTCCATTTTGTTGTGGAGTTTTGGGAGCTGAAAATTCTCTTTTGATTCCATTCTTCTCACAGAAGGACTCGAATCTTGCATTCTCAAATTCCGTTCCATGATCACTTCTAATTTTGGCAATAGGGACCCCTTTCTCGTTTTGTAGTTTCTTGCACAGAATCTCCAACCTCTCACATGCTTCTGATTTTTCTCTAAGGAATTCAACCCAAGTGTATCTTGAGTAGTCATCCACAATGACCATAATGTATCTCTTCCCCCCTAGGCTTTCAGTTCTGGTAGGCCCCATTAGATCAACATGAAGTAACTCCAAGCACCGAGAAGTGGCAATCACATTCACTTTGTGATGACTTGCCTTAGTTTGCTTCCCCATTTGACATGCACCACAAACGGTCTTCTTCACTTTTCCAAACTTAGGAAGTCCCTCGACTGCTTCAAGTTTGGAGACTTTTGCTACTTGTTTGAAGTTGGCATGCCCAAATCTGTGATGCCACAGCTCCAACATATCCACACGAGCACTTCTACACGATATGGGTGCCGTGGGAACTATTCCATAACAGTTATTTGTAGTCCGATTTCCCTCCAAAACCTGAATCCTCTTTTCATTGATGATCAAGCATCCCTTCTTAGAGAATTGTACCAGGAAATCATCATCACAGATTTGAGTGATGCTCAGCAGATTCGCCTTCAGCCCTTTTATGTACAGCACATCTTTCAACAGCGGCAAACTAGGTATCTCAATGGTTCCTTTGCCTAGGACTTGAGCATGACTTCCATCACCAAAGGTCACATAGTCACCAACCTTTTCTTTGAGTATCTTAAACAGTGACTTATCCCTTGTCATATGGCAAGAACACCCACTGTCAAGATACCACAAACATGCATTAAACACCTTCAATGAGGTATGCACAAATAGGTTCACATGTGACAAACATTCTTGACCTTCAAACACAAACTCATCATTAGTTTTCATGCTTCTTTCAGATTGACTTTTCATTTTCAGACTCTCAATCATCTTACACAGCATTTTATTCTTTCTTTTATATTTCTTAATCAATGATTTAGATTCAGATATGCTATTGTGTAAGACATGATTCTGATTTTCAAGATATTCCAGCATGTGAACAAATACTCTAGCATGTTTCTTAGTTTCTAACAACTCTACGCGATCATTAGTAAAACACCCTTCAGACATATGCATAGAGTCATTTTCACAAATACTTAAGCTACAATTCAGCATGGTATTTTCCATAACAACTACCACAACATAGGGGTCTAGAATCACACTTAGGTAATAAAACCACAACAAGTGTACCCGCTCTGATACCAAATGAAAGTTAAAAAACATGTATAAACACCTTTGAACGTTTAGACCCCCAAATTATAACTTAACCAATTCAAGCAATATGTCAAACAACTAGTGTGCGGAAACTTAACATATGTTATAATATGAAATTGGTAAAAACTATCTAAGCCAAAACAAAACACAATCCACAGCAGATAATAAATAGGCAAAGATAGAGAGGAAGGAAGATGCAAACACAAAGACAACACTCAATGTGTTATCGAAGAGGAAACCGAAGCCCTCGACGTAAAACGTCTCCGCCGCCCTCTAAGCGGTAAACAATCTACTAGAAAATACAGTTGGGATACATGGACAACAATAGATCCTCCAAGCCTAATCTACCCAGTGCACCTAAGCCCTCCAAGCTTCTTGCTCCAACGAGGTTGCGCCGAACCTTTTTCTTTTCTAGCTTCCCGGATTCCGCTACTAGACCGTAGCATCAACCAATGAAGATTGGTTCCTTCCTAACTGCTTCCCAGAAATCCAAACAGCTCTCTCACAGTAATGATAATGGTGAGAATCAGGTTTGGTATAATGCCTCTCAAGGATTTGACAACGGAGAGGAAGAGAGTTAAGGAATTTGAAGAGACTCTAATGTATAGATTGTGGGTAAATCAATCTTGTTTTTCTTTAGGGTTTCTCTCTCAAAATTCTCTCAGGAAGCTCTCTTACAATCGTGGGTAAAAGGGGTATTTATACTGGAGTGGGAGAGGATTGTGAAACGTTAGGTTTTACAAAATAGGGATGGCTCGCGGCTTGACCTCGTGGCTTGACTCAGTCGCGAGATCCAGTCGCGAGATAACCGTATGGCCAGTTGTCTTGTTTTGTCCTGTAGTGCTCCAGCTTGCATGATTGTTCACCTTCCAGCATGCTTGGCACGTGTGCTGCGTCTGGCGGCTTGAAGCCGCGAGTCACCCGCAAGGCCCAGCCGCGAGTCTCTGTTTTCTTGCACACTCTTGAGCAATCTTCACTCTATCTCACTCACTACCCTTACATCAAACCCACCTAAATACAGGGTTACTAAGTGTTGAATTACAAGCAAATTTGGCACGGAATAAAGCCAATTAGATGGTTGAATAAATTCAACCTTACACAGACAAAAGAAAGGAGAAAAAAAAAAAACCATCACGTCAATAACAAAGAAAAAAAATCAAGGAAAAATTAAAAATAGAAGTCAACACGTCAGTAACAAAGGAAGAAAAAATGAAAGGAAAAAAAATAAAAAGCCAACACATTGGAGACTTGAAGGTAAATTTTAAGGGTAATTTTGGAAGCTCATTTCATGAGTTTCTTCTTCTCAATTTTCTCTCCATTTTGGAGAGAAAAGTTTTTGATGGGCCAAGAGAGAAAACACCTAAACTCCACCATTTATTTTCCTTCCTCCCACCTGACCAAACACACTCTAAAAAAGTTTTCCTTCCTGTTTTCTTTCCAAAGTTTTCCATCTCCCCTATTTTACTTACAAACAAATACACCCTTAAACTTACAGAACTCCATGGCTGAAACTCTCAAAGCAAAGCCATCTTCATTCACTGCCACAAAACACCACCACCATCACAGATTCATGGTAGTGAGTCTCCCTCTCTCTTCACCCTCTATTCTCACCATCCCTCTCTCTCTACTCGAGCTCAGCTTATGGGTGTTGAACCCATGACCACCATTACTGGCAATGGTGAACGACAGCGAAGCCACCATTGGTGGCCACCAATCTTTCTTCTCTCCCTCTCTATTTTTTATTTTGTTTTTTGTTTGATCCAAAAGCTCCCTTTTTTTAATTGTTTGTGCTTTTAGATTTTCTTGGGTTTGAGGATTGGGGATTTTTGGGTTGACGGTTTAAGAAAGAAAATATGTTTGTTCTAGGTTTTGGAATTTGTTTCAAAAATGGATTTTTGGGGTTTTGATGTGTTCTTGTGGCTGTGGTGGGTGTGAAGTGACGGTGGGTATGGATCTTGCAGTGTTTGGTAGTGGTGGCTGAAAATTTTGTTAATTTTTCCAGGTTTGTGGTTGTGGTGGTTGGTGGTTTGTGGGTTGCTGTGGTTTGGTGGATTCGGTATGAGTTTTATGGGTGATTCTCGATGGTTTGCAACAATGGCAGCTCTAGAAGTTTTGTTCAGGGTGGTCATTAAGAAATTTAAATTAAACAAAATTTCATAAAAATAGAATTTGAATATATTGACATAAAAAAAACAATCGCAAATAAATAAAGTTTTAAAATTTCATTTTACAAGCTTTTCATATTTTGAAATTGTTGTATGATAGCTTCATTATTAATGCTATCAACTACATCTTTTTTTAACATACATGGTCAAGTAATCATTAAAATACTGATTTTCCTTTCAATTACCAACATCTTACTTAAATAAGTAACAATATAAACAAAATGCATCATCCTTTTTTATGATATGTTCCAACCCATATTTCATATTCTTTAAACTAACCAGGCTTAAATTAATGCACTACTCTAGTAATTTCTTTTTTAGGGAAATCATGGCAAAGAGGTTGACAAGAACATTTTGTAAATTTGTTCTTTTTATTTTCTCTCGATTATTAGGATGAAAAGATGAGAACTTTTCTCATAGTCTTTTATCTAAAAGAAGATTATTCAAGTGAATACAAATTTGCTTAGAAGATAAATTTTGTAATAAAAGTAATTTCCTTATAAGAATTTTGTCCATAGTGATAACAAAAAAATAAAGGGTAAGTTACAAGTTCATTCAACGTATTCAACTTAGGCATTAAACTGTTACATTAATCATGTTCAATAAAATATTGAGGTATTATTTTAGTGCATATGTGTATGTACAAGATGTATCACATAAATCCAATAAATTCATCTAAAGACTAAAGCAAGTACTAACTGACTAGCTATTGGAAAATATGCATTTTTTTAAATAAAAAAATAGCAATTTAAAATGTCTTTTGTAAAGATAATTTAAAATATCACAATTAAACATTTGATTTAGCTTTTAGGCTAATTTGTTTGTTTGGATAATTTTTGAGAAATGCTACATCCACAATATTTTCACAACAAATCCTAGTTAGCAATTGTTACTAGTTTTAATTTACATATCATTAAAATTTTTTTATTGATAACAATCTACCACTTAAGATTTGTTATAAAAGTGTTGAGGACATGTTGTGAACATAGTACTTCTTGCAATTTTTTGGTTCAATCTTCAATGGACCAAAATTTTGGAGAAGTCAAATTTTATTTTTAATGGACGAATTTTTATTTAGGATGTTCAAGTTTTTTTTTAGGGTGATTATGTTTTTTTTTAGGTGGTCAACAATCTATATTAATATAGAATTTCTCTTTTTGTTTGGTATAAAATGATTTATTTTTCAAGTTTAAGGGTGGTCCTGTGACCACCCTCAATTGTATATGGTGCCGCTCCTATAAAGCTAAGTTACAAGTTCATTCAATATATTCAACTTAGGCATTAAACCGTTACATTAATCATGTTCAATAAAATATTGAGGTATTATTTTAGTGCATACGTGTATGTACAAGATGTATCACATAAATCCAATAAATTTATCTAAAGACTAAATTAAGTACTAACTAACTAGCTATTGGAAAATATGCATTTTTTTAATAAAAAAATAGCAATTTTAAAATGTCTTTTGTAAACATAATTGAAAATATCACAATTGATTTGGGCTTTTAAGCAAATTTGTTTGTTTGGACAATTTTTGAGAAATACTATGTCCATATTATTTTCACAACAAATTCTAGTTAACAATTGTTACTAGTTTTAATTTACATATCATTAAATTTTTTTTTTTTACCGGTAACAATCTACTACTTAAGATTTGTTATAAAAGTGTTGAGAACATAGCACTTGCAATTTTTTGGTTCAATGGACCAAAATTTTGGAGAAGTCAAATTTTGTTTTTAATGGAAAAATTTTTATTTAGGATGTTCATGTTTTTTTTAGGGTGGTCATTTTTTTTTAATTTTTTTTTTTAGGGTGGTCAACAATCTATATTAAAATAGGATTTCACTTTTTTTACGTATAAAATTTATTTATTTTTCAAGTTTGAGGGTGGTCTTGTGATCACCCTCAATTTTATATGGCGCCGCCCCTGGTTTGCAATGTGAATGGTGATGGGTCTTGGTGTTTTGCTAGGTTTGTAGTGGGGGTCTTGGTGGTTTTTATTTTATTTTATTTTATATTTTTATGGGTTGTGGGTAACGTTGGCGGATAGCAATGTGGAGGAGTTGTTGGGTAGAACTTAGGATTGTAAATGAATCAAGCCGATCATGAACAACTTGGACTCGACTCGATCAAAAACTCGTTCATATTTGTTTGTTTATAAATAAGCCAAGGTTGAGCCTTACTTTTAGGCTCACCGAGCCCAAGTAAAAAAATTTGTTCACGAACAAGCTCATGAGCAATTAGGCTTGATACACAACAATTCAAGCATAGACTCATTTATAAGTTTATATGTGTTAGTTAAATATACTCATTACATATATCTTAATAATGACATGTGGCTAACATGAAACCCCTACCTATATATATATATATATATTTTTTTTTTTTATGTGAAATACAACTAAAACTTTATTAATCAAAAGAATTGGCCAATACATCCTGGTTGAGAGCTTGTTCAAGGAAACAAGGAGTCTTTTCAACCCAAACAGAAAAATCAGTAATGCCTAAAGCATGTCTATCTAGTAAATGTGCTGGTCTATTGCCCTTTCGACCAATATGGGCAAAGTTCACACTACGGAAACTATGAGCAACACTTATGGAACTATAGACCAGAGCAGCCATAGATAAAGGGGGAGGAGAAGAGCCCCTTAGAGCATTAACCAGTGACAAAGAATCAGTCTCTAGCGTGAAGTCCTGGATAGACATGTCTTTGGCAAATTGAAGACCCATCTCAACCGCCTTAGCTTCAACCTCAATGGCACCTAGAGGAGCTTCAATTTTTTTACTATATGCTCCGATCAATTGACCTGCATCATCTCGAATTATAATCCCCACCCCTGCCATTTTCTGCTCTTTGAACACAGTCTCATCCACATTTATTTTGTATCGAGCTAGAGAGGGAGGCGTCCACATTGCTGCCCCAGCTGGCTGCTTCGAACCCGTGACCTGTATACAAGCCTGGTAAGCACATAAATACTCCAACACATCATGCACTAAGGTCTGACTTGACTTTTTCGCACCACCATTCCTACATTCATTCCGGTTCGACCACAATGCCCAAGCTATCACAATCAATTTTTCCACCCTTCTGTGATCCCACTGAGCTATCATCACCACATACCAGAGCAAGTCCATGAACGACCCAAAATGGCAACTCCCAGAGCCCTGAAACAAAGCAAAATTGTGCCATATTTCAGTAGCACATTGACACCACCAGAACAGATGGGCTGAAGACTCTTCCTCCATGTGACATTCATCACAAACACTATCCAACAGCACTTTGCGTCTGACCAGATTCTCCTTCATGGGTAAAACATCTTTGCAGGCCCTCTAAGCGAAGTGGCGAATCTTGTGTGGAACATTACAGCTCCATAGATGCTTCCAAAAACTTCTTAATTGACTACCATCAGAAACACCACCCACCGGTACCTTTAAGCTCATCTCCATGGCCAACTTATATGCACTACGGACACTAAAGAGTCTGTTGTGCATTAAAGCCCAGACTTGCTTATCCTCTGGCAAATTTGCACTTAGAGCAATGCTATAAATTAAGTTAGCTTCATGAGGAAGGAAGATTTTCCGCACCAACTCATTATTCCATGCACCAGAAGCTTCATCAATAAGGGTTGGAACTCGAGAGTCCTCAGGTAGTCTTGAGACAGGAGAAAATATCTTATAAGTTGAGGGGGATGGCACCCATTTATCCTTCCAAATCCTTATGCTATGACCATTCCCCACCAACCACCTTTTGCCATTCTGGACAATTGCTTGAGCTGCCAAAATACTCCTCCAAGTAAATGAAGGATTTTTTCCAAGACATGCATCCATAAATTCATACCTTGGAAAATATTTGGCCTTAAAAACCCTATATAATAGGGAATCATTCCCAGACTGGACTCGCCACCCTTGTTTAGCCAACATGGCCAAATTAAATTTCTTCAATTGTTTGAACCCCATTCCCCCACAAGCCTTTGGAGCACAAAGTTTGTCCCAACTAATCCATGCCATTTTCCTCTCCTCCTTACATTGCCCCCACCAAAAATTCCTAATAATACTTGTCATCTCATCACAAAGGGAATCAGGAATTTTAAAGCAGTTCATAGTATACGTCGGAATAGCTTGGGCTACCGCTTTTATCAAAACTTCCTTCCTAGCTTTAGACAATAGCTTTTCCTTCCACCCAACCAATTTTTTGGCCAATTTTGTTTTGACTTCCTTGAAAGTATTCTTCTTATTTTTTCCTACCAAAGAAGGGAGGCCTAGATACTTCTCATGCTGCCGAATGACTTGAGCACCAAATTGCACTTTAATCTCTTCCTGGATCTCCTGTACTGTGTTAGGACTGAAAAATAGAGAAGTTTTGGCACGGTTCAACTGTTGGCCAGAAGCTTGCTCATACGTTCTCAGTACTTTCTGAAGGGCTTCACATTCTTTAATAGTGGCTTTGCAAAAAATTAAACTATCATCTGCAAAAAATAAATGAGATAGACAAGGGCCACCCCTACACACAGAAACACCTTCCAGCAAACCATCAGCTGTAGCTTTTTTAGTTAACGCAGAAAGGCCTTTTGCACAAATCAAAAATAAATATGGGGAGAGTGGATCACCTTGGCGGAGTCCTCTAGAAGGAATAATATGGCCACTAGGTTTACCATTGACACGTACAACATAAGTGACTGAAGAGATGCATTGCATCATCAGGCTCCTCCATCTTGAATGAAACCCCAATTTCTTCATTATCTTCTCTAGGCATGCCCATTCCACCCTGTCATATGCCTTGCTCATGTCTAACTTGAGAGCCATCTCACCTTTAGTTCCTGATTTCTTCAAATTAATCTGGTGCATTGCCTCAAAAGCTACTAAAACATTATCAGTAATCAATCTACACAAAAGAGTACAAACCTTGGCTCCTTTCAATGTTCTCCAAAGTCTCGCCAATGAATTATTTCACATGCTCCTTTTGCTTGTCAATGTGTAGGCGGTGGGGCTAGAAATTTGTGTTTGAAGGACCGAGGTAAGTTGATGGCAAGTACTAGAGAAAAGTGGTAGATCTAATGGTGGGGGAAAATGATGAGTGTATATAAAAAAGTAAAGAAGAAGAAGAAGAAGAAGAAGAAGACGATGATGATGATGATGATGATGATGATGATGATGCAAGATGAAAAGATTAGAGAGGGGCAGTAAAATAAAAATAAAGAGAAGATGAGATGCCAGAGTTATAGAGAGTGCAATGTAAAAAAGGAAAAAAAAAAAAAAAGATGAAGTAGAGAAAAGGTAGTAATGTTAGAGAGTGCAATGTAAAAGAGAAAAAAAGGTTGAAGAGAAGAAAAGGAAGTAATGTTGTGAGTTGTGAGTTGTGATTGGTGGAGGGGCGATAATGGGTCTATGTGGAGACATCTTTTTTCTAACCACAACTCACCTATGGCGAGTTATGCCACAAATTGTGACACCAGCATTGCTCTACTTTTTATGGTATGGTACTATGGTACTAGAAAGGTCAGGTTAGGTTAAAAATTAATTCTTTTGCTTTTGAAATGGGAAATTGAAACCCTACCAAACTCAAACGTACTCAACATGTGCTGCTGGCTTAAGGTGTGAGGGGATGTTTGACACGTGTGGAAGAGGGGTTGTGATGTGAGATACGTGTCGGGGAGAGGTGGACACGTAAAGCGTTGCAGTGACTCGTGTTTGGTTGGATCTATCTAGGGTTGTAAAAATTGGATGGCGTTGATCGGGCAAGAAAGAAGAGGTGGGTATGTGGTGAGCAATGATGTGGTGGGGCTTTGGGGTTATAGCATAGGAGTGGTGCATGTTGGGCAGGTAGCATTCTGGTATAGTTCCTTAATAGTAGGGTGTCAAATGGGTTGGTTTGGGATGAGCATAATTAGGTTGGGTATATAAAACCCATTTACCCATTAAAACCCATTTAAATAATTTTTTTTAACCTAAATCCAACCCAACCCAATTATTATAGGTAAATCCCAACTCATCCAATTACCCAATTATCAAAATTACCAAAATGCCATTAAAGTGAAAACCCTAACACTTTCTTGGATTCCCTCTATCCCAAGTGTGTAGCAAATAAGACACTAAGCCTTTTTGTCTCATCATCCACTTTCTGCTTCTTTTCAATTTCAATCACATCCTCCTCTGTACTACCTCCCTCCTCAGCTTTTCTTTTTGGGCCTAAAGTCACCACATTCTCCAACTGCATCTGGTTATTATTGTGCTTACAAGGGAGCCTAGTCCACGTACCTTTTTTTATTTCCTGTAGTAAGGTTTGCTCCAACATCCCTGGCTACAACAGTTGACCCTTTGGTGGCTTGTTTACCATGACCTGATTTCACCTTTGGTTTCTTCTCAGACCTTTCAGTCCATCCCATAGAAAACTCCATGTTGCCTAATCTAGGCTGCATGTTAGTGGGGAAAATTTCATGCCCCTCTATTTCGGACTCCCTTACCAACTCCCCAGATCCATGCATCCCCTCCGGACCCACCACCTCCCCTTCCTTTCTTTTAATGTCACGGATCACCTCAGCAACCAATGCATTCGAAGGAGAGATATTATCGGCTAACTCCCTATCTAATTCCTTAATCACCGTTTCAAAATCTGCTGCATTATGTGGAAAATTTGAAACATTAGGCAACTCGAACAGTACACCAGCCAACTCCCTTATCACATTATCATTCCTGGGCTACTCGGTTAACATGCTTGACTTACCAAGGCCCACATGTTCCACTTGGGTTCCCTGAAGCAATGGCACTACAGGTTGATGAACAAACCCACTTGAAACCACCATTCCACCCCTAACGGCCTGTTTATCCATGCCTTTGACCAGTTCTAAGTCATACCCCTTCACTTCAACTACCTGTCTCTTGGCTGGACTGAATATCGAAGCTTTTATCCAGTGTCCATATTGTTGACGGTCCAGCGGCAGAGTACCATTGCTTTTCAGCCATAGTTCGCATTCCTTATCATCATGTGACAACATCCCACACCAAAAACATATATTGGGTAATCTCTCATACTGAAAAGAGACCCAACCCTCTAGATTATCCTCAAAGTTTACCTTCCTTCCTCTGCATAAGGGGCGAGATACGTCAACCCAAACTCTAACTCACATGAAAGTTCCTCCCCTCATCTCGGAATCGTCTCGCGGCATAACCACCTCTCCAATTGATTCACCGATTTCAATGGCTGTCTCCGGCGTCATAAACTTGTATGGCAAATCATGAATTTGGATCAAAAATTTCACCCTGTTAAACACAACCTCCTTTATTGGTTTATTACCTTCAAACCGCTTTAGCATTACTAAATGGCGATCATAAGACCACGGTTCCCCAAGCAAAACTTTTACAGCATCCACCTCCTATTCAAACGTAAATAGCAGTATATTCTCTCCCACATTAGTAATATGGAAGCTCGCCTTTGTGCGCCAAATAGGTCGAAACGTGCGTGCCACTGCATCAATATTTAGAGCCCTCTTCATAAAGAATTTTGCTGCTAAGACACACTCTGGCCTCTGGTTTTTCTTCGACAACACTACTTTCTTCCCTTCCCATTCCGAGAGTGATAAGTTATCACACTTAGCCATTAGGTCTTCCATTATCTGTCACACCAAAGAATCTCCAGTCAACGTAGAAAGAAACAGAACCAAACCCTACTAGTAACAGAGTACTATAGGGAAACAACCAGCCCTACTAGTAGCAGAGTACTATAGGGAAAATACCACGTCTTTCTCAAAGAAAAAGGTAACAACACTACTACAGCCTAGGTTTGGGGAGGCAGCGGGAACCCTAACCCTAGACCGAGAACTCTAGTCTTA
Organism: Quercus engelmannii; assembly: GCA_029955605.1. Taxonomy (NCBI): domain Eukaryota; kingdom Viridiplantae; phylum Streptophyta; class Magnoliopsida; order Fagales; family Fagaceae; genus Quercus; species Quercus engelmannii. Next base: position 34,011,979 of record JARPSG010000004.1, read on the forward strand.
GACTGCTACCTATATTACCTTAATTTTTTCGTTCCCTTTAAATTGATCAAGAAACACTTTAGACTATAGTTACATTTAAAAATAAATAAATAATTAAGTAGGTCACATATGATCCTTCTGTATCAATTATCTAAAGTAAAGTTATGAAATATTTTAGTATTTTCTCATTCATAATAGTTACAAATAGATATTTTTCTAGTCCTTCACCATCTAACGTGAATGTAAAAATTGTATTTTGAACAAATATTGAAGCTATAGACAATGTATGATGAAGGAATGAATTTAATTATATAAATTATTAATTTGAATAATAGGTAATCATAAGTAAGACTAGATGCATGGTAAAATAAGTATACTATTTTCTTTTTCTTTTTTCTTAATTTTAGAGATTTAAGTATTTAGTGTACGTTTGGATAGAGTTTTGCGCGTCCATCGGTTTTTGGTAGGTCTTGTGCACTGTTAATAGGACCTGCAAGTTTTTTCTTTTTTTCTAGAAAAATAACTTTAAAATTGGGTCCCACAGTACTATTCACACATTTAAAAATTATTTTACTATAGTGTTTTCAGTAATAAGTGGTATCCAAATAAACTCTTAATAATGTACTTTTTTTAGATCTAAAGCTCAAAAACATGACCTGAGTTCGAGTTTGAGTTTGATATTAAGCTTGAGTTTGACTTGACTAATTAATCAAGCCAAGGTCAAGCTTTTTGACTTTTCCACGAGCTCAAGCTCATAGCTAAGCTCGAGGTTTTGATTTTTCCTAACGAGCCAAGTTTGAACATGCACTACTCGACAAAGTTTGGCTTGTTTACAACCCTAGTAACTAGAACAATGGGAGAGAGGAGAGAAATTTTTTTATATTATTTTACTAAGTTATATTTAAAAGTAAAAATTAGGATGTTGGATGAGTTGTAAAATGAGATGGTAAAATAAATAAAGTAATTTTTGAGAGTGAAAAATAAAACTTTTTTTTGCATCCCGCATGCAAGTGCTCTAATTATAAATAGAGGCCAAAACTCCAACAAAGTATAAGGACTACAAACTCAGAGAGTCATTCTTGCTATTCCAGGTCCTAGTCTACTAGATAGCATACTTCTTCGTTTCCTAATTGGCCAGACTCCACCCATGGCAACAAATATTGTACCGAAAAGAGTCACCAATTTATTCTTGGTATTGGTTCTAGCCACAGTCACATATTTAGCCAAAGCTGCAGAACTTAACGAAACCCAGCTATCCCTGTACTTCCAAGACATCTCAGCCTTTGGCAACCCCAATGCCACGGTGATCCCAGTTGCAGGTATTGCAGGCAAGGCTTGGACATTCACTCAATTTGGCACAGTCTTTGTCACTGATGACTATATCACTGAGACCTCAGATCCAAAGTCACCTGAAGTTGGGCGTGCTCAAGGCATGTATGTGACAGCCGGGTTGGATGGGTTGAATTCACATGTTATGATATCAATAGTATTCACAAACAAAGAGTACAACGGAAGCACCATACAAATACAAGGTGTTAGCAAGCAATTTGAGGCTGTTAGAGAGGTTGCAGTGGTGGCCGGAACAGGGAAATTCAGGTTTGCTCGTGGCTATGCGACTTTTGAGACATATTTCTTGGACATTCCTGCCCAATACTCGGTTATCCGGTGCAACGTCACTGTGCAACATTACTAGGCCTTTTTTGATGGTCATTAAGAAGAAATTGCCATGATAATAATTGGGACAGAGAGACTCAGTCCTTGCTTTTGCTAGCTTCCTTGATTTGTAATTTTATTGCTATTTGTTTGTTTCATAAAGCATTGACTATTGAGAATTGAGGTGCTTAGCCTGAGTAATAACTTTTTTTTTTTTTTTTTTTTTTTTCTGTGGCTGAGAAAACTTTAATCTCGGTTTCCTCTTTGTATTTATGTTTTTAAAGGCATAATATAATATAAATATATTTCTGTCCTGAGATATTGCACTTAATGTACGGGATTTCGTGTTTGATTTTTGCACAGTGTCACGGCCATCTAGATGTTGTTGACCATTCCAAGTTCCTTTCACCACGCGGCTTTGAATACAGATTTTCAATTACATAGTTTTCCAATTTGCGATATAATAGTATATCTTATGCTCCAGTACAGCAGTGAAATTATTCATCACAGCCTGCATTACCAAGAATGGTCCCTCAACAGCTCATGCCCAATCACGAAATCTATATCACAGTATGTTATAAAAGTTAAGCTTAAACGTTATAGTTACATCAAGCGGTTTTATTATATTGCAGAAACTTTTTAGATTTTTAGATTTGAAATATATATATATATATATTTTCTTCTTCTATAATTTCTAAGTTGATAAAATATATATTAAATTTCGTTCTTATCAACTTTTTCTTTTTAGATAAAGTAGCAATTGTGTTTTCATATCAACTAATTTTATAATTCATGTAATTTTTACCTTTTTTTTTTGACGTGAAGTTTTGAGAGATTTTAAAATTGGGAAAGATATAATTAAATATGATGGAAATAAAGTTGTTTCACGTAATACAAATCTCAAATTAAGTTTGAATCCAAGAGAAATTGAGTTGAACTAAAACTATTTAAGAATGCTAAAATCAATTAATAAAAAAAAAAAAAAAACCAAATTACTACCCATAAAAAAAAAGAGATATAATTTTTTTTTTATTATCTTCTTCTCCTATAATTTCTAAGTTGATGAAAATCTTAATTTAATTACAATCCAAATTCTTTTCTTCATCTATTTCTTCTTAATTTGATTACAATTAATCCAAAATCTTCATCGTCATCTAATCTTCTTTTCTTTTTCCTTTTTTTTCTTTTTTTTTTCTTTTTTTTTCATTTTGGTTATATTACTACACCTATTAGCTACAATTTTTTTTTGGATTAAAAAAAAAAAAAAATCAATGTGAGTTGAATTAAAACTCTCAAAGTCTACTCTACTCCACTATTTAAGAATGCTAAAATCAATCAATAAAAACCCAAAATTAAGTGAAGAACTTCAGAAGGAAGGATTTGGCTTTTTTGGTGAGAATAGCTGTCTTCTTTTTATTTATTTATTTATTTTTGTGTTTCTATTTTTCTATTGACATAGTTCAAGTATTACTTAAATTCTATGATTTTTTAAAATATTTTACATAATGCAATTCATCTCAATTATTAATGTATCTTTTGATTTGGTGTTCTTAATTGATTGTGCAGATTATTTCCTCACTTATGGCAATATCAAAATGGCTAGACAATTAATTTATATGTAAACTTTTACATTTACATTGCAATACAATTTTTGCTTCTCTTCATGCACTTTTATTTATCTATTTTTGAAATTATTTTGATTGTGGTACCCCAGAAGGTTTGGACACTTACACACACGCACATGCACGCGCGCGCACACACACACAATTTATGAAATTTTTATTTCAATCAAAATTTTGCCTCTGAATCGATTTGGGATGGAACTCATCTATCATATGAAATTAGGAGAACTATCTTCATTTTTTTTTATGAGTTTCCATTAATGTAGTTCAATTATTGCTTAAATTATATGATTTTTTTAAAAAAAATTTAGATGATGCAATGCATCTTGATTATTGATATTATTTTTTGATTTAGTGTTCTTAATTTATTATGCAGATTATTTCCTCACTTATGAAAACATTAAAATGGCTATGACTGGTAATTTATAAGTAAATATTTACATTGTAGTCTAAATACTTACATTTTTGTAATTTATGGAATTTGTTTTTGGTCATATATACAAGAAATTTATATATGATTAGCACTTCTGCTACTATACATGTTAGCAAGTATAATGTAAAGATTTTTAAGTGCCATACACACACACACATATAATTAAATTACAATTTTACTACTAATAGCTTTTATAATATCATTTAAAAAAAAAAAAAAAAAAAACTTACATAATATACATTTTCCATGTAACTTAATTTTTGAAAATATTTTTACTATTTTATTTGTTATTAAATTTGATTATATTATCAAAATTTTTTTTTTTTTTTATTAAACCATGTATCGCACGGGCATAATAGTAGTCTATATATCTATGTATATAATAATAGGTGAAGTTGAAAGAAACTCAAATTAGAATTCCAAGTTATAGTTCCAATTTTGCGTCATGTGTCCTAAATTATATATTCTTAAAGAGTTTTATTTCTTAATTTTAGAATCAAATGTGGGACTACATCATAAATATTCATTCAAGTGAGTTATTATGTACAAAAATCAAAGAGTCTAGAATAAATAAATTGTAAAAGAAAAAAAAAAGTGCTTCACAATAATTTTTTTAAAAATGAAAATTTACATTTTGCACCTAATAATATCCTTACAAAAATTTTTAAAGAGTTAACAAAATATAAAAATGACTATTAATAGTATTTAAATTATATATATAGAAATTATATTAGGTATCTTATTGTATATTTTTAAGTATATTCATGTATATGTATGGGGTTACAAGCCAGTATATATTAATAGGTAAAGTAGAGAAAAAAATCCAATTAAATTTTAAATTGGAGTCTAATTTTGAGTCACGTGTTTTATCTAATTTTTAATTTTTTGTGTCAAGTGATTTATTAGGTGTAAAAATCAAAAAGTCTAAATTCAATTAGATTTTAAATTAAATGTTAATTGGAATTCAATTTTGCCAAGTGGTGTGTCTCTTGCAATATAATTTCATTTTTATTTTTAATAAATTTTTTGTAATTTATTTTTAATATCCATGCCCACTTTCCATATTCAGCTTCCCGTTATAGTTACCTAGGCACTTTGAATTTTGAACCAAGAGAACAATGAATCTAAGTAAAAATAAATAAAAACAAGGAATAATTATACTTTACACACCTGTGGTTTGCCTCTAATTCTATGTGCCTACTCGTGGTTTCAATTTTGACACTTTACCCACCTGTGATTTCCTCCATTAGTAATCCGTAACCCACCTCTCCCTCAGCCGTTACTCTAACACAAAATATGTAAAAAACAAAACCCCAAATGGATCAAAACACTCTCATTCCCAAAACTCACTCACTAACATGAAGAACACACACCTAGAAAACTAATACAAATTAAATCAAGCAATACCATCAAAGTACAAACACAGATCTATCAAAATACAATTAAAAACACAAGAGAAATAGGACTAACAATTTCCAGCACTTAATTTCTAAAGTTTTGATTTTCAACATCCAAGATCTCACTCACACAAAACCACTGTATATACATTAGTAGCACCCAAGGGGAGGATCGGAAAAGCTTGACCAAGGGAATAGAGATATGAGAGAGGAAGGTTTCAAAGTCAAACAACAAACCCACCAGAAAAAATCACAACATCGTGAACAGTAGAATAAAAATTACTTGATTTCTAGGTATAATAGAAGTAAAGTGAAAATTTCAAAGCCAAACAACAACCCAGAACCCACGGAATCACCAGATCCACCACCAGATCGGTCAACGATATCCTACATCGAGCCTGGGTCTGATTGTGCAAGGCCTCCACACCACTATGGTAGATTGAAGAGTGAGTTTGAGAGTTAGCTTCGGAAAGATCGGGTAGAGAAGTGGAGAGATGGTGGTGGCTGGGGTTTGCCGTGAAGGAGCTTGGAAGCTTCAATTCTTTTAGATTCCAAAAGATCGAAGAGAGAGGGAGGTGTTTAGGCTGAGATCGGGTTAAGATAGAGATTCCGGTGAGAGGGAGGTTCAAGCTTGAGAATCACCATCTAAGGTGGTGTTGGAGCGGCGGAGATGAGCTGTGAATGGTCGGCCATGGCTGGGTTTGGGGTTTGGAGAGAGATTGTTGAAGAAGACCAAGTGTGAGTGGTCGGCCATGGGTGGGTTTGGGGTTTGGAGTGGTCAGCCATGGCTAGGTTTGGGGTTTGGAGAGAGATTGTTGAAGAAGAACAAGTGTGAGTGGTCGGCCATGGCTGGGTTTGGGGTTTGGAAAGAGATTGTTGAAGAAGAACCAAGTGTGAGTGGTCGGCCATTTGATTTTTTTTTCTTTGAACAAATTAGTAACCATTATAGTGAAAGAGAGACAACAAGGCAAATATATATTTGTGGAGGTTGATTTGAGTTTGATTTTTTTGGGTCTATGTTCTTCATGTTGTAAATTGTGTTATGCTTTAATTTTAATAAATTTCTTAGTACAGGCACAAAAAATAAGTATGAGGAAGAAGACGAAGAACTCTTTCTCTCTCTCTCTCTCTCTCTCTCTCATGGTTTTGCTTCATTTGATTTGTATTAGTTTGTTCTTCTCTCATGGTTTTGCTTCATTTGATTTGTATTAGTTTTCTGGGTTTATGTTCTTCATGTTTGTGAATGATGAGAAACCAATACCATATTTTAATCTTGTTTTTCTCTCTCTTTTTTTTTTTTTTTTTTTTTTTTTTGGGAGGAGAGACATAAAATGGGTGTAAAAAACTTGTTTACCCTCTTTTTTAACAGGTGGGTTACGAATTACTAACGGAGGAAATCACAGGTGGGTAAAGTGTCAAAATTGAAACCACGGGTAGGTACATATGATTAGAGGCAAACCACAGGTGGGTAAAGTGTAATTATCCCAAAAAACAATAAATCAGAGTAATTGTTCTCTCGAAAACAGCCCCAAATCCTATTATATTCTTCTGATTCTTATCTTTGTTACTTAGGCGCCTTATAAAACATTCTATCTTATTCTTGCAACTGGTTTGGTCACTTTAATTTCACCGATTTGGTATTCTCTGAAGTTTAGTTTATATGTGTCTGTCTCTGTTAATCACCCATTTTTCAAAAACAAAAATGTTGGTGCTTTTTATTAAATGCACAAAAATTGTTTGACAAAAGACTTTAGTGTTTTATTCTTTGGGTCACTCGTTAAGAATCTATTTTAGGAAAGTTTTGACATCATTTTTATGGGAAATGAAAAAAGCTGTCAAAACATTAATTGCTTTTTTTTCTTTTCTCATAAAAACTTTCTTTAACTAGATTCTTAATGGGTGCCCTTAGGGCACTCGTTAGCATTTCTCTTCTTCTTTTACTATAATCTGACTTTGTAAAATGTCCGTTTTGCAGGTCTAATACATGGACATGTGTACTTCTTCCTATAGTATATAGCATGTACATGATTTGGTAACTGGTAAGGGCCAATAATTTAGCACATGGTTTTCTTCCTTCTTCCAAAAAAAAAAAAAAAAAAAAAAAAAATAGTCCCTTCTTCAATTTTGTATTTATTTATCTTAGATTTATTTTTGTTTTTGTAAAATATACTTTTTATTATAGATTTTCCCCCCAGTTTTAAGGCATGGTCACCCAAGGCTATTCAGACCAATGTTTCTGGGTCACAATTTATTTATGTGGGTCAAGGCTTAATCCTATGAATGAGGCCCCAAATTTCCCTTGGTTCCTCTCAAATTCCCAATATTTATCTGTGTTCTTTCTCACTATTGCTCTCTCACTTCCCAGTTTTTCCAACCCCCTCCCTTTTACCTTTTTCTCCTTCTTATAGTCTCTTATTAGTTGGGTTACCATTATTATCTCCCCACTTTGCACATATTCCTTTATTCATCAGAATCCTAAGGGATCCTCATGACTTTAAAGGAGTCCCTTGGAACTTGTTCCATACGCCGAATAGTGTTTGGAAGTGGTTCCCCAATGGCACTATCAAACCTCGACTAATATCTTGCTGGGTTAATGTTTCACCCCGATTGCCTTCCTAACCGACCAACATCTAACTGACCACTTAAGAGTCTTTCAAGTTGTCTTCCCCTTGGCCATAGTCTTGATCTCGGGGTTGGGCCCCTTGTGATAAGGCCCAACGCCGACTCTCTCCTGGCGTACCAAGTCCAATTTGTTTGATGGTTCTTGGGCTTTATGTTAGGTTATGATCAAGGAGGCAGATAGGGTCGCCTAGGCCCAATTCACCCACAATAGCCCCCAACAATTCTATTTCTGTGAGGTGGAGATAGGATTAGGGTTCTGTTACCCCGTCATTGACGTATTTTTTTCTACCCTGTCTAAGGGGAACAATGGTTACGTCTCGGGAAGGCCAATAGTCCACCTTTTAAGGTAACAGACAATATAGCTTACTCCTTTCCAATACGTGGCAGAGTCTAGGATATCAGACGATCTAGATGGCCTGACACTTCGTTTACTGTGGCATGCATGAAGCATGCTGATGGTACGCATTGATTGCAGTTGGGCAGTTAAATAAGGTTTATGTGAAAGTATGAGTGTAGGAGCTTGTGCAAAAAAGACTCACCTCGGTAAAGCATTTAGCACGTGATTTTCTCCCTTCTTCCAAAAAAATAATAATAATAATTGTCCCTTCTTCAATTTTGTATCTATTTATTTTAGATTTTATTTTTGTTTTTGTACAATGTACTTTTTATTATAGATTTTCTCCCCAGTTTTAAGGTTTATGTGAAAGTATAAGTGTAGGAGGTTGTGCAAGAAAGACTCACCTCGGTAAAGCATTCCCCGTTGTTATATAAGAGAATCTATCATTGTGGCCATTGATCGCATTACTATTTCTCTAGATGTAAATTTGTATTTCTAGATACATAAGTTTTTATAGGGTGCAAAATTAAGGCACTGTGACATGTGTTTTACATAAAAGCCCCCTAGAGCTCATTATTGTTGGGTTTGCAAAAGGTGTGTTTTGACTTTTGATGATGGTAGGTAGTTATATTAACTTTAACTAAGAGATTTTTTTTTTTCTTTTTTTGTTTGTTTATGGAGAAGATAATAAAGAGATTTGATTTATGAATATGTTAGGATATATGTGATTCACTTTTTAGGAACATATGTCATTATTTTATGTAATTGGCTTATCCTTTGACAAAATGCACTTTACTTGTATTTGGGTAGATCTAGGATGTGTTTAATACTTCAAGAAACTATGTTTTAAGATCAAGGGTTGAAGACATGCAAGTCTGTCCAAGATTCAAGTTGAAGAAGTGATGTTCATTAAAGCTTGACAGCTAACTATCCATTGAGTTTAAGAAGTTGTTCCAGCCCTATGGCTTTACAGTTGCTCGACAGCATCTCGACAGACAGGTATCTGTCGAGTTTTATGAAAAACATAATTCCAGTTCTGTTTTGACTCTAATCCGTGATTATGTGTATGAGCTTTCTTTTCTTCTAATCCTAGACATATAAAAGGATTATTTTAAGGGCCATCAAAGTGTTCACAAGTTACACAAGCTTTGAGAATAGTTTGTTCAAGCAAATTGTGACCGGAGACAAAGTTTTGCCCTAGTTCATCATTCTTGTAAAGAAGTTGTTGTGTATGTGTATCGTAGGATTTTGTGACCAAGTATCTTTTTGATCTTCATCGTGTGGATGAACTGAAGAACTTTGCAGCCAACAACCTTCTCTAATTGGTGATTAAAGTCGTGTACTGGGATCCGCACAATTGGTTAGTCACGTACTTAGGAGTTGTGCATCAAAAGGGAAATTATCACTACAGAACAAGTTCAATTGGGTATTGGGGTAAGGGTTCAACTGTAGGTTGGTATAAGGTACTGGAATTCCTTTACTTGTAACCGCTTGTTGTGATAATAGTGAAATTTTAGGAGTGGTTACCTGAAAATCACCCGGTGGGGTTTTTGCCATTAGGTTTTCTCCATTTGTAAACAAATTACCGTGTCAAATTTATTTTTCACTGCATGCTTAGAGTATTGGTGATTTGTTTGTGCTACCATACATTTGTATGTTAATTTGATTAATTAATAAACTTGGCTAATTAATCAATCAATTAATCATAAGGGGTCAATTCGTTTTTTGGCCTATCAAGTGGTATCAGAGTAGGCACACTCTGATTAGAGTTTAATATTTGCTGTGTTGATCCATTGACCCCTGTTTGTCATGGATAGAGGACAATCATTAATTATACCTCTTTTATTTGATGGCATTAACTATGCATACTGGAAAGTATGAGAACTTTCTTATAGTTTTTATATGAGAAAGTGTGGCAAGCTATAGAGATAGGCTGGACTAAGCCTACAGAGGCGTCAGTCAACTGGGATGATGCCAAGATCAAGGCGGCAACCTTCAACAGCAGAGCGTTGAATGCCTTATTTAGTGTGGTCACTAATGAGGAGTTCAAGAAGATATCCTCCACTAAAACTGCTAAGGAAGCATGGACCATCCTCCAGAGAACCTATGAGGGAACAGAGGCTGTTAAGGATTCAAAGCTTTAGAGGCTTACTACAAGCTTTGAAGAGATTAAGATGGAGAAGGATGAGTCGTTCGATGAGTTCTATGCCAAGCACAAGGACATAGTGAACTCAACTTTCAATCTTAAGGAAACCATTCCTGAACCCAAGATTGTGAGAAATGTGCTTAGATCTCTACTTGGGAGATTCCATGCCAAGATTACGCCGATCGAGGAATCAAAGGACAGACAAGATTCCTTTGACAGAGTTGGTTGGTAATCTACAGACTTACGAGCTAGGGTTAACAAGGATTAGTAAGTCAGGCAAGAGCAAAAGCATGGCTTTGAAAGCCAAGCGTAGTGACACAAATGAGTCTTTAGAAGATAAAGATTCTAAGATGAAGTCCTACATCACCAAGCAATTCAATAAATTCATGAAGAATGCCAACAGGAAAGGATTTGATAAGGACCGTAGGCAATCCAGTTCTTTTCAGTTTAGGAGACAAGATAAAGGAAAGAAGGATGCTAAGGATGGTGGTTAGTACACTATTCTTGTAGGACCTAAGTGTTTTAAGTGTCAAGGTTTCGGTCACATGAAACTGGAGTGTCCTACATATCTCAAGAGCATTGGGAAAAGCAAGGCACTTGCTGTTACTTTGAGCGACACTGAGCCTGAGGATGATTCTAACAATGAGGATGACGGAATCTTGAATGCCTTTACTGCCATTGTCAATCCTACTGACGGGACTGTTGAAGATGTGGTTAAAGAAGAGAAATTAGTGGAGTCCAAGTTTGAAAAGATGAATGATCAAGATGATATCCATATAGCTTATGAGAAATTGTACAAGCTTTCTGAGAAACATGAGAAACTTTATAGGCTGACTACCAAGAAGCTCCGTGATGTGGAACTTGATCGTGAAGAGCTTTTCACAAAGTTTGATGACACTAATTAGACTATTGGAGTACTGAGGTTCAAGAACAATTTCTTGGCTCAGAAGACTAAGAAACTTGAAGCGGAGTTGTTTCAAGTTAGAGCTCAATTGGAGAGGACTTCAAATGCAAAGCTTGATGAGATGCTCAGTCTTCAGAAATCTGCATCTGATCGAACAAGTTTAGGGTATGGTTTCTTTTCCTCTAACACTACTTCCACTAGTGCTACTATTTTATTAAAATTGATTTAGCTAGTGAGAACTTAGACAAAGGTAAATCTATCTTAGGAGCACCCCCTAAGCATGATAAGAAGGAAGCTAAGAACCCTAGGGCTAAGAAGGCTAACTCTCAAAAGCCTAAACAAAAGAAGTAGTATCTCTGTCATCATTGTGGAGCTGCCGGTTATACTCGACCAAATTGCTATAAGTGGTTAGCCACTCAATAGAGCAATGGCGTGAGAGCATCTGGAAGCCAGAATCAACTTCAATCCTCCCTTACTCCCCTTGGAGATCTTTTCAAAGCTCTTATGTTCCTTTCAAACTTGAAAGGTTTTAATTCTTTCCCCTTAGTGCTGGTTTAAGGGTTTAATCAAAGGAAAGGTTCTTCCAGGGTGTGGAATGAAAAGGGCTCTAAGTGATTTTATCACTTTCTTCTCTCTCTTTGAGTTTGTGTTTTTACATAACTTGTGTTTTTTGCTTTTATTTTGAGTTAGCCTAGTTTTTATACTTTGCTTTGTTTAACATGTTTTTGTTTGTTTTCAGTTTTGTTTATTTTATTTTTAATATAAAAATAAAAAAATTGAAAAATCAGAAAAATACAAAAACAGTGTGTGTTTTGTGTACATTGGTACTTGTGTACCTTGGATGGCCATTGAAACAAAGTTTTCTGAGCATCTCTATGCACAACTAAGCAAATGAGCTTTATGGCTCGTGTTTGTGATGAGTAAGATTAGTAATTTCTTGTACTTAACATTCGTATCACTCTTTTTGATGAAAAGGACTAGAAAATCCTAAGAGAAAGGCATAAATAACCATCTCATCACTGTTACCCACCAATCATAATATGACACCCGTATGCTTTGGCATAGCAAAAATGCAATGTCAATGACATTTGTGTGCATTGGCATAGCAAAATTGGAATGTCAAATGCTTACCATCATTGGGCATTTCTTTTCTCTCTTTTATATACTCATGCATGATTTGCTTAAATAAAAATATGCAAAGAGAATGAAAAGCAAAAAGATCAAAAATGTTTTAAATATGATTGCAAGTGTGTATTCTAAGAGATGTGGGAGTTATAGGATGTATCTCGAAGGTGATAGTCCCCATCAAACAGTTATGATTGTGTGTGAGTTAAATTGATTTTTTTCATATTTCAAATCATCATAACATATATACACTTATGCAATCTTGCGATGTTTTTCACACATAACACGCAATATTCTTTGCTACTCTTGATACATGTGCAGGTACAATGTAATTTAGTCATCACAAGATTTTACATATATTAATGTATGCTTACTAAACTATCTTAACCTGTTTTTGAAATATAAAATTGGTTAGACTTGTCTAGTGTGTGTCTGTGTGTTTAGGATCATTGTCCTTAATATTTTTGTCGAAAGATGATCTTGAGAGCTTAAATGTTGACTGGATCTTTGGTTGAATTACATGCTTGATTGCATTTATATCTGTGTTTTTCCCTTATTGAAAAATGGTTTTTAAGCTATCTCGACACCTCCTCGATACCTCCTTAACACCTGGCTATCTGTCAAGATCTTAAGCTTTGTTCTTATCACAATCTTGATAGTTCCTGGACCCTCGATAGCTTCTCGACAGTTGGTGGATTGATCAAGCTTCTGTTCTTGTGTCTTTGCTTTGTTTCTCAACATCTCCTCGACAACTGCATTTGTCAACGTTGTTTTTCTCGACACATTTCTTGATAGATGTCTTGACACCTCTCGACACCTCTCGACGTCTCTATCTGTCGAAAATTACTGAGGATATATATATACTCCCTCTGTCCCTCTTTGTTTGTCCTATATTCCATTTTGGGATGTCCTAAAATATTGTCCTGTTTCTAAAAATAAAAGTAATTAATTTAATAATGTTTCTATTATACCCCTATTTTATTAATAATTCAATTTTTTGATAAATTTATTTAAAGGTAGTTTTGGAAAGTTATATATTTTTCAAAGGTAGACAAGACAATAAATGATGTTCCCTTAAAAAATTTGACTTTTCAAACAGGACAAACAAAGTGGGACAGAAGGATACGTTTTTCGTGATCTGATTCTCATTTCCTCAATCTCTCTCGATCTATCCGTGCCTATTCACCTCCCAAACACTTTCTTCTCCCTTTAAACCTTCAACCCACGTGATTTTTGGCACCACATAAGCATTATAACATATTATCATGCATTTAGCTGTGTGCAAATTGATTGTGTACTGGTAGGATTGAATTGGGCTGAGCCCATGATGCAATTTCTTTTGCATATCACATGTTCATGCATTCCCCATGCATATGTACTCTCTTTTCAATATACTAGTTATATTTGAATTGCTTTGAGGCTTTTCTAATTGTCTCTCTTTCTCTCCCTCTCTTTCTGTTTACGTTAGTCGTGTTTATAGCACCTAAGCATAGGTCAGCTCCGTCCTAGAACCCTTTACGCTCTAGGACATCGTCTTCTTCTGATCCTACTCCTTTTCATATTCGGTTCCATGATGAGGATGCCCGAAAGGACTTCTCGGAGAACTTTTCTCGACGAGGTGTTCATTTGGAATGTCAAGTCATTTTAGCGGACTTTGCTGACACTGACCTTCCCATTGTCATTCACAGTCGGGGATGGGAGTCACTGTGTGACGTCCCAGTCACTTGTCCATTTGTGCTAATCCAGGAGTTTCACTCCAACATGCATGGATTTGATTTTTCAGTAGCTCTCTTTTCTACTCGCGTTTGAGGTACGCGCATTGTAGTCACACCGCTGCTTGTTACAGATGTGCTTCATGTTCCAAGGGTAGATATCCTGATTACCCCAGTTGTGAGCGTCTTAGGACTGTGTCCAAAGACGAGATGATTTCTGCTTTCTGTGAGTACCTCGCAGATTGGGGTGATCGTCAGTTTACACCATGTAAGACCTTTGCGAAAAGTCCTAAATTCATGAACATGGTGATGACCTTTGTTTTGTACCCACTCTCTTACTATAACTCTATCACAGAGCCTCATGCTCGATTTTTGCTTTCCTTGTTAGAGGACCTCATTGTAGATTTTCCTTCACATTTTATTCTTTCTATTTTAGATGTGTGTAGGGATATGGCTACCCGTGATAATCTCATTTTCCCTTCGGCTATCACGCGGATTCTATGCCATTTTTCTGATCCCTTTCCCTCTTTCGACCATTTTTCTGTCATGTGTGCCATAGACTACGTTACCGTTAAACATAGCAAGGCGTAGTTTAGGTCACGACATTCAGATTCAACAGCTCCTCCCTCTCATTCAGCTCCATCTCATTCTGCTCCATCCCCATCGATTCATTCCTCTTCTTTGGGGGATGTGACTCTAGGAGACATCATGGCATAGCTACTGTGCATGAATGCTCGCCTTGATACACTCTCTACAGAGTTGTATCAGGTGAACGTTCGTGTCAGTCGTATTACACAATGACAGGAAACCATGGGTGGTTATGCTCCTGAGGCTTCTCCTCCACCACCACCTCTAGTTGCTTTTGATTCTGAGGATGAGAATGATGATGATGGTGATGATAATGATGCTTCAGATGATGATGATGGAGATGCTAGCTCTACCGATGAGATGTTTACTTGATACTTTTATCCTTTGTCACTCGTGACAAAAAGAGGAAGTAGTTTTGGATATGAGAGTAGTCATTCTTAGGAGGAGAGTTAGTATAGGACATTTTGTTAGGGGGAGTGTTGTTTTTTTAGGGATGTAGTGAGCATTACTTGTATCTTTGTCTTTTCTTTATTTTAGATACATTTATTCTTGTACATGGGTCTTGTGACAATTTTTGACATACATTTACTTGTCTTCTTTATATATGTTGATGTATGTTTCTTTCACCTACCCTTACATGTGTTGTTTCTTTTCTCTCTTTATGCACATGCTTCTTATTATATGTATGTAATCTATTATTTCTATTGTTTCACACAAAGATGCCTTGATGAGTTTTGTTTAAAGTGTTTCAGAAATACAAGTTGTCAAAGTCTACTTGCCATAAACTCTCTTCTTGCAAAGTTTTTCAAGAGTTTGTGTTAGGATAGATTTTATTGTATTCAACAAATAAATATGAGTTGAGTGATTTATGACTTCTCTCATATGTTCATTTGTTTGTTGTGGTTTTGTCATGAATTGCCAAAAGGGGAGATTGTTAGGACATATGTGATTTACTTGTTAGGAATATATGTCACTATTTTATGTAATTGACTTATCCTTTGACAAAATGCACTTTACTTGTATTTGGGTAGATCTTGGATGTATTTAATACTTCAAGAAACTATATTTCAAGATCAAGTGTTGAAGACATGCAAGTTTGTCTAAGATTCAAGCTGAAAAAGTGTTGTTTATTAAAGCTCGACAACTACCTATCCATCGAGCTTAAGAAGTTGTTCTAGCCCCCTAGCTCGACAGCATCTCGACAAACAGGTATCTGTCGAGTTTTATGAAAAATAGAATTTCAGTTCTATTTTGACTCTAATCCATGATTATGTATGAGCTTTCTTTTCTTCTAACCCTAGACATATAAAAGGATTATTCTAGGGGCCGTCAAAGTATTCACAAGTTGCACAAACTTTGAGAATAGTTTGTTCAAGCAGATTATGACTAGAGACAAAATTTTGCCATAATTCATCATTCTTGTGAAGAAGTTGTTGTGTATGTGCACCGTAGGGTTTTGTGACCAAGCATCTTTTTGATCTTCATCGTGTGGATGAACTAAAAAACTTTGCAGCCAATAACTTTGGTGATTGAAGTAGCATACTGGGATCTGTGTAATTGGTTAGTCACGTACTTGGGAGCAGTGCATCAAAAGGGAAATTGTCACCACAAAAACAAGTCTAATTGGGTATTGGAGTAAGGGTTCAACTGTAGGTTGGTATAAGGTACTGGGATTCCTTTACTTGTAACCGCTTGTTGTGATAATAGTGGAATTTCGGAAGTGGTGACTGGAAAATTTGATAGTTAGGTTTTCCCCATTCGTGAACAAATCACTGTGTCAAATTTATTCCGCTGCATGCTTAGATTATTGGTAATTTGTTTGTGTTACCGCGCGTTTGCATGTTAATTTGATTAATTAATAAACTTGGCTAATTAATCAATTAATTAATCACAAGGAGTCAATTCGTTTTTTGACCTATCAAAATATAACTAGGAACATGATTTAACTTATGATTTAAGTATCTAATTTTGTTGCCAAAAGTTATGTCTAGGATCATCACGGTTTGTCATTTGTGGATATAAGGCCTTTTTGGTAGTTATCTTAATGCACCTATAACTAACATCTAATCTAAGGTATGGTTTTCCTCTATATGTGTTAGGGGGGGGGGGGGGGGGGTTATGAGGTTTCTCCTTGCCACTTACAATGTATCTTAAGCTGCTAATAAGTGCTCTTGGCTATAGTTTATTCAAATTTTATAAGCAAAGTTTAGAGAAAATACAATTAGATTCTACAATTGAAGTCCAATTTTGCGCCATGTATCCTAAATTATTTACTTCTAGAGAGAGTTTTATTTCTTAATTTTGGAGTCAAATGTGGGATCACATCATAAATATCTATTCAAGTGAGTTATTGCATACAAAAACCAAAGAGTTTAGAATTAATGAACATAAAAAAAATTATAAAAAAAATGGACAATTTACATTTTTTATCTAATAATATTCTTACAAGACACTTTAAACAGTTAAAAAAAAAATATATATAAGAATGATTATTAATAATATTTAAATTATATATGTAAGAATTATACTATGCATCTCAATATATATCTTTTAAGTATATTTATGCATATGTTTGGGATTACAAGCTAGTCTATATATATAATAATAAGTGAAGTTGAAAAAAACTCAAATTAAAATTCCAAATTAGAGTTCCAATGTTGCGCCATGTGTCTTAAATTATTTATTCTTAAAGATTTTTAATTTTTAATTTTAGAATCAAATGTGGGACCACATCATAAATATTCATCCAAGTGAGTTATTAAGTACAAAAACCAAAGAGTCTAAAATCAATGAATCATAAAAAATAAAAATAAAAAGTTCTTCACAATAATTAAAATAAATAAATAGACAATTTACATTTTATACTTAATAATATCCTTACAAATTTTTTTAAAGAGTTAACAAAATATAAAAATGACTATCAATAATATTTAAATTATATATATATATATATTTATATAAATTATATTATACATCTTATTGTATATCTTTAAGTGTACCATGTATATGCATTGGGTTACAATTTAGTATATAATAATATGTGAAGCTGAGAGAAAGTCAAATTAGAATTCTAAATTAGAGTTTCAATTTTGTACTATGTGTCTATATTTATGTGGGCACCACATTATAATTATCATTCCAATTGTTCAATTCAAATATGAAATTCGAGTCTAATTTTGCTCCATCTATCTAAATTTAAGTGGGACCATGTTATAATTATCCATCAATGACCACTCTGATTAAAACAAACATTGTGCTCTTTTTTTCTTTTCTTTTTTTCTCTGCTATAACACGTTAGGTTAATCTCCCCTGTCTAGAGCATTTTATGTTTAAAGATTGTGCTTTTTTTTTTTTTTGGCCAAATAAAACCTTCTTAATAGTGTCAAATCAGTTTTTTAGTACAAAAAACAAGGAGCTGACTGTTTTAATTTTTGTGCAGGAATTTATACCACTTAGAAAACTGAGGGGCCTAATGTGTTAAAACTTAAAGACACAGAAAGAAGTGGCAAACATAAAGATCATTTCTCTGTATATAATTACATATTGCTTATAATCTGCTATGGACGAACAAAATAGAGGGCGGCCAAGTACTAGTGATTCTGTACAACAGTCTAAACTGTGAGATCGATTATGGTCTCTCAAGATTCCGCCATGGCTGAAGACATTTTTGTGGTGAGCAAAAACTAATTCACTCCCCCACGAAGATAGCACTGTTGCGACGAGGTATTTTATAGGATCATTTCTGTAATAATTATAATGAAGTCCCACAAGATACTCTTCATGTATAATGGCATTGTCCATGTTTAAGGGGAGTTTCGTCCATTCCATATATGTCCTGAACTACTCCAACATTCATACATGATGAAAATTTATATTGGTCATATTTTAGTAATTTTACATGATGCCAGACGTTACACCAAGAATTTTGATGGGTGTAGACATATAGTTTTGCTTTGTCCCATGTAAGTTCATGGCTCACTTACTAGCTCAATTAATATGCTCGCCATGTGGACTCTTTTCAGGTGTGGATGGAATAGCTTTAACCATATTGCTTGATTAAGCTTCAACCATATTCCTATGTAATGAAAGTTATTGCTATTTTCACTCCCGAAAAAAAAAAAAAAAAAAAGACCTAAAGAGAGAGAGAGATCTGAGGGTTACCACTTATCACCCTTTCGCCTGTGTCAAATTGCTGAAACAACTTTTGGTAAATTTTTAATTTTTACTTTTTAAATTTGGGTATTATATATGATTTTTGTTTGAGCAATTGTTAGATAATTGTTTCTTTTTTTGGGG
The DNA here is from genome assembly GCA_029955605.1 of Quercus engelmannii. NCBI lineage: Eukaryota > Viridiplantae > Streptophyta > Magnoliopsida > Fagales > Fagaceae > Quercus > Quercus engelmannii. The sequence continues at coordinate 34,030,793 of JARPSG010000004.1, forward strand.
CTAATTTTGTAACAACTATTACTTTTAATGTGTCTACATTTCTTTTTCTTTTCTACTTTTACAATGACAAGTTTTTAGCTTGCAATTGTTATGGTTTATGATTGTTGAGTATTCCTACAATCAATGCACTAAATTCTGTGATAAACGAATTATTTGAATTTTTCATTATCTAGTCCCATGTACTGATAATATATGTTTAATGTATTGCTACAGTCTTTTCTAAGCAGTTTCCATACTTATTAAGGAGTTGTGATGTGGAAGATTTCAAGAAAGTAATAAAGCATCTAACTCAATACATCTACGATCAATTATTTAAATAATCAATCCGTTTTTATTGCTATTGGATGCATTTTGCAATATCGCATCTATGATTCTTATTGGGTGGTATTTCTCATCTATTAAATCCAAATAAATGTAACTTTAAATTTTTGTTTTTGCTTTTGTTTGTATTTGGTTATTTTTGTTTATAATTTTGTATCATCCGTTTTAGTAAAGTAGGTTTTAGAAAAGATATTTGTGATCCATAGTTGATTTAAGGGTTGAGTCTAAATTCGGTAAGGAAAGGGCGTAAAACCCATGTTTTACACCATTCAAAAAGAAATTGCCACAACAATTTTTTACTTAAAACTCGATAGATCCTACTATACATAATAACATCTTATTAAACTCACAGTTAAGTTGGATTTTCAAATCGATATTAGAATTAATTGAGTGTACTTGTGCCTATTCTTTAATACATGTAATATGATGAAGTGGCATGTTGGGATTGGAGGGGTAAAACTTCGTTTTTACACCACATTTTTATAAAATTTAATCTCTTAAGGCTTCAGCCCTAATGCTATTTTGACTTATCGAGGCCCCTTGGCAATTGGGAAAAATGAGTTTTTTATATTTTATTTTTAAAGAGCAACCTGAAATATAATTTGTTTTTATTTTTATTGCATATTTCTTTAATAGTTTTAACAATATGGCTTTAAATATCATTAATGAAGCATTGCCATTATGGGATTCCTCTTAGAGATTAGCATTAGGTGTTGTGAAAATATGTTATTTTAACACATCAAAAACCTACTTTATCTTTTTATGTATTATCGAAAACAAAAAGGCACATAATTTGGCTCTTTCTGATGATAGTTAGAGTTTATTCTCTAACGAAAATTTGAAATTAGTGAGTATATTCGATCAAAATTTTATATATTTAATTGTGATCATTCACAAATGTAACTGCGTAGTGTAGTAAGAAACTTGACATAACCAATTTCATGAAAATTGAAAGGAAAAATCATTTAAGTACTTTCAAATGTCTAGGTCGAACTAATGTTCTATATGTTTAATAATCTAAGTTAACATCAATAGTACTATTACAATTGAAAATTCCCGTGCATAAGCACGGGGTTACATACTAGTTAATTGTAACTAGTTAATAACTTGTGCAATACAGTGCAATTAAAAGTTTAACAAAATATGATTTTATCTTTCCTTTATGTCTTGAATAAATATGAAATTTGATAATTATGGTAGTTATAAATAACCATTATAATGATTGTGTTTGTATAAGAAAATATATATTCTAACATTTGAAGAAAATTTGGTATGTCAATATTTTAATTAAAAGTTTAAATGTAGAATAAAACTAGTTGGTAACTCATGCAATGCATGAAAAGTAATATAATATAATTTTTTCTTCCATTTTCCTTCTCCCATGTATGTGCATATGTTTGTTTATAAAATAAAAAATATATATAATTTCTTCTCTTTTTTATATTTTATTATCTAAAGATTGAATTTGATCATTGTGAAAGTTATTAATAGGTAAATATTATGATTTTGTTTATATATAGAAATATATATTCTAATATTAGGATTATTATGATTGTATTTATATATAAAATATATATATATATATATATATATATATATATTCTAACATCTAAAGAAAATGACCTATCAAGATTTTAATGAGAATTTTAAGTTCAATTAAAAACATATATGAGAATTATGATGTATAAAATTATGAGGTCTTAAAAATTTATATAACAATGAAATGGGAATAGAAGATTACCAATAAAATTAAAAAGTCCAATACCAAAGTCACTCTTAGAAACTAAAATTTCAAGGCATATTCATTGCAAAACTAGAAAGTTGAATGAGATTTAAAGGGAGATATATATATATATATATATATATATTTCAAGTTATATCGGGTGTAATTTTAAGCAATATTACACCAGGTAATATTGTTTAAAGTTACACCAGGTATAATTAGATGTAAATTTCGATAAATCATCGCTGGATTATGTTATTTTTGTGTATTTTCCATACTTACAAAATTTAAAGATGATCAAAAATCGATAGTCTTATCATCAATCAATTGTTTAAATTCAAGTTTTTGTAGTTTAAAATAATGCATAAAACATGAGTTTAAGAATCGAATAGTAAATTATATTTGATTGCCATGAAATTTGACATGCATGTTAAGAACATATAGAATATATAATTCAACAGTTAGATTTTCAAAATATTAATTCAAAAACAAGTTATTGAGTGGTATAATTCTAAACAGGAGTAACTTAAACTCAACTCATATATAATAGCTTAAAATATATAGTCAGTAGTTGAAATATATATAGCAGCTTAAACACACACACACACACACACATATATATATATATATATAATAAGTTGATAGTTGGGGAAAAAAATGTTTAAATTATGAATATTTTCGTTAAAAAAATAACTTTTTTGAGCTATAAGGTGGGATGGATAATATTTAGCACTCTTTTTTTAAAAAAAGGAACATTATAAAGAGTCTTCTTTTATTGGGTAATAATTGAACCATATGGTCAACCCACCGAAAATCCTATAGTATCTCAAAAAAATAAAAGACTAAAAATTTCTTCCCTTCGTCACTCAACTCTGAAAAGTACGAGTATGCTACAGAAGTTTTGAACCGCTGTGCAAAGAAAAGGTACAAAAGGACATCCAGTCATATTTGGTGGCGATTTAAATATTCTGAGGGTTTATTTAAGTTCCATATAATGCCCAGAATTTTGAAAATCAACTTTTAAAAACAAATAATACAGCCAAAAAAAAAAAAAAAAACTTTGAAAAACAAATGTGGCAGTCACTGATAGCAATGGTCAAAATTGGCATGGCGAAAAATAAAATGGCAGTTGAAAAGTGGAAACTAGTACAAAAGGAAAATGGACTATTAGGCCAAAATGTTAGATTTAAGGGGGCTAAAAAGTTTTTTTTATTTAAAAAAAAAAAGAAAAGAAAGAAAAAGGTTGCACAAGGACTTTTCTTTACTTTAGCTGTTATATTTGGTGCCACATTTGATTAAAGAATAAAATGCCCAAATCTAAAAACCCTTTTCCTCGTTGGACGAAGTTTGTTTTGAGAAGAAATTGCATGTATATTTATATCTATAAATCATATAAGTGAGTATCAATTAGTTCAACTGATAAAATTTCTGATAGTTGAATAAAAGATTTAGAGTTCAGTCCCCACTTACACCAAAAACCAATTAGTAACTTAGTTTGATGATAAATAGCTATTATCAGGAGTGAACGCTATAAGTTAAAACTCTCTAAAAAAATTAAAAAAAATTACATATCTGAAGACGTTTTGTAAGTAATTGACTTCTTTATATTGTGCTACATAAGTTTTGGAACTTCCACAACATCACCAACATTTATTTTTACTTATTTAAGTTTTATTTTTTAAGACACTTAATTTTATTTTTAAGGGAAAATTTAATGGATGCCTCAAAGACATTGGTTTAGAAACTATTTTCAAAAATATTTTTATGGGATAATGATAAAACAATTAATTTTTTTGATGGCTTTTTATATTTATCATAATAGTGGTGTTAGAACTTTCCTAATATGTTTTATTAACAATTGTCCTAAAGACACCTATTAATATAATCCTTATTCTAATTATCATCTCAGCCAAATACACCTCCATTTGATAACTCTAAAAGGGACAGGTAAATCCATAATAAAGAAAAATACACTACGTCTGACCCGTTCATAAATCTGTGTGCACGCATATATAATTGGGTTGTGGCCATGTGGGTACGTATGCATAGTTGCTAGCATGGGGCTTAGGCACCTGCAAAGGTTTATATTAAAAATATTTCAAAAGATAAAAGTCCCAAGTTTTACTAATTTTTCTCACTCGAATTAATGTATATATCAAACTTTCAATACTTCAACATCACTGCTGGTGACTAATGCTTATGAGATCCTTTAAGTAGTTGTTTTATCATAGGCAGTGTTATATGCGGTGGAGGAATTTTACCTGAACCAAGGTTTTTCTCCAAACTTAACCTATCTTGTATCTTTTTATTATATGTGAATTTTGAAAATCAAATTATGTGATTAAATTTTCTTTATAGTCTTAATACTCATATTAATTTTGTTCAAATTGGATGTTATTTACTATTCAATCAATAAATTTATTTTTTATGCATAATTTTATACAATAAAACTTGAAATTTTGATAGCATGGAGCATATAATAAAAACATGTAATCCAATGGTTTGATTTTTAAAATTTACATCCAATAAAGAGATATAGAAGAAGTATGGAGGGTTTCACCTTTTCCTTTTATGTGCAGTATTTTGCTTAATGAAAATCACACCATTTCTGTTGTTTTTGGATGATAGCAGGAAATTTATGTTGGGGAAAAATGAATTAAAATGTCAACTCAAGGTACAGGTTGTACTTATGTTTCCATACCCTATATGGACTAGAGTTTTAGCTATAGTGTACATATAATGAACTATACTAGACCAGACATAGTATACTCTGTCAGCAAATGGAGTAGATACACAAGTAACCCAAGGGAAGATCACCAGAAGGCAATACTTAGGGTTTTGAGGTATTTAAGATACATCTTAAACTATGGGTTGCACGACACTCGGTATCCAACTAAACTAGAGGGGTACAGTGATGCTAACTGAATATTTGATATGAAAGACACAAAATGTACTAGTGGATATGTCTTTATGCTTGGTGGTGTAGCTATATCTTGGAAATCTTACAAACAAACATGCATTGCTAGGTCCACAATGGAATTAGAGTTTATCATGTTTGATAAAACAAGAGAAAAAGCAGAATGACTTCGTCTTTTCTTAGAGGATATGCCAATGTGGACGAAACTTGTGCCTCAAATTTGTATACATTGTGATAGCCAATCAGCAATTGATAGGTGCTATGATTTAAATAATGCTCCCAAGTACAGGATTGTTGCAAAGTAATAACTTGGTAGGTTCAAGGTCGAATCCACAGGGAAAAGGAAATTGATTAGCAAATCACAAGAGAATAAAACTAAAATAATAAAGTTTAATTCAAGATATTTTTGATGGTTTAGTAAAGTTAATTTAAATTGAGAGAAAATAACAATATATTAATGCGCTAAGGTTTAGGGATCCACACACAACACATCTATTGGTAGTCTTAACAATATTTATTTTATAACTCAACTAAAATTCATACAAAGGGTAATCTTAGTCAGATGATTTAGTAATAAAAACTCAAGAATTAATTGTCTAAGTTAGTTTCATGAAATTGATTGATTTAAGACAAAATAAAACTAGTGAATTAGTTCGCAAGGAATACTAAGCATTTAACGTGCCCGGAGTCTACAATAAATCAAAGAATTATACAAAACTAAATACTTTTCTAGATGAGTAAATCAATCAAAAACATAATAACATAAGCATTAAAACCATAAAATAATTGTTAAGAACATACCAATAAATGATTGGGTTTCACCCCTTCCCTTAGCAATGATTCTAGCAAGCCATAACACAAATAAAACTCTAAAACTGTAAAGAAACTTTAATAAAATCTAAATTTCATTCTACAGATCTCCCCTGAATTTTTCCCTAAAGAGCCTTTAAATAAGTCAATGAATCCTATTACAAGTTGAATTCTTGTTTCAAGAAAATCCCAGGTTTTTAGGCTTCACTTAACCTACATTTTCGGCCCATTTAACTTCAGAATTCGGACTTTTGGTAAACTACAAAGTTGTAGCCCTTTAAGTTAACTTTGCAGCCTAACTTGAATCATCTCGATTGGACATCTGAGCTTAAAAGTATGCTTCAAATACTAATAGGTACACAGGCTGGAATCTTAATCCGAATTAGACTTGGATTTGGTGCAAATTTTGTTTGATTCCTTGCTCCAATTGGACTCGAATTTAATTGGGTTGGCCTTCTTTGACTTCATCATGGCCCTTGTAAAATTAAAGTCCATTAGCTTTCTTCTTTGCACAAATCCACTTATTTAATTTCATTATCCTACTAAAGACAAATTCATGCATTAAAATTCAATTAAGCACAAAATTGATTCTTCAGTATTATTCCAAAACCAACTATAAAATGCATGAATTAACTCAAAACAAGTATGATAATGCTTTCTAATAATGATATAAATATGCAAAGTTAAGCTATTATCACACTCCCCAACGAGCTCATTGCTAGTCCTTAGCAATTTAAGCAACTCGAGACAAAGAGACAAAATAACAAAAAATTATTACTTTAGTAGAAGTAGTTAATCAAAGGTCAAAACAATAACAACCACCAAAGATATTCCACATGCCATCAATACTCAGTGTGTGAATAGTTTAGCCAACACAAACACGACCTTAGTATATGGCTTGAATTTCTATCCAAAGTTATGCTTCAACTCAAATCTCACAGTTGTTAACACTCAACAAATAAAATCACTCCGAAAAGGTGTAATACTCTCGAACATATGTGAGTAGAATAATGTAGAACAAAAACTAATATCTCACATATAAATAAGATGAAGAATGGTGAAGAAAAATAAAGGACATTTATAGTCTCATGAAAGGATGCCAAACACTAAGAATATTACACCACACACATTGATTAGTCATGTCAAGATCCAAACCATACCTTCCTTAAGATCAAATAGGACTTTCATTGGGACGTAATGTAGGGTAAAGAGGAGGAATTTAGAACATAGGGTATAGGTAAAATAAAAAAGTGTTCCCAAGAATAATTAGAGAGACAACTTCTTTTGAGTATACGACAATTGATTTATCCTCTCAAGTTTCTTGAATATTGCACTTTCACTTTCTTTCTTTTTTCTTCAAAATTTCATCAACAAATTCATTATCAATTTCTTCCTCTTTCACACTCCTTTTTTTTCAACATTTTTCCTTTTTTGTTTGACTTTTTTTTTTTGAGTGGGACCTCCTTTTCTTCCAACTATTTCACCACAAATTTACCGCAATAAGACGATTTGATTGCATTCTGTAAGGTTGAATTTATTCAATCATTTTGTTGGCTTTATTCTGTGCCAAATTTGCTTGTAATTCAGCATTTAAAAACCCTGTATTTAGGTGGGAATCATGTAAGGGTAGTGTGTGAGAGAGTGTGAAGAAAAGCTTAAGAGTGTGCAATCAAGAAGAGACTCGTGACTGGATTTTGCGATTGGCTCGCGATTGGCAAGTCACTAGAATGGCACACATGTGAAGCATGTAGGGGGAGCTGAAGGGTCACACCAGCTGTTGCACTATAGGACAAAACCTCTAGTTTGGCAAGGCAATTAGCTCGCGACTTGTTCCAGTCGCGAGCTCAAGTCGCCAGAACACCCTATTTGGATGTAATTGACTCTTCGCATTCCGTACACACCCTACTATAAATATCCTTATACCCACAAAATGTAGAGAGCTTCTAGAGAGAATTTTGAGAGAGAAACCCTAGAGAAAAACAAGATTAACTCATCCATAATTTTCATCCTTAGATTCTCCAAATTTCTCTACTCTCACCCTCTCCATTGATATATTCTTGAGAGATACATTAGCCAAATCCTTATCTCATCATACCCATATCTGTTAGAAAGTATTTTGGTGCTTGGGAAGCAGTTTAGAAGGGACCAATTCATTTTGGTTGATGCAATGGGTTATTGCGAAATCCGGTAAGTTAGAGAAGACAAGGTTCGACATAACCCTATTGGAGCAAGAAGCTTGGAGGGCTTAGGTGCACTGGGTATATTAGGCTTGGAGGGTCTTCTACTATTCATATATCTCAACTTTATTCTCTAGTGGATTATTGACTGTTTGGAGGGCGGCGGAGAGGTTTTATGCTGAGGAATTCGGTTTTCTCTTCGATAACACATCGCTGTGTTGTCTTTGTGTTTGCATCTCTTTTCCCTTAATCTTTGCCTTTTAATTACTGCTGTGGTTGTGATTAATTATGTTTTAGATTGTTTTACCAATTTTGTTTTAGTTTATTATCATATTCCGCACATACATTGTTTGATTATAAGCTTGTGTTGGTAATTTGTAAATTGGGGGTCTAAATATTCATTGGTGTTTTATACACTATTTGAACATTCAAATTTATTCTTGGAACACTTTAGGAAAGGGTTTGAGAAAGATTGGCTAAAATAATAGGCTCAAATGGGTGACTAGCGTTAATGTATCAAGAAGAAAAATAATAAAGGCTCAAAACTAACAAAAATGGCCTAAAATCATCTCTTAAGGATTGAGATAGTTCTTCAAAATCCATGATTTTAACGTATTCAAATGTGGCATAAAATTGATGAATTCTAAGCATTCAACCAAATCAGAGAATAATGAGACTAAGCAACAAAAAAGTTATGTGTTTCCAAATGAAAAATGAGATCAAAAGAAAATAACCCTCTAAAAAAATGAATGACTCAAGAACTCACTTGGGTTATAATCTCTACAATTTATTTTCAAGATTTTCAAAGTCATCTCTATCTCTCAACCAAGAAATATGTTCATGTGGCTAAAGTGCATGTTCATAATAGTTGAGCTTAATAAATAGTGGAATTCTTTAGATAGAATAAGCATAAAGAACTTTGACTTAAAACTCTTGCTAAAGCAACACTTTTTTTTTTGGGTTGAAAATTGAACCCCAAAAAAAAAAAAAAAAAAACACTAAAAACTACCCAATTAAAAATTAAAAAAAAAAAAAAAAAAAAAACTTTAACACCTACAAAGGGGGTTAGAAAACAAAATAACAAAAATAATAAAAAGAAAAAAAATACAATCTAAACCATGACACAGACACTAATGCTAATTGCTTGGCATGTCTTGATAAATGGGATCCTCCGAATTAATGGATTCCTCCTCTTGTGAAAAATTCGCAAGAAATGGCTTAAGAAGTTGTCCATTCACCTTAAATATGTTACCATTCTTAGGATTTTCAATTTCTATGGCACCATGGGGAAAACATTTTTAACAATAAAAGGCCCAGTCCATCTAGATCTCAATTTTTGAGGAAACAAATGTAACCTAGATTTATACAAAAGAAGCTTTTGAGATGGTTCAAAAGATTTCCTTAAAATTTGTTTTTCATGAAAAACCATCATTCTTTCTTTAGAAATCCTAGAATTCTCATATGCATCGCACCGAATTTCTTCCAACTCATTCAATTGCAATTTTCCCAATGAATTAGCCTTGTCTAAGTTAAAGTTAAACATATTTATTGATGTAAGGTTGAATTTAATCAACCATTTTATTGGCTTTATTCCGTGCCAAATTTGCGTGTATTTCAACAATTAGTAATCCTGTATTTAGGTGGGATTTTTTTGTAAGGGTAGTGAGTGAGATAGTGTGAAGAAATGCTCAAGAGTGTGCAAGAAAAATAGAGACTCGCAACTGGATCTTGCGGGTGACTCGTGGTTGCAAGCCGCCAGAAGCTGCACATGTGCCAAGCTTGCCAGAAGTTGAAGAGTCATGCTAGCTGGAGCACTACAGGACAAAACAAGACAACTAACCATTCAGTTATCTCGTGGCTGGATCTCTCGACTTAGTCAAGCCGCGAGCCAGCCCTGTTTTGAAAAGCCTGACTCTTCACATTTCATTCTCACCCAAGTATAAATACCCCTCATAACCACGAAAGAAAGAGAGCTTCCAGAGAGAATTTTGAGAGAGAAACCCTAGATTAAACAAGATTGATTCATCCACAATCTTCACATAAGAGACTCTTCAAATTCCTCTACTCTCTTTCTCTCCATTGTTAAATCCTTGAGAGGCGTTTTACCAAAACATTTTCTCACCATATCCATTACTATGAGAGAGTTGTTTGGTGTTCTGGGAAGCAGTTAGGAAGGAACCAATTTCAATTTGGTTGATGCTATGGTCAAGTAGTGGAATCCGAGAAGCTAGAAAAGAAATAGGTTCGGCGTAACCTCGTTGGAGCAAGAAGCTTAGAGGGCTTAGGTACATTGGGTAGATTAGGCTTGGAGGGTCTATTGCTGTTCATGTATCCCAACTACATTTTCTAGTGAGTTATTTACCACTTGGAAGGCAGCAGAGAGGTTTTACGCCGAGGGCTTCGGTTTCCTCTTCGATAACATATCGTTGTATTGTCCTTGTGTTTGCATCTCTCTTCTCTTAATCTTTGCCTTTTATTTTCTAATGTGGATGTGATTTTAATTGGATTAGATTGTTTATCAATTCTGTTTATAGCTTGTGTCCATTTTCCACACACTTGTTGTTTGTCATAAAGCTTGAATTGGTTATTTTGTAATGGTGGGTCTAAACCTTCAAGGGTATTTTATACACTATTTGAACTTTCAATTGCCCAATATGATTTATGTTCCAATTCCACATGCAAGTGACAAGTTTAACCATAAACAAGTCTATAGGGAGACATATCAAGAATATTTTTTTAGGCACTATGGTATGCCCAAAGTGCATCATTCAACCTCAAAGACCAATTTTTACGATTTGGGTTAATCATCTTATCCAAAATTTGTTTAATCTCCTCATTGGCAAGCTCAACTTGTCCACTTGTTTGTGGGTGATATGGGGTGGTAACCCTGTGTGTTATGCAATATTTTCTCCTTAATGCCTCAAAAGGTCAGTTACAAAAGTGCAAGCCTCCATCACTAATAATTGCCCTAGGGATGCCAAACCTTGACAAAATTTTTTCCTTTAAGAATTTCAAAACAATTTTGTGATCATTGTTTTTGCAAGGAATAGCCTCAACCCATTTTGAAACATAATCTACAGCCACTAGAATGTAAAGATATCCAAAAGGAGGGAATGGACCCATGAAGTCTATGCCCCAACAATCAAAAGTTTTAGCAACTAAAATTGGGTTTAAAGGCATCATATTTCTATGAGTTATTCCTCCCAAATTTTGACAAGACTCACAAGATTTGCAAAAATGATGAGTGTCTTTAAACATATTAGGCCAATAAAAACCACACTACAAAATCTTTCCAACAGTTTTCCTTGAAGAAAAATGGCCTCCACAAGCTTCATTCTGACAAAATGTGATTACACTAAATATTTCATTATCAGGGACACAACTCCTAATGATTTGATATGGATAGTACTTAAATAAATAAGGATCATCAAAGAAAAAATTGCGTACCTCAACCATAAGAAAAAATTGTGTACCTTAACCATGGAACATTTCTTATTTTGAGCACTCCAATGAGATGGTGTTTGTCCTGTGACAAGAAAATTGGCAATATCAGCATACCAATTGTTCATCAAGGAATGAATCCCTAATGGGCAATGCATCCATGGATTCATTAAAAGTGAGGTGCAACAGATGGTCTGCCACCACATTTTCTACTCCCTTTTTTTTTTTTTTTTTTTTATCTTTGATGGTGATATTAAATTCTTGTAGTAGAAGAATCCATCTAATCAATCTTGGCTTTGCATCCTTCTTTGAAGGAATATATTTTAAAGCTGCTTGGTTAGTGAAACAACAACAAAAGAGCCAAGAATGTATGAACGGAATTTATTTAAGGCAAATACCACAGCAAGTAACTCTTTTTCAATTGTACAATAATTCATTTGAGCTTCATTCAAAGTCTTACTTGCATAATAAATTACATGAGATCTTTTATCCTTTCTTTGCCCTAAAACAGCTCCAATCGCATAATCACTAACATCAAACATAATTTCAAAAGGTAAATTCCAATTTTGTGGTTGCATGATAGGTGCAATGGTAAGCATGCCTTTTAGCTTATCAAAAGCTTCTTGGCAAGCTTGGGTCCATTCAAAGGGAGTGTCATTTGTTAGGAGGTTACACATAGGTCTAGATATGAAACTAAAGTCTTTTATGAACCTCCTATAAAATCCAACATGTCCTAAGAATGGTCTCACATCTTTAACAATCCAACATGTCCTAAGAATGGTCTCACATCTTTAACAATCTTAGGTGTAGGCATATTAGTAATCAACTCAAATTTTGCTTTATCCACCTCTATGCCTTTTGAAGAAACAATGTGGCCTACTACAATCCCTTTTGTGACCATGAAATGACACTTTTCTCAATTTAATAGTAAATTCTTTTCTTCACACCTAGTTAAGACTTTGTGCAAATTAGAAAGGCATTCATCAAAAGAGTAACCAAACACAAAAAAAAAAAAAAAAAAAAAAAAAAAAAAAAAAAAAAAAATCATCCATGAAAACCTCTAAATAACGCTCTACCATGTCACTAAAAATACTTAGCATGCATCTTTGAAAAGTGGCAAGTGTATTACATAAACCAAATGGCATCCTCCTAAATGCAAAAGTACCGAAAGGACAAGTAAATGTGGTTTTCTCTTGATCTTCAAGTGCAATTTCAATTTGATAGTACCTAGAATACCCATCTAAAAAGCAATAGCACTCATGACCTGCTACTCTCTCTAAAACTTGCACCAAGAAAGGTAAAGGGAAGTGATCTTTCCTAGTGACTACATTCAATTTTCTATAATCAATACACATGTGCCAACCTGTGGTGACATGAGTTGGAATTAACTCATATTCTCATTTTTTACCACAGTTATTCTAGATTTCTTAAGCACCACTTTAGTAGGACTTACCCATTTACTATCTGCGATGGGGTATATGATACTCACATCTAACAATTTAAGCACTTCAATACTAACTATTTCTTTCATTGTAGGGTTCAACCTACGTTGCATCTCCCTAGATGGTTTAGCATTGTCCTCTAAATAAATCTCGTGAATACAAATCAATGGGCTTCCATCCTATGGCATTCTTATGTTTTCTCAAAACATTTAATAACTTACCTTCTTGCAAAGAGTCAAGTTTAGAAGATATTACCATAGGAAAAGTCTCATCGGTCCCTAGAAAAACATACTTGAGCTCAACAGGCAAGGGCTTCAACTCCAATTCTGGTACTTGCTCACTAGATGGCAACAACTTTATCTCATAAGGTGGCAACTCCTCATATTTCAATTTCCAATTGCTCGCTTCCAATTCTTGTGCAGATTCCAAAAAACAGTGAATGTAGGCGATTTCAGAATTCTCATCAAAATTAAAATCACATGAGTTGACTAGACAAGCTTCTAATGGATCTAAAAAACTTGTTTTGTAGAATTGTTCTTGAACAAGTGTTCAGTTAAGTCAACTTCATACATATCCTCTTCATACCTAGATTGCTTACAAGTATTAAAAATATTAAGCTTAAGGGTCATATTCCCAAAAGATAATTTAAGAGTCCACTTCTACAATTTATCAACGCATTAGAAGTTGCAAGAAATGGGTGTCCTAAGATCACAGATATTTGACAATTAGCATTAGAAATAGGATGCTTGTCCAAAATAATAAAGTCAATAGGAAAATAAAAATTTGTCTACTTGAGCCAAAACATCCTCAACAACACACTTTAGAACAATCATAGATTGATCGGCAAATTGTAAAATTATGGAATTGGGTTTTAACTCGCCTAGACCTAATTGCTCATACACTGAATACGGCAAAAGATTTTGATAATAGCTTAAATTTGTATATTTTATATCATTATTAGAAAGCATTATCATACTTATTTTGAGTTAATTTATGCATTTTATTGTTGGTTTTGGAATAATGTTGAATAATCAATTTTGTGCTTGATTGAACTTTAATTCGTGAATTTGTCTTTTGTAGGAAAATGAAATTAAATAATTGGATTTTTGCAAAGAAGAAAGCTAATGGACTTTACTTTTACAAGGGCCATGATAAAGTCAAAGAAGGCCAACCCAACTAAATTTGAGTCCAATTGGAGAAAGGAATCAAAGAAAATTTGCACCAAATCCAAGTCCAATTCGGATTAGGATTCCAGCCTGCACACTAGTTATTATTTGGAGTATAACTTTCGGTTCAGATGTCCAATCGAGGTGATTCAAGTTGGGCTGAAAATGTAACTTAAAGGACTACAACTTTGCAGTTTACAAAAAGTCTTAATTCTGAAGTTAAGTGGGCCGAAAATTTTGGTTAAATGAATCTTAAAAACCTGGGATTTTCTCCAAACGGTAATTCAACTTGTAATAGGATTCCTTGACCTATTTAAAGGCTTTTTAGGGAAAAATTGAGGGGAGAGCTGCCGTAGAAGGTAATTTAGTTTTTCTTAAAGTTTCTTTATAGTTTTTAGAGTTTTATTTGTGTTATGGCTTGCTAGAAGCCTTGCTAAGGCAAGGGGTGAAACTTAACCGTTTATTAGTATGTTCTTAACAATTATTTTATGGTTTTAATGCTTATGCTATTATGTTTTTGATTGATTTACTCATCTAAGAAAGTGTTTAATTCTGTATAATTCTTTGATTTATCGTAGACTCCAGGCACGTTAAATGCTTAGTATCCCCTGTGAACTAATTCACTAGTTTTGTTTTGCTTAAAATCAATCAATTTCATGAAACTACCTTAGACAATTAATTCTTGAGTTTTTATTGTTAAATCATCTGACTAAGATCATCCTTCGTATGAATTTTAGTTGAGTTATAAAATAAATATTGTTAAGATTATCAATAGATGTGTTGTGTGCGGATTCCTAAATCTTAGCGCCTTAATATATTGTTATTTTCTCTCAATTTAAATTACCATTACTAAACCATCAAAAATCTCTTCAATTAAACTTTATTATTTTAGTTTTACTCTCTTGTGGTTTGCTAATCAATTCCCTTTCCCTGTGGATTTAACCTCAGACTTACTAAGTTATTATTTCGCGACAATTCTGCACTTAGGAGCATTATTTAAGTTGCAGCATGTTTTTGGCTCCGTTGCCAGGGATTAGGCGATTAGAGAAGCATTCCACTTCATTTGGAGCGATTTTCAGCATTAAATTTCTTCACATATTTGGTAATATTTGTCCAACTCTTTTCTTTTTAAGCAATTTAGTTTTCCTTTACGCTTTGTTTGTTTCAGCATTAATATTTTCTGGAAAATTGTTCATTTTCCAAAGAGCATTTTCTAGAAAACTATCTCATTTTCCAGTATTTGGTAACGACCTTAAAAATGAGCTTGAGAATGTTTTCTGGTGTTTGGTATGCAATTTTTTAAAAATATTTCTTGTATAATTTAAAACATGTATATTATGCAAACTAAATAATGTAATCATTATAAATAAAAAACCAAGAATGAATTTGGTTTTCCTACTAAAATTTTGACAATAGATACAATCAAAATTAATTAGTTGTCAAATTTTAATGATCTTTACCACTCATCTTGCTCATATATATAGACAATAACATATGTACACACACACACACATCAAATATTAGTCTATATATATAAATTTGATAGGGGAACATATTTTCAATAAGTATAAATAACAATAACTTTTAATTGTCTACTCTTTTTGTTGGTATATTAATTGTCTACTATGGTCAACCACAAGTCTTCAATATTTCTCTAAATTATATATTTACATAATGTACTGTATAATATATCATCACTACATAGTATTTGCCAATAAATGCAATTCTCCTAAACAATTATCATTTATTATATAACAATATTATTAGTCCACAGTAAAGATTGTCCCATGTAAAAGCAATTTAGAGCAATATAGGTACTATGTTTAAAATTTTCATCTTTTACTTCATTCATTCTTTCTTCTTCTTCTTCTTCTTCTTCTTCTACTATTTATTTTTATTTTATTTTTTTGCACTTTATGTATGAAAAAGAAGTAACTTCTGCCTAGAATCCATCAAACCAAAAATTTCTTAGAGAAAAAAGAAAATCGAGTTTGAAATTCAAAGCAAAAAATTGAGATTTCGGTAGAAAGGAATGAAATAATTACCACTGCAATATGTTCTCCTTTGCAAGTTGGAGCTATTGACCGATCAGTGAAGGAAAAAAAAAAAATCTAATCAAAGAATTGTGTTACATAGGGGAAGAGAAACATGGAGAAATGAGAGAAGAGAGACAGTTAGAGAGAGAGATCTATGGGAAGAGGAGAGACTAGAGTTAGTGACAGTGAGGGTGTGAGGAGAGAAAAAGCAAAGGGAAGAGAGAAAAAGTGAGAAAACTTACCATGAGAGAGAGAAGATGCCAAAAAATTATGTTTCCCATGACTATAGATGAAGATAATATTTATAGGAGATGCAATGTGTAAGAGAGAGATTGTTTTCCCAAAAAAAAAAAAAAAATTTGAAAAACAACCTATAGAAAATAAGCCTTATTTTTATTAGGGTTTTCTGTCGACCAAAGATAGTTTTCCATTGACCAGGTTTTTTTTGTACTACCAAACACTAGAAAATGTGGAAAACTATCTTTACCGAAGGTTTTCCAGCACAACAAATACAAAAGGTATTTGTTTTCTTTTCTTTTTCTTTTTCTTTCTTGTTTTACTTTTGCATGTGCGTTTGGTGTCATGATAGTGATAATCACTTGGTTAGAATTGAGTCTAATAATTTGTTTAGCAATTTATTTGATTCTTTCACACATTCTGATGCACTTGATATCATGGCGGACTTAGAGAGTAATCATGGTGATGAGAATAATTTAAATAATGAAAACTTTCTTGCTCACCAACCCATTAGAACTCTCAGAGATTATTTGTAACCTTCTAGTAGTGCACCATCATGCATCATTTTTCCAACTAATGCAAATAATTTTAATTTTAAGCCCGGTATGATTTCATTACTTCCTAAATTTCATGGCTTAGATTCTGATAATCCTTATCTATATTTTAAGGAATTTGAGGAGGTATGTTCTACCTTCTATGACCAATCATGTAATAAAGAGACCATTAGGTTAAGTTGTTTCCTTTTTCTCTTAAAGACAGTGCAAAAACTTGGCTTAATTTTTTGATATCTAGGTCAATTGGTACTTGGCAAGAGATGCAAATTGAGTTTTTAAAGAATTTTTTTCCAATTCATGGGACTAACGCACTTAAAAGACAAATAATGAATTTTTCACAAAAAGATAATGAGACATTTTATTAATGTTGGGAAAGATTTAAAGATTTGCTTAATGCTTGTTGACATCATGGCTATGAAAATTGGCATATAATTAATTTTTTCCTATGAAAGTTTAACTTCAAAGATGCACCAATTTGTAGAGATGATGTGCAATGGAGAGTTTTTGAATAAAGATCCTGATGAGGCTTTTGATTATTTTAATCTCTTAGCTGAGAATACCCAGTCTTGGGATACCACTTATGCCTCAAATAGGTCTAGAGCATCCACCAAACTCTCTGGGGGAGGGGGAAACTTCTTCTCTCCCACTAACCAAAAGCTCAAAAAGAAGTAGAAGTACGTACAAACTTAGGGAAGATGATGACCTTAGTGGTAGAGTGTCTAGTCGAACTAGGAAGCTTAAAGCCATGGAATTAAGGAAGGTCAATAGAATCAATATTGTGCCTAAAATTGATGAAGTTTGAAGAATTTTTGAGACCATGGAACACCCTGCCAATGAATGCCCTACAATTCCAACTTTTAAAGAGGTGTTGCATGATTAAGCAAATGCTATGAATATGGTGAAAAAATCATACCCTTCCCCCTATTTAGAGACATACAATTTAGGGTGGAGGAATCACCCAAATTTTAGTTGGAGGAATGATAATGTGGTTGTACCTCTTGCACATGGTTCTTTAAATTTTGTTCCCTATAATCCCCCTCGAAAGAAGAGTCTAGAGGACACTTTGCAACAATTCATGTAGACTCAATCCACCATTAATAATTAGAACTCACAAGTCATAAATGACATTAGGAGCACTCTCACTAAACTAACCACATCCATGAACACAATAGAAAGGGTAAATTTCCATCTCAACCACAACCAAACCCATAAGGTCAATTTTGTGTTGATGATTGTAGTTCCTCTAAAAATAAAGTCAGTCAAGTAAATTATATAACTACTCTTCATATTGGAAAAATCATTGAAAAAACATTCTTACTTGTTTCTTTGTTTTTAATAACTCTATGTGAGAGACCGCACCCCCGGCCGTTTTTATAGTGTGTCGGGCCAAACCCACGTGAATGGGTGGAGTCGTGTTATTGCCTCTCAAAATGGAGGTTCGACTAGTTATATTTTTCCCTTTAGATTAAGGGTTTTACAATGAAGTCGCCACTTATTTAATTATTGGAAAAATAAGAAAACCATAATTGAAAAATTCCTCATTTTAATAATTTAAAATTGAATTTATATTGATCATAGGAAAATTACATGACTTTGGTCCTAGATATAATCTAAGATAAAGTACATGGTTATGTTTCCTAGTTACAATCTAGAAATAAAAAATTACATGAATAAGCATTTGATCTACTAATCCTTAATATAAGCTCGGAGGCTATGTTACAAGATGGGAAGGTGTTAGGCACCCACCTTGCCCGGTGAAACCGATCTTCTAGACTATGGTGGCCAATATTCATATAATATCATCCAATATGTCAATCAATTTGCATGTTGAATATAATGTGTATGTAGGTGATAAACCCTAATTCAATTTATTAAGCATGACATTTGGATTGAAAAATAAACTCTGGTGAATGTGTGTGAATGGTGATATCCTAGATTCAATGATTTGAAAGAATTATGAAACAAACATATTTTTTCATATTTTTGATGCGGATTTAAGATTAAAACTAGTGTTATGCATGAACATGTAATGGACAATCAAGAATATGTGAAGAACAAATAAGAAAATTAAAAACATTTAAACATATTCAAGGGAATTATCATGCTTTAATCTTAAGTTTTCATGATGGTAACATAAACAAACAGTTGGAGAAGAGGATTATACATTCATGCAAGATTCATATGGCGAAGGAGGGGATTCTTGATGGAGGTCCTAAGGGTGGAGGAAAGGAAGAGCTAGGAGAGGGAAAGTGAGTCTCACTCAATATTTTGAGTCTCAGGAAGACCAAAATATGACAAGACTACTCAACTTCACTAGAACTCAAGAGAAGAGAAGATGGGGGTTTTTTGTGTGCTTTGGAATGAAGGAGATGAGGGGTTTATATAGTAGTTGTGGAGGAAATATGAATGGAAGGCCATTTAATGAGGATTAACAAAGAATCATGAACCTAGACCTCATTTTAGCCTTGGGGAAAATCTGGTGCATTAAATGGAAAGATTGGTGGGAGTGAGGAGCAAGCCAAAATTCGATTTTCCAATAGCTACTATAACAACCTATAGAGCCAAATTCAAATAATCATATCTGACACAATTCTGATTGGAATTGTCTCGTTCTTGTGCTCAAATTGAAGCCTCGAATGTCTAGTTTTTGGGAAAATTAACCTCATTCACAGATTCAAAATATTATGAGAGATATCAATGAAATGGTGAACAGAGGTAATTTGTTAGATAATGGTTTCAGCACAATTAACATTAATATGTTCTAAATTAGCTCCCAATTAACATTAAATGGCTCCAATCACTCCCATTTCAGACTTAATTGGTTCCAAATTTATCCTAATTAAAAGATAATTACACAAATTACTCATTGAATAATTAATGTTTAACTATCTAGTTAATTAGGTGTGTGTAACCCTACCATAAAATATAGTCCTAACCAATCAAATTATGACACATCATCGATTTCAAATTGATTATACTTATAACTAATTGAAATCAATTATTCATAATCACATATAGTCGGACTCAATTTGTGATAGTACATCTCAGCCATTTAAACTTGGTTTGATGATAACTTTCAATCTAATGGTTCGATTAGGGCTCATGACTAGTCGATTTGATTGTTACAACATCAAGATAATTTTGGTAAAATGAGATTAAGGATCTAATGACCAGAATCAAGATGCATATTTTCAATGTGAAATTACCCTTTTACCCTCCATGTGAGGTTAAATATGGGTTGCAAAATATGGTATCAAAACTCTAGGAGTTCATTGTTAGGACAGTCTTCAAACATACTCATAGAGTCATTATCATAAACATTTAAAGCATAATTCAACATAAAATTTTCCATAGCTTCATCCATAGCTAAGGGGTCTAAGATCACACTTAGATAATTAAACCACAACAAGTGTACCTGCTCTGATACCAATATGAAAATTCAAATAGCATATAAAACACTAATGAACGTTTAGATCTCCAATTACAAATACCAACACAAGCTTATAATCAAACAGTATATATGTGGAATATGAAATATAAGCTATATCTAAATTGGTAACACACTCTAAACCATAATTAATTACGAACACAGCAGCAATTAAAAGGTAAATAGAAAGGAAAGAGAGATGCAAACACAAAGATAACACCGGCAATTTTTATCAAAAAGGAAACTAAAGACCTCGGCGAAAAACCTCTCTGCCACCCTCCAAACAGTAAATGATCCACTAAAAAATAAAGTTGGGATATATGAATAGCAGAAGACCCTCCAAGCCTAATCTACCCAGTGCACCTAAGCCCTCCAAGCTTCTTGCTCCAACAGTCACCCGGATTATTGAAATTTTTCTAAGTCTTTTTCACGATTGGGGGCTTGACTCGCCAAAGAGTCATGAAAATTTCTGAGTAAGCTAGCGGCTGGGGTCTCACGACTTGCTTAACCCACGAGGCAAAGTTACCAAAATAGAGTTGCACAGTTTTTGAAAATTTTAAAATTTTTCAAAACAAAAACACTTTCCAAAAAAAAAAAAAAAAACTCAAAAATCTTTTTGTGTTTGATCAACATATGATTGAGTAAGTACAATACATTTAATCAAGTACAATCGCACAAATGAATAAGGCATTTATTGAACATAGGCATGTGTGATGTGTGTGGGTATCAAAGATGAGATAGTCCTTAGTCTAATGTGAAGTTTCAATGTTCAATTCAACCAAGACATACACAATTAGCACGAGGAAAAGTAAATAATCTCAATTATAGAAGTATGCATATATGACCTCCCACAAAACTTGAATACAAAAGTTTGAAGCTTTTCATTTAGCTTCTTACAATTCATATCAATTGATCATTCTTGAACAATACATCTCATTTTGAGATCGATGCCTGAAATTTTTAATATTTCAAATTGATGAATAAGCCTTTAGCTTTTGGGCACCATACATTATCTTATAAGTCTATTTCCCTTTTTCCTAGTCAAATACTAGTATGTGCAATGGTTTTTGCAGCTCATTATATCTTTTCATTTTGATATTTACATTGGTTGAGCTTTTTAAGCAAAAAGAATAAAAGAGTGGGAAGATATATAGGCACAAGTCTATGCAAGTCTCAAGATCAACAAAACTATTGACTAATTATTCATGACAAGTTTGAAAATCTATTTACAACAGTCACATAGATGTCAAGATTTTTCCCACAATGATATGAGTGCATAAAGAACAAGCTATGCTCGTAAATGCACAAAGCCATTTGTATGAAGGTACAAGGCAAAACATGCGTATGACAAAACACAATAATGGCGATCAAACTTTTTGGATTTTCTACTTTTTATGTGTTTTTGGATTTTTGACACAAAAACAAGTAATGATTGATTAAAAATAAAAACATTCAAAGCAAATAACAAACAAACAGAAATTTGTCAAAAACATGTTGTACACATAACCAAAAAAGTAGCGTGTGCTCTACACTAGTGAGCTCAAATCAAGATAAATAAGTAGAGCACACATCACACATGAGATTCAAGGAATTGTACCAACATCGATGGTCTTATGGAGCGATTCAAACCATGGACCATCGAGAGGTTTGGTGAAGATGTTCGCCTTTTGATTGTCCGTATGTATGAATTCAAGACACACAACTTTATCTTCCACCAAATCCTAGATGAAGTGGTAATGTATCTCTATGTGCTTCGACTTTGAATACTGAACTGGATTCTTAGAGAGATTTATAGTACTAGTGTTGTAACAGAACACACCCATCATATCTTGAGGAATCCATAGTTGTGAAGTAACTTCTTCATCCAAAGAAGTTATGCGCAGCAACTTCCAGTAGCTATATACTCTGCTTCTGCTGTAGAGAGGGACACAAAATTTTGTTTCTTACTCATCCAAGAAACAAGATTGTTCCTAAGGTAGAAACAGCCACCTAAGGTACTCTTTCGGTCATCCACACTTCCAGCCCAATCTAGATCTAAATAACCCGCAAGGAAAGCATTAGAATCCTTTGAGTACCATAAGCCATAATCAGGAGTGCCATTGACATATTGTATGATTCGCTTTACTGTAGTTAGGTGGGATTCCTTCGGAGCATTTTGATATCGAGCGCAAACTCCTATGCTAAAAGCAATATCCGGTGTAATAGCCATAAGATAGAGTAAACTCCCAATGATGCTCTTATACAAAGTTGGACTCACTTCTACCCCAGAAGAATCAAGACTAAGCTTTGTAGATGAACTCATGGGAGTGAAGGCATGCTTTTTGGAATCTAATCCAAACTTCTTGACAATATTTCTAGCATATTTTTCTTGTGAAATGAATATATCCTTCTTTTGTTTAACTTGAAGGCTCAAGAAAAATGTAAGCTCCCCCACCATACTCATCTTAAATTCTTTCTTCATCTCTTCGAAGAACTCTATAATTTGAGCATCAGTGGTAGCTCTAAATACTATGTCATCAACATATACTTGAGCCACGAGAAAATAGTCTTCATCATTCTTGACAAATAGAGTCCGATCGGCATATCCTCTTTTGAATCCTCTATCCAAGAGGTAATGTGTAAGCTGATCATACCAAGCTCTAGGAGTTTGTTACAAGCCATAAAGAGCCTTCTTCAATCTCAGCATATGATCAGAGAAGTGAGGATCTTGGAAATCTTTGGGTTGTTCAACAAACACTTCTTCATCCAGGTATCCATTGAGAAATGCACATTTCACATCCATTTGGTAGAGTTTGAAGTTCATAGTGCATGCAATTGACATAAGAATGCAGATAGACTCAAGCCTTGCTACAGGAGCTAAGGATTCATCAAAATCTACTCCTTCCACTTGAGTGTATCCTTCAGCCACCAGCCAAGACTTATTCCGTATAATCTCTCCATCTTCATCAGTCTTGTTTTTGAAGATCCATTTGGTATCGATAACATGAATATTTTCAGGTCTAGGAACAAGTGATGTGAACCCCATCAAGAATAACGAGACCCAACAACAAAAGGGAACCCAAGATCGTTCTATGGATAGATTCAAATGGAAGACCTCGACCCGTTGTTTATGAAAAACAAGAACCTCGGTATAAGGAAAACGCCACAAACGGTGGTGGAAACTCCGTTTGATAAGTTAAGATGAACGCCACAGGAATTTTCGATAAGTTCGAGTAGTTCTTCAAAGAACCAAAGAGAATAAACCTCACAAGTTTTATCAATAATCTCTAAAAAACGTTTACAGACTTAGATGACTATTTAAGGGCTCTTTAAAACTTGACAGAAAAGAAAATATATTCTAAAATAACTCCTAATTGACATATTAGGAATAAAGTTTGACCTAAAA
The DNA here is from genome assembly GCA_029955605.1 of Quercus engelmannii. Lineage (NCBI taxonomy): Eukaryota > Viridiplantae > Streptophyta > Magnoliopsida > Fagales > Fagaceae > Quercus > Quercus engelmannii. The sequence continues at coordinate 34,054,429 of JARPSG010000004.1, forward strand.
AGCATTAAATGCACCTAAAAACAAGGAAGTAAATCACCTAAACCTAGAACAACGTTTTTTACATAGACCCAAAATATTTCATGCCAATTCTTAGTCTTGACCGGATCCTTCTAAAACTTGAATCAAGGTGATGATTTTTTGTTGCCCACGTGGATCATGCTCAATGGGTCTCTATGAATTTGCTTGAGCCTATAACTCTTGGATGAGTCTGTTGAGTACATCCTTAAACTTTTTTACTCGTGCTCTTATAATCGGCCCAATTGGTACTTGAACGAGATCCTTCGAAGCGGTGCCTTGATCTCCATCATTCCCCTCCTCTTGAAAAGGATTTGCCTTCAAATCATCACCTACATCAAAAGGACTCAAATCAGTAACATTAAAAGTGGCACTTACATCGTACTTACCCGGTAAATCTAGCTTGTAAGCGTTGTCATTGATACGCTTGAAGACTTGGAAGGGACCATCTCCTCTTGGGAGCAATTTGGAACATCTTTTCGCCGGGAATCTTTCTTTTCTCATATGCAGCCGAACCTATTCTTCGGGTTTAAAAACCAGTTTGCGACGTCCCTTGTTGGCTTGTGTGGCATATTGCTTCGTTCTTCGCTCAATGTTGAGTCTTGCTTTCTCATGAATCTGTTTCATAAAGTCAGCTTTCTTTTTGCCATCTAAATTAACGTGCTTCGTCAAAGGTAAAGAAGATAAATCCAACAGAGTTAAAGGATTAAACCCATACACAATTTCAAATGGTGAAAATTTGGTAGCAGAATGAATAGCTCTATTATATGCAAACTCAACATGTAGTAAACATTCTTCTCATGTTTTGATGTTCTTTCTAATGATTGCCCTCAATAGAGTAGACAAAGTCCTATTTACTATTGCAGTTTGACCATCAGTTTGTGGATGACAAGTAGTGGAAAACAATAGCTTAGTACCTAGCTTATACCACAAAGTCTTTCGAAAATAGCTTAAGAACTTAGCATTTCTATCCGAAACAATTGTCCTAGGCATGCCATGTAATCTCACAATCTCTCTAAAGAATAAATCAGCAACATGTGAAGCGTCATCCGTTTTGTGACATGGAATAAAATGTGCCATTTTAGAAAATCTATCCACGACCACAAAAATTGAATCTCTTCTATGTTTAGTCCGAGGCAATCCTAACATAAAATCCATTGAAATATCAATCCAAGGCTCACTAGGAATTGGTAAAAGAGTATACAAACTATTGGGCTGCACTTTGGATTTAGCTTGCCTACATGTGACACATCTACCATAAATCCGTTCGACATTTCGCTTAATGTGAGGCCAATAAAAGTGTTCCTGCCACATAGTTAAGGTCTTTGCAACTCCAAAATGTCCCATTAATCCCCCACCATGTGATTCTTGCACTAATAACTCCCTCATAGAATAATTTAGGCACACATAGCTTATTTTCTCGAAATGGGAATCCATCAAGCTTAAAGAACTTACTAGAGGCGATTTTCTCACAAGCTCAATATTCCTCACAAAATTCGTGGTTTTCAGCATATAATTCTTTAATGTGTTCAAAGCCAAGCAATTTTGCATCAAGTGTGGAGAGTACGGCATACCTGCAAGAAAGTGCATCGGCGACTACATTCTCCTTACCTTGCTTGTACCGAATGACGTATGGAAATGTCTCTATGAACTCCACCCATCGCGCATGCCTCTTGTTTAGCTTGTGTTGGCCTTTCAAGTGTTTCAAAGATTTATGATCGGTGTGAATCACAAACTCCTTAGGCCATAGGTAGTGCTGCCACGTCTCTAAAGCCCGAACCAATGCATACAACTCCTTGTCATAAGTTGGGTAGTTTAAGGTTGCGCCATTGAGTTTCTCGCTGAAGTAAGCAATTGGTCGTCCTTCTTGTATAAGAACGGCTCCTATACCAATACTTGAAGCATCACATTCAATTTCAAATGTTTTAGAAAAGTTGGGCAAAGACAACAAAGGTGCGTTAGTCAGCTTCTTTTTGATTAATTGAAATGCCTTCTCTTGTTCTTCTTCCCACCGAAATCCAACGTTCTTCTTGATCACTTTGGTAAGCAGTGCGGCTAAGCTACTGAAGTCCTTCGCGAACCGCCGGTAGAAACTAGCAAGTCCATGAAAACTACGAACATTACCTACACTTGTGGGACTCGGCCAATCTTGGATTGCACGTATCTTCTCTTCATCAACCTGTATACCTTGTGCACTAACAAAAAATCCCAAAAATACAAGCTTATCGGTGAAAAAAGTTCACTTATTTAAATTAACAAATAACCTTTCTTTCCTTAGCACATCTAAAATGAATTTCAAATGTACTACATGATCGTCTATGTTTTTGCTATAAATGAGTATATCATCAAACTAGACAACAACAAATCTGCCTATAAATGCACGCAAAACATGGTTCATAAGTCTCATAAAGGTGCTCGGAGCATTAGTCAAACCAAAAGGCATAACTAAGCATTCATACAAACCATATTTTGTGTAAGGTTGAATTTATTCAACCATCTAATTGGCTTTATTCCGTGCCAAATTTGCTTGTAATTCAGCATTTAGTAATCCTGTATTTAGGTGGGTTTGATGTAAGGGTAATGAGTGAGATAAAGTGAAATTTGCTCAAGAGTGTGCAAGAAAACAGAGACTCGCAGCTTGGCCTCGCGGCTGCAAGCGGCTAGACGCAGCACACGTGCCAAGCATGCTGGAAGGTGAACAGTCATGCAAGCTGGAGCACTACAGGACAAAACAGGACAACTGGCCATACGGTTATCTCGCAACTGGATCTCGTGATTTAGTCAAGCCGCAAGGTCAAGCCACGAGCCACCCCTGTTTTGTAAAACCTGACGTTTCACATTCTTCTCCCACTCCAGTATAAATACCCCTTTTACCCATGATTGTAAGAGAGCTTCCAAAGAGAATTTTGAGAGAGAAACCCTAAAGAAAAACAAGATTGATTCACTCACAATCTATACATTAGAGTCTCTTCAAATTCCTCAACTCTCTTCCTCTCCATTGTCAAATCCTTGAGAGGCATTATACCAAACCTGGTTCTCACCATCATCATCACTATGAGACAGCTGTTTGGATTTATGGGAAGCAGTTAGAAAGGAACCCATCTTCATTGGTTAATGCTATGGTCTAGTAGTGGAATCCGGGAAGCTAGAAAAGAAAAAGGTTCGGCGCAACCTCGTTGGAGCAAGAAGCTTGGAGGGCTTAGGTGCACTGGGTAGATTAGGCTTGGAGGGTCTATTGCTATCCATATATCCCAACTGTATTTTCTAGTGGATTATTTACCGCTTGGAGGGCGGGGGAGAGGTTTTATGCCGAGGGCTTCGGTTTCCTCTTTAATAACACATCGCGTGTTGTCTTTGTGTTTGCATCTTCCTTTCTCTCTATCTTTGCCTTTTTATTATCTGCTGTGGATTGTGCTTTAATTTGGCTTAGATAGTTTTTACCAATTCCATATTATAGCTTATGTTAAGTTTTCGCACACTAGTTGTTTGACATAATGCTTGAATTGGTTAAGTTGTAATTTGGGGGTCTAAACGTTCAAGGGTGTTTATACACATATTTGAACTTTCATTTGGTATCAGAGCGGGTACACTTGTTTTGATTTTATTACCTAAGTGTGATCCTTGACCCCTTGTGTTATTTTCCATGGATAATGCTTTGTATGCTTCTATGGATATTGTTGATTGTAACATGCCATGTGTTTGTGAAAATGCCTCTATGAGTCTTAATCCTCATAATTGTGATGACATGTTACTTGAATTTATGGGTGTTGTTGACAAACTCTTAAAGAAAGGAGCTAAGAAGTTTCAAAAGAATTTGAGAAAATTAGTTTGTGAAAAGGATGATTTGATTGCTAAACTCAATGAATCCAACAAATTGGTTGAGAAATATAAGAATCTTGCTGAAATTTCTCTTGAAAAGCTGAAAGAGTTTGAATGTTTAAATAAGGACTTGGATGCTAAACTTGTTTTGTCTAACAAACTTGTTGATGATCTTAAATTTGAAAATGAATCTCTTAAGATGCATGCCAAGTGTTTGATTGCTGAACCTATTGCTAAAATGGAAGAAAATATATGTTGCAATCATGTTGTGGTACCCGATTTTGTGCCTATTGTGTGTCCTACCTCAAAAGACAAATCGATGTACATTCCTCTACACAAAAGAAATCAAAAAGTGGAGAGAAAGGCTCTTAAGCCTAAGCCTCTGTTTAGGTCCCAATCTAGGGATTTGAGTGGATCTAAGTTTGTTCCTACTTGCCACCATTACGATGTGATCGGTCACATAAGACCCCAATGCCCCAAGTTTAAAAGAGAACAAACCTTTGTTGTTAGATCCTTTCCCAAAAAGCCTAATGGACCTAAATACATTGTTTGTCACCATTGTGGTGCCTTTGGTCATCTAAGACCTCATTGCTCTAAGTTTCAAGCTCTTAAGAGAATCAAAAGAAAAGAGAAACTTGAGCTTTTTGGAAGTTGTGCTTTGAAAGCTAAACCAAATTGGATGGAAAATGGTAAGTTGTTGAAGAAAGTGGTTAATGCTCTTACCTCTTTGTCTATGTGCATCTTCGGTTTTCATTCTTCCAACCCTCGTCTCACTTCCCATGAGACACTCATTCCAAATAATCATTCCGTTTGGATGAGGAAGGGTTCCTATGGTTGAGCTTGTGCTCTTTTTGGTCCTTGATCGAATTCTTTCGATCTTTGTAGGACCCTTCATGCATTAAATGTCATATCATCATGCATTTTGTGCATCTTGCATTTATTTGTATGCATTGTTTTGTTCTTGATCTTACTTTTATGTTTCTGCTTTGTGTGAGTAAAAAATCCAAAACCACATAAAAAGTGAAAAATTCAAAAAGTTTGATCGTATATGTTTGAGCACATATCACATGTGAGTTTGGCCTTGTACCTTTGTACAAATGGCTTTGTGCATTTACGAGTTTAGCTTGTTATTTTTGCACTTATATCTTTGTGGGAAAAATCTTGACATCTTTGTGTGATTGTTGTAAATCGATCTTCAAGCTTGTCATGAATGATTAGTCAATAGTCATGTTGGTTTTGATACATGCGTAGACTTGTGCTTATATCTCTTCCCACTCTTTTATTTTTATTGCTTAAAGAGCTCTATAAATGTAAATCTCAAAATGAAAAGAGATAATGAGCTGCAAAAGCCGTCGCACATACTAGTATTCGACTAGGAAAAAGGGAAAGCGACTTATATAAAAATGTATGATGCCTAAAAATCCAAAGGTTTGTTCATCAAATTGAAATATCACAAATTTCTGGCATCAATCTCAAAAATGAGATGTATTGCTCAAAATGAGTTGTATTGATTCAAAATGATCAAATGATATGAATTGTAAGAAGCCAAATGAAAAGCTTCAATCTTATGTAATCATTTTCTTGTGGGAGGTCATATATGCTCATTTCTATAATTGAGATAGACCACTTGACTTAGTACTAGTTGTGTATGACTTGATTGAATTGATCATTGAAGCTTCACTCTAGACTAAGGACTATTCCACATTTGATATACACACACAACACACATGCCTAATGTTCAATGAATGTCTTATTCATTTGTTAGATTGTACTTGTCTAAATGTGATGTGTGTGTGCTCAATCTTATATAGATTAATCCAAAAAGACTTTTGATCATTTTATATGTTTTTGGAAGTGATTTTTATCACTCTTTGTGTTCATGTTTAGTGTCTACTTTGTTTTTCATTGTTTAACCATGTTCTATATTGAAAAACAGGTGTCAGAGTTTTTCGCGGCTCAGCTAGCGACTCGCCAGTCGTGAAACCCCAGTCGCGAGCTCATCCAGAAGCTTTTGGCGACTCACTCGCGGCTTGCGAAAATTTTCGCGACTGAAACTCGCGACTTGCGGCTTACTCACGACTCACTTGCGACTCGCGAAAATTTTCGCGACTGAACCTCGCGACTCACCCAGTCGCGAAACACCCAGAAACAGCTTTTTAAAGGGCTTTTTGTGGAAAACTTGTTTTAAACCTCTCCCATCCTCTCTAAAACCCCTCTTTCAATATTTTTACATCAAAACCCAACCAATTTGAATGTTTTTTCATTCCATTAACATTTCTAAGGTAATTATAAATTCTTTTCATTTTTTTGATCCTTGGATTATGTTTTGGAGAGTTTTGTGCTCTTGGTTGGGATTTTTATCATTGGGGTTGGGAAAACTTAATTTTTGTCAAATTTCTTCATGGGATTGGTTTCTTTTGTTGATATGCATTGGATGTTGGCCCCTTGTGGCAGAAAGAACATGTATTAAGGGTGGATTTCATGTTGTTCATGCATTGTTTGACATTATTATTCATAGCATGCATGCTAGGTGTTTGATAAAATGCCTCTTAGACATTTTCTAGCTTGTTTGGACTCCGATGAGTACCAAATTTTGGGGTTTCTCATGTTTCCTCATTAGGAATATGTTTGGTTTATTGGTTGTGTATTTAACACACCTTACCCCACATGTGCATTTTTCATGCATTGGTCATGCATTGTACTTAGCCACCTCTTGCACACACCATTGCTACCCTTGTCATGCATTGGTCTATACCTTGCTTCTTCATCCTAGCATGTCATGTGCACTTTTATGCTTTGTAGAATTTTACTTTGGCTTAGGTTTGAGCTTCATTTTCTCATTCATCTCACACCCCTTATGCATCATTAGCATTATTCGTACCTTTATCTCTTTCCCTCGTTTCTTCTTGACCCTTTGTCTATTCCTGACAAAAAGGGGGAGAGTATACTTTAGAGAATATACCAGAGTGTTTTGTCATTTCTATATGACTTTTGTGCACATCCTTAGAGGGAGAAATTCTATTTCTCATGCACATTTGTAGGGGGAGAGATATTCCATAGGGGAGATGCATATACCAAAGGGGAGAAGACATTGTGATAATAAGAAAACTTTGTTATGCTTGTTTTCTTGTTGGCTTTATGGTGCTTTGAATTATGCTTTGTGGTTCTCATCGCATCATGTTTTTGTTTTGGACATACATATATCCCTATGCTATTGTGCTCCATTGAATGCATGTTTGGATGATCATTTGCTTTGCTATGTGATCATTGTAGTAATTTCTATATGACTGTTTTGGTGTATGATCAAGTTGCTCACATGTTTCACATCATGCTTACTTGATCGCAAGTTACTTGTTACATTATACTTGTCTTTTTATTACTTGCTTTACCTTGAGGGTCTAATGTGTTTTGTGCAAGTGTTTCAGGTTACAAGTATATATGTTCCTATCACAGTTTCTCATCATTTTGAAGGGGAGAAACTTTAAGCACTTTTAGTTTATATTGTTTAAGTTTTTATTCAATATAATGTGTTTTGTACCCATGTGCTTTTGTAAGCTTTTAGGGTTAATGTTTTATGCATAGTTTGTAGGCTTTATGGTATGTACCTTGCTTAATGCAGCCTTTATGCTATGTTGAAATCAGTACTTTGATCTAAATGTCTTGCATTTTGATTTATGTACTGTCACTCTTGTGCCCTTGTAGGATTGTTCCCAGATGCATATACCTTGTGTATTATGCATTGGTTGAGTATTGAGCATACAAGTATCTTGCCTTGGGCTTGTTAACTTGTATGTTCTTGTGTTCATTCCAAGTGTGAATGAGCACTGTGATCACTACCTTGTGGTGTTCACATGGTTGATCAAGCCATGGTTTGTTTCTTAACTCCATCTTTGCTTGATCACATATTGCCTGTTTCATATGCATTTTATGTTTTTCTGCTTACAATGATCATGGTGTATTGTTGTGTTTCAGAAGTATTATGTTCATATGATTCAAGTGCTTCACAGCTTCTAGAGTTAGGTGTGAGTGAATTTTGTTCAACTGTTCCCAACTCACATGTTAAGTCTAGAGTTTGTTTTAGGGTTTTGTCACGGAATAGCCAAAGGGGGAGATTGTAAGGTTGAATTTATTCAACCATCTAATTGGCTTTATTCCATGCCAAATTTGCTTGTAATTCAGCATTTAGTAACCCTGTATTTAGGTGGGTTTGATGTAAGGGTAATGAGTGAGATAGAGTGAAGTTTGCTCAAGAGTGTGCAAGAAAACAAAGACTCGCGGCTTGGCCTCGCGGGTGACTTGCGGCTGCAAGCCGCCAGACACAGCACACGTGCCAAGCATGCTGGAAGGTGAACAGTCATGCAAGCTGGAGCACTACAGGACAAAACAAAACAACTAGCCATATGGTTATCTCGCAACTGGATCTCGCAACTTAGTCAAGCCGTGAGGTCAAGCCGCGAGCCACCCCTGTTTTGTAAAACCTGACGTTTCACATTCCTCTCGCACTCCAGTATAAATACCCCTTTTACTCACGATTGTAAGAGAGCTTCCAGAGAGAATTTTGAGAGAGAAACCCTAAAGAAAAACAAGATTGAATCACCCACAATCTATACATTAGAGTCTCTTCAAATTCCTCAACTCTCTTCCTCTTCATTGTCAAATCCTTGAGAGGCATTATACCAAATCTGGTTCTCACCATCATCATCACTGTGAGACAGCTGTTTGGATTTATGGGAAGCAGTTAGGAAGGAACCAATCTTCATTGGTTGATGCTACGGTCTAGTAGCGGAATTCGGGAAGCTAGAAAAGAAAAAGATTCGGCGCAACCTCGTTGGAGCAAGAAGCTTGGAGGGCTTAGGTGCACTGGGTAGGTTAGGCTTGGAGGGTCTATTGCTGTCCATGTATCCCAACTGTATTTTCTAGTGGATTGTTTACCGCTTGGAGGGCGGCGGAGAGGTTTTACGTCGAGGACTTTGGTTTCCTCTTCGATAACACATCGCATGTTGTCTTTGTGTTTGCATCTTTCTTTCTCTCTATCTTTGCCTTTTTATTATCTGCTGTGGATTGTGCTTTAATTTGGCTTAGATAGTTTTTACCAATTTCATATTATAGCTTATGTTAAGTTTCCGCACACTAGTTGTTTGACATAATGCTTGAATTGATTAAGTTATAATTTGGGGGTCAAACGTTCAATGGTGTTTATACACATATTTGAACTTTCATTTTGTTTTAAAAGTGGTTTTCTATTCATCTCCTTTTTTTATCCTAATTTGATGATAACCACTTTTTAAATCAATCTTAGAAAATATGCAAGAACCATGCAGCTCATCTAACATAACATTTAAGCGTGGGATAGGATGATGATACTTTACCGTTATGTTGTTGATGGCTCGGCAGTCAACGCACATTCTCCACGTCCCATCCTTCTTAGGTACAAGTAAGACCGATACTGCACATGGCCTCATGCTCTCCCTCACGTGCCCTTTCTCCAACAATTCACTTACCTATCGTTGAAGCTCCTTTGTCTTCTTGAGATTGCTCCTATAAGCTGGTCGGTTTGGAATGGTTGCACTGGGAACAAAAACAATTTGATGTTCAATCCTTCGGCTTGAAGGTAACCCATGTGGTGTTTCCTCGGGGAAGACATCCTCATACTCTTGCGAAAGAGAAACAATAGAACTAGGCAAAGCAAGGTCATGTTCGTTAGTGTTTAAAAGTGCCTCGTTGTACGAAAGTACAATCATTGGCTTATTTGAAAACATTGCTCGCTTGATCTCGCTCACTTTTACATAGAAATTCTTTTGTTTTCTCTATGATTTTCTCTCAAGGGCCGAACTTTGATTTTCTTTTTCTCCCTCATTTTTCTCGGCCTCTCCCTGATTTTCACTCTTTTTCTTTTGCTCACTCTCTTTCTTTTGATCACTCTCCTTTTGTAATCTTACTTGATCCTTGTATACTTGCTGTGGTGTCAATGGTACAAGAGTGATTAATCATTGATTAAGTACAAAGGAGTACTTGTTCTTAAAGCCATCATGCTTCACTTGCCTATCGAACTGCCATAGACGCCCTAGCAATAAGTGTCCCATTTGCATCGGTACTACATCACACAACACTTCATCTTCGTATTTACTGATTCGAAATGCAACTAACACTTGTTTGTTCACCCTGATCTCACCACTATCATTTAGCCATTGCAACTTGTACAGTCTAGGGTACTTTACCATTGGCAATCCCAATTTCTCCACCATAATTGTGCTTGCAACATTAATACAAATACCACCATGAATAATCACATTACATACCTTGTCTTTAATGTAGCACCTAGTGTGAAAGATGTTCTCCCGCTGTATTTCATCAACTCCTTTTGCTTGCAAGCTCAATGCTCTCCTCGCTACCAATGTCAATGCGCCAGGGGCTAAATACTCCTCCTCGGAAACATCCTCTAATGGCGGCATGTCGTCGGTATTGGAATCTTCATCATCGGTCACAATTTCACCATTGGCTTACAACACCATGACTTGCTTGTTTGGACATTGACTTGCTATATAGCCCCTACCTTGACATCTAAAACATTTAATATCACGATTCCAAGAGGTAGAGGCTTTGGTTTTACGTTGAGGAATGTGGCTGGTGGTTGCGGACTTGGGCTCGGGTTTGGACATTTGTGACTTGTCCAGTAGCTTAGCATGACTCGATTTCCAAGAGGTAGAACTAGAGTTATGGCCTGCACGTGTCCCATTCCCTCTCTTGAGTTGTTGTTCCACTTTGATAGCCATATGCACCATATCTTCCAATTCCACATAATGTTGCATCTCTACCTTATCATGGATCTCCTGGTTTAAACCAAGCAAAAATCTAGCCATTGTAGCCTCCCAATCCTCCTCTACATTAGCGTGGATCATAGCAATCTCCATCTCCTTGTAGTAATCCTCTACGCTTCGACTCTCTTGTCTAAGACCTTGTAGCTTTTTGTACAACTCTCGGTAATAGTAACTTGGAACGAATCGCTTTCTCATCACTACTTTCATTTCCTCCCATGTGTCTATTAGGTGTTCTCTATTACGACTCCTATTTATCACAAGCTGAACCCACCAAGTAATAGCATATTTAGAAAATTCAATCACGGCTAATTTTACCTTCTTTGTCTCGGAGTAATTGTGGCAATCAAACACGAACTCCATCTTCTTTTCCCACTCAAGATATGCCTTAGGATCAGACCTACCTTGAAAGGACGGAATCTTCATCTTAATACCACCCAACTTGTTATCTTCGTGATTCCTAGCTTGTCTAAATCTTCCTCTAGGTCTCCTATTGCTAACAATGGAATCCCAATCTTCTTCTTCATTAAAACCAGACCCATAACGCTCTTCATCCTCCTCCCTCGGTGAAACTCTTTCCTTTCTACACAAATTACAATCGTTTTGTGGTTGCTCCTCACGTCTATTCTCCATTTGATCTATCCGTTCGTGAACCTGTGTCATCGCCATCTTCATCACATGCCTCTTCTCACTCATCATGGCCTCCAAAAATGCTTTCGGATCAGCCAATTTTGTATCATCTTTGGCAATGCTTTTACCACTATCGTGAGACATGATTGCTACAAAACAAAGGTTAGAAGAAAAAAAAAAAAAAAAAAAGGAACCTCACGAATCACTCCCTTACGTGTTTACACTCAAGAATGGGGATCACTCTCCACTCGTGTTTCACTCAAAATGATATGGCTTTTACCCTCTGATACTCTCACCACTCTTGCCTTTTTCCACTCGATAATTCTCTTTCAGTTCCTTTGAAACTAAACAAACAATTCAAAATTTCCAGCAACAATTCACCAAGAACTAATCAAGAAATCTCAGATTTGAACGTAAGGATTATGGAAATTTTCAGATTAGAATTAGAAGGAATATGGCAGTTTTGGAATTTTGGAAGCATAGAATAGTGAATTTTTTTTTTTTTTTTTCGGACTCCTTTCTGCCTTCTTCTTTGAGTCTTTTTATTTTATTTATTCAATAACTAGCTTTTGAGAATAATGAAATAAGATTTTGAAATAACTAAGAGATGTAAGACCAGATCAATAGTTTAGACATCAACAAGACAAACAAAGATTGAACAGATAGGGTAAAGGAAATTCGGCTAAGCAGAGATAAATATGTTAAAGGATAGGCAAACCTGAACTAGAAACCTTGCTCTGAGACCAAATGATGTGAACCCCGTCAAGAATAACGAGACCCAACAACGAAAGGGAACCCAAGATCGTTCTATGGACAGATTCAAATGGAAGACCTCGACCTGTTGTTTATGACAAACAAGAACCTCGGTATAGGAAGACGCCACAAACGGTGGTGGAAACTCCGTTTGATAAGTCGAGATGAACGCCACGGGAATTCCTAATAAGTTCGAGTAGTTTTTCAAAGAACCAAAGAGAATAAACCTCACAAGTTTTATCAATAATCTCTGAAAAACGTTTACAAACTTAGATGACTATTTAAGGGCTCCTTAAAACTTGACAGACAAGAAAATATATTCTAAAATAACTCCTAATTGATACCTAACCATATTAGGAATAAAGTTTGACCTAAAAAGCATTAAATGTACCTAAAAACAAGGAAATAAATCACCTAACCTAGAATAACGTTTTTTACATAGACCCAAAATATTTCATGCCAATTCTTAGCCTTGACCAGATCCTTCTAGAACTTGAATCAAGGTGATGATTTTTTGTTGCCCTCGTGGATCATGCTTAATGGGCCTCCACGAATTTGCTTGAGCCCATAACTCTTGGATGAGTTCGTTGAGTACATCCTTTAACTTCTTTGCTCGTGCTCTTGTAACCAGCCCAATTAGTACTTGAACGAGATCCTTCGAAGCGGTGCCTTGATCTCCATCAACAAGTTCCCATACATCATTTCTCACAAATTGATTCAGCTCTTCATGCATTGAATCAACCTAATTTTCATCTTGAAGAGCTTTTTCTACCTTTTTCGACTCAAATTGGGCAAGGTAGCAATGGTATGTTACATGATTGATCAGAAGTATGTTTCCCTTTCTATGGCGAAGACCTTCATCTAAAGACCCAATGATGTTACTATTTGGATGGTTTTTAACCACTCTTGACGATGCTTTCTTTGAAGTGTGTTAGGTTCTAAAGATTTAGGATTTTATGTATTTAGAACTCTAATATGTATTTTTAGCAAACCATGAACAAAACAAGATGTTTAGTCATGTTTAGATTTGCGCAAAGTTGGTTCATTTACGTAAAGTTGAAATAAACTGTTGCAGAAATCATTTATGCTTCTCGGCCTGGTTTGATCAATCGAAACTTAGGCTCGATCAATCGAAAATCAGGTCAAATGCGTTTTCTGCAGAATTCCAACTCAGCCCTAGTTTGTTTTAAAACATTTAGGATTTTCTAATTTGCCCTAGGTATATAAGGCAAACCCTAGCCACGTTTTAATTTTACTCATATTGCTGTTTGTGTAAATCTCTTGTGAGATCTGTGAGGAGCTTTCCTTTACACAAGCTTAGGATTATCAAGAAGGAGATTTCTTCAAGAGCTTGATGATCATTTAGTTGCTACCATAAGAAATTAAAGAAACACAAGTGGGTGTGCTTGTACTTACTGGAGAATCCAAGAAAGAAGGAGTCCGTGGTTTCGGAGCTTGCACGTGGTCATGTCAGTAAGTTTCTACTAGTGGGTAGCAATAGGATGTTAGTAGTCTAGGCCCTATTGAACAACTCCGATTCTTTCATAGTGGATTTAGGTTTACCTTGAGGATAGCTAGGTTAAATCCTCCCTAGGTTTTTACCGGTTTGGTTTCTTGAGTGATCATATCATTGTCTTATTTATCTTTCCGTTACTTTGCATGATATGATTGTTTTGATTGTGATAACCTAGATTTGTTAATTTGGACTAAGTAACAACTTGGCTAATTATCTAGGTTAATCCAATTGTGTTTTTAAGGGGTCTAAAAACCATCAACTGGTATCAGAGCGGGTAGCTCTTTTTGTTTTAGATCTTTTGATCTAAGAGCTGATCCTTGACCCCTATTGTCATGGATAATTTGAAGTGTCTTTTTGATCATGCTTCTGCTCATGCTTATGTTAATTTTATTGATGCCTATGAAACTCTTTGTAAGGAATTATTGAAATTTATGAAAATTGCTAAGAAATTCAAGGAAGAGTTAAAATTGGCTAATCTTGGAAAAGAGGAATTGGTTGTTAGATTAGATGAATCTAATAAAAAGAATGAATTTTTGAGAAATCAAATTTCCTCTCAAGATGAGAAGATGAAAAGCTTGGAACAAGTGTTAGTTGAATCTAAAGCTAAAATTGAAAATTTGACTAGTACTAAGCCTGCTGTTGATAATAGAAGTGTTTCTATTTCTCTTAAGCCTAAAGATGAAAAAGTTTATATCCCTCCTTTCAAAAGGAATAATAAAGAAAAGACTTATTTTTCTAAGTTAGACAAAGTTAAAAGTTTTGATGTAGACGCTGAAGTTTCTAAACCTAAGTCTAAACCTACTGTTAGAGAGCATAATAAATTTTTTTTTGTGTCAACCTGTCACCTTTGTGTTGTTATTGGTCATATTAGACCAAATTGTTCTTTGTTGAGGCAAAAACCAAAATATGAGACTAGATTTGTTGTTAGGAATTCTGATGTTCCTAAATTTGTTCATGTTTGTCACTTTTGTGGTGTCTCCGATCACGTTCGTCCTAATTGTCATAAACTGAAATTTAAGCATTCTGTGTTTTAATCTAGGATTTGGGATGATATTTCTCTTGCCATAAGTCCATATAAATTGTTTCATATTCTTTTGAAAAATTTGAGCTTGCTGGCTTGTGAAAGGAATTTGCAGAATTTCAGTCTCTCTCAGAAGATTGGTGTAATTCCTCAAATGCACTCTGCTTCTTATGGATTTTCACCCACAAAGCTGAAGACTCGTGCTATATGGGTGAGAAAAAATTCTCTAAGGTGAGTGTTGCTGACTCGTCCCTGATTTAATTCTTTCAATTGTTTATGGACATGTCTTGTTTTTGTTTTTGGTTGTTTTGTTTCTTTTAGAATTTTTTTATTTAAAAAAAAAATCCAAAAACATTGAAAAATTTTCAAAAAGACAAAAATATTTTATTTTGAGTCTTGTTTTATTTTTCTTGAGGATTACATGAATTATGATATCTCTTTTGATTTAGAACATGCTTGACATTGTGGAGAAACTTGAATAGAATGTGTTATATATGTGCTAAGCTATTTTTGATTTTGTATAAGTATGTACTAGTTTGTACATATACTCATGGGTTAATTAAGAAATTGATATTTCTTATTTGTGTACCTTTTATAGCTTAGTTAAGCACTGTCATGTATTGCATTTGCATTGTTCATTTAGCATAATGTGTGCTTTTTGTTTTTGGTCATAAATTTTTTTAAACCAAAAAGATTTTTGTGTTTTGTATTTCACATCTTAGATTTATTGTTAGTTCAAAAACGTGTAAAAACACCTTTGAACGTTTAGACCCCCAAAATACAACTTAATCAATTCAAGCAATATGTCAAACAACTAGTGTGCGGAAACTTAACATATGCTATAATATGAAATTGATTAAATACTATCTAAGCCATAACAAATTAAAATCCATAGCAGATAAATGAAAAGGCAAAGATAGAGAGGAAGGAAGATGTAAACACAAAGACAACACGCGATGTGTTATCGAAGAGGAAACCGAAGCCCTCGGCGTAAAACCTCTCCGCCGCCCTCCAAGCGGTAAACAATCCACTAGAAAATATAGTTGGGATACATGGACAGCAATAGGCCCTCCAAACCTAATCTACCCAGTGCACCTAAGCCCTCCAAGCTTCTTGCTCCAACGAGGTTGCGCCGAACCTTTTTCTTTTCTAGCTTACCGGATTCCGCTACTAGACCGTAGCATCCGCCATCCTTGGCATCTTCCAATGCTTCCCAAAACTCCAAAAACACTCAACACTCTAAATTGGTATGGGTAGTGTTTGGATAGAAATCTCCTCTCAATAGGTATGACAATGAGAGAGGGAATGAGAAGAGACTACAAAGGTTTCTCTCTAAGAATGAGTAGCTCTCTCTAATTGGGTGGGTGTTTTGAAGAAACCTCTCTTAGGGTTTTTCTTTCTGAATGGCCACGCATATCTTGTGGGAATGAGGGGTATTTATACTGGTGTGAGAATGGAATACGAAGAGTCAGTTTTTCCAAAAAACAGGGCTGGCTGGCGACTTGACCTCGCGACTTGACTGAGTCGCGAGTTCAAGTCGCCAGCTAACTTAATGGCCAGTCTGGATTTTTGTCGTGTAGTGCTCCAGGTGGCGTGACTGTTCAGCTCCCCTGCATGCTCTGCACATGAGCAACTTTTGGCGGCTTGCAAGCCGCGAGCCACCCGCAAGTCCTAGCCGCGAGTCTCTGCTTCACTGCACTGTCTTGAGCATTTCTTCACACTCTCTCACACACTACCCTTACATGATTCCCACTTAAATACAAGGTTTCTAAGTGCTATATTACAAGCAAATTTGTCATGGAATAAAGCCAACACATGGTTGATTAAATTCAACCTTACAATCTCCCCCTTTGGCTACTTCATGACAAAACACCCTAAAACAGACTCTAGACTTAAACGTGAGTTTGGGAACAATGGCAAAACTCACTCACACCTAAATCTAGAAACTGTGAAGCACTTGAATCATATGAACATAATACACCATGGCTTGATCAACCAAGTGAACACCACAAGGTAGTGATCACAGTGCTCATTCACACTTGGAATGAACACAAGGACATACAAGATAACAAGTACAAGGCAAGACACTTGTATGCTCAACACTCAACCAATGCATAACACACAAGGTATATGCATCTAGGAACAATCCTACAAGGGCACAAGAGTGACAGTACATAAACCAAAATGCAGAACATTTAGATTAAGGTACTGATTTCAACATAGCATAAAGGCTGCACTAAGCAAGGTACAAACCATATAGCCTACAAACTATGCATAAACCATTAACCCTAAAAGCTTACAAAAGCACATGGGTACAAACACATTATATTGAATAAAAGCTTAAACAATATAAACTAAAAGTGCTTAAAATTTCTCCCCTTCAAAGTGATGAGAAGCTGTGATGCACTTGGAACATATATACTTGTAACCTGAAACACTTGCACAAAACACATTAGACACTCAAGGTAAAGCAAGTAATAAAAGGACAAGTATAATGTAACAAGCAAATTGCGATCAAGTAAACATGATGTAAAACATATGAGCAACTTGATCAAACACCAAAACAGTCATATAGAAATGACTACAATGAACACATAGCAAAGCAATTGATCATCCGAACATGCATTCAATGAAGCACAATAGCATAAGGAAGTATGCATGTCCAAAGCACAAACATGATGCAATGAGAACAACAAAGCATAATTCAAAGCACCATAAAGCCAACAAGAAAACAAACAGAATAAGGTTTTCTAGTTAACACAATGTCTTCTCCCCCTTGGTATATGCATCTCCCCTATGGAATATCTCTCCCCCTACAAATGTGCATGAGAAATAGAATTTCTCCCCCTAAGGATGTGCACAAGAGTCATATAGAAATGACAAAATACTCCGAAACATTTTCTAGAGTATACTCTCCCCCTTTTTGTCAGGAATAGACAAAGGGTCAAGAAGAAACGAGGGCAAGAGAAGAAGGTATGAACAATGCTAATGATGCATGAGGGGTGCAAGATGAATGAGAAAATGAAGCTCAAACCCATGACAAAGCAAAATGCTACAAAGCATAAGACAGAGATGACATGCTAGGATGAAGAAGCAAGGTATAGACCAATGCATGACAAGGGTAGCAAAGGTGTGTGCAAGAGGTGGCTAAGTGCAATGCATGTCCAATGCATGAAAAATGCACATGTGGGGCAAAGTGTGCAAAATACACAACTAATGAACCAAACATGTTCCTAATGAGGAAACATGAGAAACCCCAAAGTTTGGTACTCATCGGAGTCTAAACAAGCGAGAAAATATCTAAGAGGCATTTTATCAAACACCTAGCATGCACACTATGAACAACAATGTGAAACAATGCATGAACATCATGAAATCTACCCTTAATACATGTTCTTTCTGCCACAAGGGGCCAACATCCAATGCAAATCAACAAAATAAACCAATCCCATGAAGAAATTTAACAAAAACTAAGTTTTCCCAACCCCTATGATAAAAATCCCAATCAAGAGCACAAAACTCTCCAAAACATAATCTAAGGATCAAAATCAATGAAAAGAGTTTATAATTACCTTAGAGATGTTAATGGAATGAAAAACCATTCAAATTGACTGGGTTTTGATGTAAAAATATTGAAAGAGGGGTTTTAGAAAGGATGGGAGAGGTTTAAAACAAGTTTCCCACAAAAAGCCCTTTAAAAAGCTGTTTCTGGGCGTTTCGTGACTGGGCGAGTCGCGAGGTTCAGTCGCGAGCAAGCCGCGAGCCGCGAGTTTCAGTCGCGAAAATTTTCGCGAGTCGCGAGTGAGCCGCGAGCAAGCCGCGAGTGAGCCGCGAGCAAGCCGCGAGTGAGCCACCAAAAGCTTCTGGATGAACTCGCGACTGGGGTTTCGCGACTGGCGAGTCGCCAGCTGAGCCGCGAAAAATTCTGACACCTGTTTTTCAAATCAGAACATGTTTAAACATTGAAAAACAAAGTAGGCACTAAACATAAACACAAAAAGTGATAAAAATCACTTCCAAAAACATATAAAATGATCAAAAATCTTTTTGGATTAATCCATATAAGATTGAGCACACACACATCACATTTAGACAAGTACAATCTAACAAATGAATAAGACATTCATTGAACATTAGGCAAGTGTGTTGTGTGTGTTTATCAAATGTGGAATAGTCCTTAGTCTAGAGTGAAGCTTCAATGATCAATTCAATCAAGTCATACACAACTAGTACTAAGTCAAGTGGTCTATCTCAATTATAGAAATGAACATATATGACCTCCCAGAAGAAAATGATTACATAAGATTGAAGCTTTTCATTTGGCTTCTTACAATTCATATCATTTGATCATTTTGAATCAATACAACTCATTTTGAGCAATACATCTCATTTTTGAGATTGACGCCTGAAATTTTTGATATTTCAATTTGATGAACAAGCCTTTGGCTTTTTGGGCATCATACATTTTCATATAAGTCGCTTTCCCTTTTTCCTAGTCAAATACTAGTATGTGCGACGGCTTTTGCAGCTCATTATCTCTTTTCATTTTGAGATTTACATTTATTGAGCTCTTTAAGCAATAAAAATAAAAGAGTGGGAAGAGATATAAGCACAAGTCTATGCATGTATCAAAACCAACATGACTATTGACTAATCATTCATGACAAGCTTGAAGATCGATTTACAACAATCACACAAAGATGTCAAGATTTTTCCCACAAAGATATAAGTGCAAAAATAACAAGCTAAGCTCGTAAATGCACAAAACCATTTGTACAAAGGTACAAGGCCAAACTCACATGTGATATGTGCTCAAACATATACGATCAAACTTTTTGAATTTTTCACTTTTTATGTGGTTTTGGATTTTTTACTCACACAAAACAAAAACATAAAAGTAAGATCAAAAACGAAACAATGCATACAAATAAATGCAAGATGCAGAAAATGCATGAAGTTATGACATTTAATGCATGAAGGGTCCTACAAAGATCGAAAGAATTAGATCAAGGACCAAAAGAGCAAAAGCTCAACCATATGAACCCTTCCTCATCCAAACAGAATGATTGTTTGGAATGAGTGTCTCATGGGAAGTGAGACGAAGGTTGGAAGAATGAGAACCGGAGATGCACATAGTCAAGGAGTTAAGAGCATTAAACATTTTCTTTAACAACATGCTATTTTCACTCAAATCCAGTTTACTCTTTTTAGCACAACTTCCAAAAAGCTCAAGTTTCTCTTTTCTTTTGATTCTCTTAAGAGCTTGAAACTTAGAGCAATGAGGTCTTAGATGACCAAAGGCACCACAATGGTGACAAACAATGTGTTTAGGTCCACTAGGCTTTTTGGGAATGGATCTAGCAACATAGTTTTGTTCCCTCTTCAACTTACGACATTGAGGTCTCATATGACCAATCACACCACAATGGTGGCAAGTTGGAACAAACTTAGATCCATCCAAAGCCTTAGGTTGAGACCTAAACGAAGGTTTTGACTTAACAGCCTTTCTCTCCACCTTTTGATTTCTTTTATGTGGAGGAATGTACACCGATTTGTCCTTTAAGGTAGAACACACACTAGGCACAAAATCGGGTACCACAACATGATTGCAACAAATATTATCATCCATTTTATTAATGGGTTTAGCAATCAAACACTTGGCATGCATCTTAAGAGATTCATTTTCACATTTAAGATCATCAACAAGTTTGTTAGACAAAACAAGTTTAGCATCCAAGTCCATATTCAAACATTCAAACTCTTTCAGCTTTTCAAGAGAAATTTCAGCAAGTTTTTTATATTTCTCAACCAATTTGTTGGATTCATTGAGCTTAGCAATCAAATCATCCTTTTCACAAAATAACTTGCTCAAATTCTTTTGAAACTTCTTAGCATTTTTCTTCAAGAGTTTGTCAACAACACCCATGGATTCAAATAACATGTCATCACACTTATGAGGATTAACACTCATAGAGGCATTTTCACAAACATGTGGCATGTTACATTCATCACCAACCAAATCATGCAAAGAGTCATACAAAGCACAATCCATGGCATATAAACACAAGGGGTCAAGGATCACACTTAGGTATTTAAACCACAACAAGTGTACCCGCTCTGATACCAATTGTTAGTTCAAAAACGTGTAAAAACACCTTTGAACGTTTAGACCCCCAAAATACAACTTAATCAATTCAAGCAATATGTCAAACAACTAGTGTGCGGAAACTTAACATATGCTATAATATGAAATTGATTAAATACTATCTAAGCCATAACAAATTAAAATCCATAGCAGATAAATGAAAAGGCAAAGATAGAGAGGAAGGAAGATGCAAACACAAAGACAACACGCGATGTGTTATCGATGAGGAAACCGAAGCCCTCGGCGTAAAACCTCTCCGCCGCCCTCCAAGCGGTAAACAATCCACTAGAAAATATAGTTGGGATACATGGACAGCAATAGACCCTCCAAGCCTAATCTACCCAGTGCACCTAAGCCCTCCAAGCTTCTTGCTCCAACGAGGTTGCGCCGAACCTTTTTCTTTTCTAGCTTACCGGATTCCGCTACTAGACCGTAGCATCCGCCATCCTTGGCATCTTCCAATGCTTCCCAAAACTCCAAAAACACTCAACACTCTAAATTGGTGTGCGTAGTGTTTGGATAGAAATCTCCTCTCAATAAGTATGACAATGAGAGAGGGAATGAGAAGAGACTACAAAGGTTTCTCTCTAAGAATGAGTAGCTCTCTCTAATTGGGTGGGTGTTTTGAAGAAACCTCTCTTAGGGTTTTTATTTCTGAATGGCCACGCATATCTTGTGGGAATGAGGGGTATTTATACTAGTGTGAGAATGGAATACGAAGAGTCAGTTTTTCCAAAAAACAGGGCTGGCTGGCGACTTGACCTCGCGACTTAACTGAGTCGCGAGTTCAAGTCGCGAGCTAACTTAATGGCCAGTCTGGATTTTTGTCATGTAGTGCTCCAGGTGGCGTGACTGTTCAGCTCCCCTGCATGCTCTGCACGTGAGCAACTTTTGGCGGCTTGCAAGCCGCGAGCCACCCGCGAGTCCTAGCCGCGAGTCTCTGCTTCACTGCACTGTCTTGAGCATTTCTTCACACTCTCTCACACACTACCCTTACATGATTCCCACTTAAATACAAGGTTTCTAAGTGCTATATTACAAGCAAATTTGTCATGGAATAAAGCCAACACATGGTTGATTAAATTCAACCTTACATTTATAATTAAGGATTGGCCATATTATCTTTACATAACAAGTTTGTGTACCTTGTTTAGCTTGGATGAGCTTATTTTATTGCACTTTACTAGTTTGAGCTTTGTAGTGCATGTTGTGTGGGAGATGTTTATAGTTTTTGATCACTTTGTCTTGATCTTGAAGTCACATGTCTTTAACTGTCGGACTTGAACCTTTTGAGAAAGGCATAAATAACCATCTCACCACTATTTACTAGCCAATCATGAACTCCTTAGTGCATATTGTAAGATTTTGTGCTCGATAAAGTGTAGCACATGCATAAAAAGAACATAAGGTGTAGCCTCGGTTTAAATGTTAAAATTGGTGTGTACATTATTAGACTTAATGTTAAATCAATCAAATAAAATTGGTGTGTACATTATCTCGGCCATTTTAATAAGTTTCTGCTCAAATAAAATTGGTGTGTATATTATGAGGCAAATCAAAAAACTTCCATGATTGCAAACTTGTTTTCTAGAAGATGTGGGAGTTATATGTGTAACTTTTTTGATGATAGTCTCTTTCAAATTTATGTGATGAATTTTATAGAAATTGTGCTTGATTTCTATTTACATATCACCTCACATATATCTCAAGCTTTTGCTAGTTGCACACACTACACAAATTACTCTTTGCTAAACTTGGTACATTATATTGTGTATGATCTTGTTGTGGCCATCTAAGATTAAAAGTTCCTTGATTTTGATGCAAAATGTGTTTAAAGTTTGAGACTTAAGGTCAAATTGATTGAAATATTTTTTTGGAAGATCTAGGTTGAATTCAAGTATTTTTGAAACTCTTTTAATCTCATACTCATGCATTTCATTCATGAAATATTGTGCTTTGAGGAGTTTCTGCATTAACTTGCTCTGTTTTTCAAAAGTTTACTTTTCCAGATTTTTGATCGATTGAACCTGTTTCTCGACCGATTGAAATTGCAATAAAAATTTTCAGTTTTTAAGTATTTGACCAAATTTTTTTTCATGTATTATTTATGTTTAGGATTCACATGCATTGCATTGCTTTTTTGTATCCATTTTGTGGTTTGCAGTCATATCTCTCATTGTTTCACACATAACATGCAAACACTTTGCTAAATTGGATACTCAACTTGATTTAAAAATTGATTGATTAATTTTTTGAGTTATGTACTTTTTAGTATATACTATTTTTATGTGTGAACTGCAGAAAATATTTTTCCTAAGAGATATGATGGATAATTAATGTGCAAATATTTTCTCTACTCATGCAGTTGTTTATGGGTCACATGGTGTCTAGTTTGCATTTATTGAAAGAGAGAATATTTTTCTTCATGTGTATCCTCAACTTAGTTTTTAAGTTTGGTATGTGTGTCTTTCTTTTCCCCATCTCCTAAATTTTTCCCAAAACTATTTTTCCCAAAACTTGTTGTGTTTTTTCCTATTTTGATAGGGGGAGAAGCTTTTTTTATCCTTTATTCTTCATAGGGGGAGTTGTCTCTATTTCCTAGAGAGTTGAATTGTTTTGTGTTCTCTTGATTCTCTATTTTCTCTTATCCTTTATTGCGTATGTTTACTCTTTATTGAGTTGTCTTTGTCAATACATGACAAAAAGGGGGAGATTTAGATGAAATCTGAGAATATGTGGGAATCCTGTTTGTTTTGTTTAGGGGGAGTTGAAATTGTTTTTGAAAATGAGAGAATATAAAAACTTTTTGATGTATTAAACTTAGGAGGAGAGTTAGTTTACTTGTTTTTATTTTGTGTTTCATATTATTGTTTATATGTCTTTATTGTGTGTTGTTTGAAATTAAGAAATTATTTTGTTTACTTGTATTTTCCACACATGCTATTATAAATTTTGTTTAGTGTTTCAAGAAATATACAAATTGATTCAATTGAGCTGCTGTCTACACTTGCAACTGATGGATAGTAGTTAGGATTGAATTTGTTTTTATGAGCATTATTTTTGTAAAGGGCTTTTCTTTGGAAACTTTGAGCTTTTAGTTGTGTTTTGTCAAGGATTGCCTAAGGGGGAGTTTGTTAGGTTCTAAAGACTTAGGATTTTATGTATTTATAACTCTAATGTGTATTGTTGGCAAACCATGACCAAAACAAGATGTTATTTGTGTTTAGATTTGCTCAAAGTTGGTAAATTTATGTAAAGTTGGAATGAGCTGATGCAGAAATCATTTATGCTTCTCGGCCTGGTTCGATCAATCGAAGCTTAGGCTTGATCAATCGAAAATTGGGTCAGATGCGTTTTCTACAGAATTCCAACTCAGCCCTAATTTGTTTTAAAATGTTTAGGGTTTTCTAATTTGCCCTAAGTATATAAGGCAAACCCTAGCCACGTTTAAGTATTGCTCATATTGCTGTTTGTGTAAATCTCTTGTGAAATCTGTGAGGAGCTTTCCCTTACACAAGCTTAGGATTATCAAGAAGGAGATTTCTTCAAGAGCTTGATGATCATTCAGTTGTTGCCATAAGTACTTAAAGAAACACAAGGGGGTGTGCTTGTACTTGCTGGAGAATCCAAGAAAAAAGGAGTCTGTGGTTTCGGAGCTTGCACTTGGTCATGTCAGTAAGTTTCTACTAGTGGGTAGCAGTAGAATGTTAGTGGTCTAAGTCCTGTTGAACAACTTCAATTCTTTCATAATAGATTCAGTTTTACCTTGAACTAGGTTAAATCCTCCCTAGGTTTTTATCGTTTTGGTTTCCTGAGTGATCATATCATTGTCTTATTTATCTTTCCGTTGCTTTACATGATATGATTGTTTTGATTGTGATAACCTAGATTTGTTAATTTGGACTAAGTAACAACTTGGCTAATTACCTAGGTTAATCCAATTGTGTTTTTAAGGGGTCTAAAAACTATCAAAGTGGACACTTCTTCATTCCAGGAGATAGGAGGATGAACTTCCAGAAGAGTGAAAGGACTTGATGTTCTAGAGATTGACCTTATTTCCATTCTTGTGTTCACGAGAGTCGATTCCTTTTCTGGTGTAAGTCCTTCTACTTCAATATCTTGGGCTTCGACCTCATTGGTGGGTTCTTTGCGGCTTGGTCCTTCTCTTTCATCATCAATATCTACTTTTGTTATAGCATCATCAATTTCCACATTGATGGACTCCATTACCATCTTTGTTCTCTTGTTGAAGACTCTATACGCCCGGCTAGTAGTAGAATACCCAAGGAAGATGCCTTCATCACTTTTTGCATCAAATTTTCCAAGGTTCTCCCGATCATTTAGAATGTAACACTTGCTTCCGAATACTTGGAAATACTTCACTTTTGGCTTCTTTCCATTCCAAATTTCATATACGGTCTTCTTTGTTCCCACTTGAAAGAATATTCTATTACCAATGTGACATAAGGTGTTCACGGCTTCTCCCCAAAACTTTTGAGGAACTTGCTTTTTGAGTAGTATAACTCTTGCCATTTCTTGAATCACTCGATTTTTCCTCTCAACCACCCCATTTTGCTGAGGAGTTTTAGGGGTAGAAAATCCCTTTTTGATCCTATTCTTCTCACAGAAAGACTCAAATCTTGCATTCTCAAACTCCTTGCCATGATCACTCCTTATCTTGAAAATAGGAGCTCCTTTCTCATTTTGAAGTCTCTTGCACAGAATTTCCATTTTCTCACATGCTTCTGATTTTTCTTTAAGAAATTCCACCCAAGTGTATCTTGAGAAATCATCAACAATGACCATGATGAACCTTTTTCCTCCTAGGCTTTCGATTCTTGTGGGCTCCATTAGATCAACATGAAGACGCTCTAAACAACGTGAAGTAGCAATCGCATTCACCTTGTGATGATTTACCTTTGTTTGCTTCCCCATTTGGCATGCACCACAAATGGTCTTCTCCACCTTTCCAAATTTTGGAAGTCGCTCAACAGCTTCAAGTTTAGATACTTTAGCCATTTGTTTGAAACTTGCATGCCCAAATCTTCGATGCCAAAGTTCCAACATGTCAACTCGAGCACTTCTGCAGGAAATCTTGGACATAAGGACTATTCCGTAGCAATTTTCGGTAGTCCTATTTCCCTCTAAGACTTAAATCCCTTCTTCATCAATGATTACACACCCCTTCTTTGAGAATTGAACTAGGAAGTCCTCATCACATATTTGAGTGATGCTTAAGAGATTTGCCTTAAGCCTTTGACGTATAAGACATCCTTCAATAGAGGTAATCCCGATATCTCAACAGTACCTTTGCCATGTACTTGAGAATGACTTTCATTGCCAAATGTCACATAGTCACCGACCTTTTCTTTGAGTGACTTAAACAGTGATTTATCTCCTGTCATATGGCGAGAGCAATCGCTATCAAGATACCATAAACACGAATTAAATACCTTTAAAGAAGTGTGTACAAATAAGCAAGCATGGGACAAGCACTCTTGACCTTATAGAAAATTATCTTCATTTTCCACACTCTTGTTAGATTGAATTTTCTTTTTAAGATTATCAACCTTATCACACAATATTCTATTCCTTCTTTTATACTTCTTAATCAAAAAATTTGATTCACATAGACTATTGTGTAGGATATGATTCTCATTTTCAAAATACTTCATCATGTGAACAAACATTCTATCATGTTTCTTTGTTTTTAATAACTCTAGGAGTTCATTGTTAGGACAATCTTCAAACATACTCATAGAGTCATTATCACAAACATTTAAACCACAATTCAACATAGCCTTTTCCATAGCTTCATCCATAGTTAAAGGGTCTAGGATCACACTTAGGTAATTAAACCACAACAAGTGTACCTGCTCTGATACCAATTGAAAGTTCAAATAGCGTATAAAACACTAATGAACGTTTAGAACCCCATTTACAAAATACCAACACAAGCTTATAATCAAACAATATATGTGCAGAATATGAAATATAAGCTATATCCAAATTGGTAACACACTCTATACCATAATTAATTACGAACACAGTAGCAATTAAAAGGAAAAGAAAACGTAAAGAGAGATGCAAACACAAAGATAACATTGGCACGTGTTATCGAAGAGGAAACCAAAGTCCTCAGCGAAAAACCTCTTCGCCACCCTCTAAGCGATGAATGATCCACTAAAGAATAAAATTGGAATATATGAATAGCAGAAGACCCTCCAAGCCTAATCTACCTAGTGCACCCAAGCCCTCAAAGCTTCTTGCTCTAACAGGGTTACACTGAACCTTGTTTTCTTTAGCTTCCCGGATCCCACAATAAACCCATTGCATCAACCAAATGAATTGGTCCTCTCTGAACTGCTTCCCAAGCACTAAAACACCTACTCATTGATATGGTTATGGTGAGATAAGGATTTGGCAAATGTACCTCTCAAAGATATGTCAATGGAGAGGGTGAAAGTAGAGGAATTTGGAGAATCAATTGATAAAGATTGTGGATGAGTCAATCTTGTTTTCTCTAGGGTTTCTCTCTCAAAATTCTCTCTAGAAGCTCTTTACATTTTGTGGGTTTAAGGGTATTTATAGTAATGTGTATGAGGAATGTGAAAAGTCAGTTTTCATCCAAACAAGGCATTCTGGTGACTCAACCTCGCGACTGGAACGTGTCGCAAGTTTGAGTTGCGAGCTAACTACCTAGCCAGACTGGAATTTTTGTCCTATAGTGCTCCAACTGTCGTGACCCTTCATCTCCCCTGCATGCTTCACACATGTGCCACTTTAGCGACTTGCCAGTCACAAGATCCAGTCTTAAGACTTCTTTGATTGCACACATCTTGAGTTTTCTTCACACACTCTCACACACAACCCTTATATAAATCCCACCTAAATACAAGGTATCTTATTTCTAAATAACAAGCAAATTTGGCACGGAATAAAACCAACACATGATTGAATAAATTCAACCTTACCACTGACCTATTATGCAACCACCAAATTGAACTTTACCTTTTGAAATTATATGTGATGCAAGTGATTATGCGATTTGAGCTGTTTTAGGGCAAAGGATAAAAAAATCTCATGTAATTTATTATGCAAGTAAGACTTTGAATGAAGTTCAAATGAATTATTTGACAACTAAAAAAGAGTTACTTGCAGTGGTATTTGCCTTAGATAAATTCCATTCATATATTCTTGGCTATCTTGTTGTTGTTTTCACTAACCACGCAGCTCTAAAATATCTTCTTTCAAAGAAGGATGCAAAGCCAAGGTTGATTAGATGGATTCTTCTACTACAAGAATTTAATATCACCACCAAAGATAAAAAGGGAGTAAAAAATTTGGTGGCAGACCATCTGTCGCACCTCACTTTTAATGAATCCATGGATGCATTGCCCATTAGGGATTCATTCCCTGATGAACAATTCTTTTCCATCTCTACTTTGCCCTGGTATGCTAATATTGTCAATTTTCTTGTCACATGCCAAACGCCATCTCACAGAAGTGCTCAAGATAAGAAACACTTCATGGTTGGGGTACATAATTTTTTCTATGATGATGCTTATTTATTTAAGTACTGTCCAGATCAAATCATTAGGAGATGTGTCCCTAATAGTGAAATATTTAGTGTCATCTCCTTTTGTCATTATGAAGCTTGTGGTGGCCATTTTTCTTCAAGGAAAACTGTTGCAAAGATTTTGCAATGTGGTTTTTATTGGCCTAATATGTTTAAAGACACTCATCATTTTTGCAAATCGTGTGAGTCTTGTCAAAAGTTTGGAGGAATAACTCGTAGAAATATGATGCCTTCAAACCCAATTTTAGTTGTTGAAATTTTTGATTGTTAGGGCATAGATTTTGTTGAGACATATGTGATTCACTTGTTAGAAACATATGTCACTATTTTATGTAATTGGCTTATTCTTTGACAAAACGCACTTTACTTGTATTTGGGTAGATCTAGGATGTGTTTAATACTTCAAGAAACTGTGTTTCAAGATCAAGTGTTGATGACATGCAAGTCTGTCCAAGATTCAAGCTGAAGAAGTGTTGTTCATTAAATCTCGACAGCTAGCTCAACAGCTAGCTATCCATCGAGCTCAAGAAGCTGTTCTAGCCACATGGCTTGACAGCATCTTGACAGACAGGATTATTTTAAGGGCTGTCAAAGTGTACACAAGTTGCATAAGTGTTGAGCAAAGTTTGTTCAAGCAATTGTAACCGGAGACAAAGTTTTGCCCTAGTTCATCATTCTTGTGAAGAAGTTGCTGTGCATGTACACCGTAGGGTTTTGTGACCAAGTATCTTCTTGATCTTCATTGTTGGGATGAATTGAAGAAATTTGTAGCCAACAACCTTCTCTAGTTGGTGATTGAAGTTGCGTACTGGGATTCGCGCATTAGTTAGTCACGTACTTGGGAGCCATGCATCAAAAGGGGAAATTGTCACTACAAAACAAGTCCAATTGGGTATTGGGATAACGGTTCAATTGTAGGTTGGTATAAGGTACTGAGACTCCTTTACTTGTAACCACTTGTTTTGATAATAGTGGAATTTCGAGAGTGGTGACCTGAAAATCACCTGATGGGATTTTTGCCATTAGGTTTTCCCCATTCATAAATAAATCACTATGTCAAATTTATTTTCTACTACATAATTAGTTTATTGGTGATTTGTTCGTGCTACCACGTGTTTGCATGTTAATTTGATTAATTAATAAACTTGGCTAATTAATCAAATAATTAATCAAAAGGGAGTCAATTCGTTTTTGGCCTATCAGATTTCATGGGTCCGTTCCCTCCTTCATTTGGATATCTTTACATTCTAGTGGCTATAGATTATGTTTCAAAATGGGTTGAGGCTATTCCTTGCAAAAATAATGATAAAAAATTGTTTTGAAATTCTTAAAAGGAAAATATTTGGTTAAGGTTTGGCATCCCTAGGGCAATTTTTAGTGATGGGGGCTTGCACTTTTGCAACCGACCTTTTAGGGCATTAATGAGAAAATGTTGCATAACACACAAGGTTGCCACCCCATATCACCCACAGACAAGTGGAAAAGTCTAGCTTGCCAATAGGGAGATTAAACAAATTTTGGAAAAGACTATTAACCCAGTTTGTAAAGATGGTCTTTGTGGTTGAATGATGCACTTTAGGCGTATGGCACTGCCTATAAAAATATTCTTGGTATGTCTCCCTATAGACTTGTTTATAGTGAAGCTTGTCACTTGCCTGTGAAATTGGAACATAAATCATATTGGGCAATAAAGTTGTTTAACTTTAACTTAGACAAGGCTAGTTCATTGAGAAAATTGCAATTGAATCATTTGGAAGAAATTTGGCGTGATGCATATGAGAAATTTGGGATTTCTAAAGAAAGAATGAAGGTTTTTCGTGACAAATAAATTTTAAGGAAATCTTTTGAACCATCTCAAAAAGTTCTTTTGTATAATTCTAGGTTACATTTGTTCCTTGGAAATTTGAGATCTAGATGAACTGGACCTTTCATTATTAAAAATATTTTCTCCCATGGTGCCATTGAAATTGAATGTCCTATGAATGGTAACATATTTAAGGTGAAAGGACAACGTCTTAAGCCATTTCTTGAGAATTTTTCACAAGAGGGGAAATCCATTAATTTGGAGGATCCCATTTATCAAGACTTGCCAAGCAATTAGCATTAATGTTTGTGTCATATTTTAGATTTTTTTTTCTTTTATTATTTTTGTTATTTTGTTTTCTAAAACCTTTTGCAGGTGTTAAAGTTTTTTTTGTTCATTTATGTTCATTTCTTCAAGGTACTCTCTGTAATCTCTACTCTTTATTGTTTTTCCTTGTTATCATTGAGGACAATGTAAGTTTTAGGTTGGGGTGAGGAACTTGAGATGATTAGCATTTGGTTTTATTTTATGTTAAATTTTTCTTTTTTGGTTGTTTTTAGTGATTTTTGTTTTCGTTTTTAGCCCAATATTCAACAAAAAAAGAAAAAGAAAAAAAGTGTTGCCTTAGCAAGATTTTAAGTCAAAGTTCTTTATGCTACTTCTATCTATAGAATTCCATTGTTTTTCATGCTCAACTATGCACAAACGCTTTAGCCACATGAACATGTTTCTTGGTTAAGAGATAGAGATGACTTTGAAAATCTTAAAAATAAAATGTAGAGACTATAACCGAAGTGAGTTCTTAAGCCATTCATTTTTTTAGAGGGTTATTTTCTTTTGATCTCATTTTTCATTTGGAAGAACATAACTTTATTGTTTCTTAGTCTCATTATTCTTTGATTTGGTTGAGTGCTAAGAATCCATCAATTTTTTGCCACACTTGAATACGTTAAAGTCATGGATTTTGAAGAACTATCCCAATCTTTAAGAGATGATTTAGGTCATCTTTGTTAATTTTGAGCCTTTACTATTTTCTTTCTTGATACATTACTGCTAGTCACCCATTTGAACCTATTATTTTAGCCATTCTTTCTCAAACCCTTTCCTAAAGTGTTCCAAGGATGAATGCAATCAAATTGTCTTATTGCAGTAAATTTGTGGTGAAATAGTTGGAAGAAAAGGAAGGAGTTACTCAACAAAAAAAAGAGTCATAAACCGAAAAGGAAAAATGAAGGAAAAAAAAAAAGGATTGTGAAAGAGGAAGAAATAGAGAATGAATTTGTTGATGAAATTTGAAGAAAAAGAGAGAAAGTAGAAGTGCAATATTCAAGAAACTTGAGAGGATAAATGAATTGTCATATACTCAAAAGAAGTTGTCTCTCTAATTATTCTTGGGAACATTTTTTATTTTTACCTATACCCTTTGGTCTAAATTCCTCCTCTTTACCCTACATTACGTCCCAATGAAAGTCCTATTTAATCTTAAGGAATGCATGGTTTGGATCTTTACATGACTAATCAATGTATGTGGTGTAATATTCTTAGTGTTTGGCATCCTTTCATGAGACTATAAATATCTTTTATTTTGCTTCATCATTTTTCATTTTATATATATGTGAGATATTAGTCTTTGTTCTACATTATTTGGCTCACATATGTTTGAGAGTGTTACACCCTTTTCGGAGTGATTTTATTTGTTGAGTGTTAAAAACTGTGAGATTTGAGTTGACGCATAACTTTGGATAGAAATTCAAGCCATATTTTATCTTAAGACTAAGGTTATATTTGTGTTGGCTAAACTATTCACACACTAAGTGTGTGTGCAAGTTAGATTTGAGCTTATATGGGGAAGTAAAATAAGTTATCTAATAGTACATTTACATGAGAAAGCTTGAAAAGATGCTAGCTTTGAATGACACTAGAACAAGAAGAAGAAAGTGATGGTAGGACATACATTTAAACAAGAAGAAGGAACTGATGATGAAAGAAACACAAGATGTACGTGGAAAACCCTAGAGAAGGGATAAAAAAAAAACCACAGTTTTAGGAAGAATGTAATGTTCTTGGTCTCTTCAGATTGTATTATGTGTGAAAAGAGATTAATTTCTTGCAATAAAGTTGTTCTTCTCTCCTACCAATCTCTAATCTCTTCTACAAATATCTACTTGGGTTCTTACCCTAACAATACAGCTATATGTTCCACTTATACTTTGAGGAATATGGCTGAGTACAAAAACAGGTGTCAAGTCATCATTTCTCTATTTTGGACCTTTTCATAGTTGTGATGTTATCTGGTGACTAAAGGATAAGAATTGCACCAACGTGGCACTGGGACCTTTGGGTAGGTGACTTTGCCACTGTTTAGGAAACAAGTCTTAGACATTGAGAGGGACATCAGGATTACTATAATTGATACATGTGTTTCTAAGGTAGGCCAACATGCATTCAACCAAAATAGGGGTGTCCTCATAGCTTCTGGCCTTAGAAAGTCATTATCTCCCTTTTTGTGAGTGCTTGAGTATCATGTCAGGTGCATATCTTACTTCCTTCCTAAGGTAGTCATGCCTTTTGCACAGACCAAGAACAAAATCCTTTAGCCAATGCTTCCTCCTCCTTTGCTCACAGTCGTTCCACGTGTAAGGTCTAGATTCAACCACCTATGCATTCTCCCATGCTTTAGTAGTGCTATGTACATTAGCCCCTAATTTGACAGTCACATTGGTTCTGGCATTAACACCTTATCAATCATGGCTTGTGATGTTCGAAGAGGGACACAAGGCTCATAGGGGTGTTTCTAGCTGTTTTGGCGCCTCTTCATTTCTTGTATTTTGGCAGATAGACATTACTCCTTATAAATACCATTTTCTTCACTTAATTGCAGTTGAGAATTTAAATAGGCAATGTTTCTTCTTCAATCTTCATTCCCTTTGTATCTTTCTGATTCTCTCAAAGAAACTTAACCTCCACGAACAAAATGTCAAACCCTTCTTCTACTAGTTTTAACTCCCCAAAACACTCTTCGGGTTCTTCTGAAAGTGCCTCCAGTGACCACCCTCCTTCCCCACCACCAAGTCCTGTGCACCCCCTTTCCCTTTTCCCATTCCCTCTGCCTCCTCAAGTCTTCATTCCCAAGGAGGTCACTCCTTTCAACTGGAGTGACGACAAAAAAGAAGACTCGGAAGAACTTTGGCTGA
Organism: Quercus engelmannii; assembly: GCA_029955605.1. Classification (NCBI taxonomy): domain Eukaryota; kingdom Viridiplantae; phylum Streptophyta; class Magnoliopsida; order Fagales; family Fagaceae; genus Quercus; species Quercus engelmannii. Next base: position 34,087,720 of record JARPSG010000004.1, read on the forward strand.
AGGCCAAAGAGGATGCTGAGGATGCAACAATTGCTACATTCAAGGATTCTCCTATCAGGCCAGGAGAAGACAAAGGCTTTCTCAGTTAGGCTTGGAGTCTAGTGCTTTATAGCATTTTGACTCTAAAGAGTCAGACTCCTCTGACAACCCCTCTAAAGGCTCTTTTGATGGCTCCTTTGATGATTCTGACTTAGTGGAATATGAAGGCGAGGAAGAGGAGGAGGAAGAAGAAGATGATGATGATGTAGAGGAGATAGAGTATCAGGCTCCAGATTATCACCAGAGGGACTCTAGGGATGACTCGGATGCTTATGTGCTACGGTCTCCTTGAGTTGCCCGCCATCAGACTTGTAGTTTTTTTTTCTTTTCTTTTCTTTTTATTATGTTTGTTTTGTTTAGCCATCTATTGACTTAAGTTGTAAAAACTTTATCTTTCTTTATTTTGTTATAATTTTTTTTTTTTGGTATTTAGGAAAGAGGTGATAGGCCACAAGAGCCAAATCATGTAGATCCCTCTTTCCAATTTTCTAACAAAAAAACTTCTAACACAAAATATATGAAAGAAAGAAAAAGTTATTTGATTACATGTTAAAGGTTTTCATATATGTTGTACTTTATGTTTACTTTATCACATATAAAATTCCTACGCAAAACATACAAGGATAAACATGTCAGTTAACAAAATGTGAAATGCAGCAAATTAAATCATAACTATTGGTGAAGGGTCACGCCTTTGCACTTTGTTTGTGAAGGTGGTTTTCTTGATTTCGGCATCATTAACTATAATTTCTTTTCAAAAATTCAGTTTTCTCCTTATGTTAACACATGTCGATTTTGAAAAGATGTCTCCCTTTTTGAACCATCCTATTTTGGAGGGAAAATATTAACTCCTCAAGGTATAAAAGGAAAAGAAAGATATTTCCTTTCCTTATATTTCTCTTTTACCCTTCTCTTCTTATTCTCCTTCTTCAACCCAAAACCCATAATTCTTTTCAAACACCAAATCATGGGTGTAAAACATGGCTTGAGATCTTGTTCTGCCAAATTTGTAGAACCTTCCCCTTCAAAAAGTAACAAACCCCTTCTAGGAGAGATGAAAATCCTTCCATAGAAGAATAGTGGATTATCCCTCCTTTCTTCGAAGACTATCTGTTTGATAAAAGTCTCGATTGGGATTTAGCCCCATGTTTTGAAAACCTTCCCTACACGGCATGTAGGGAACCTGATGATCTTCTGACCACAGATCTAAAATTAATGCATATTCCTAGGCTTGACACTTGCAGAGGGGACTTTGCTCCCACCGTAGATGTGGTCTTCAAATCTCACACTTCTGTTTCCAAAGGTTGGAGAAGCTGGTGTTGAAGAGTGTTGGCTCATCCTCCCTTCATGGACATCCTATAGAGAGTGACACTTGTGGAGACTGTTCTTGTGTTCTCTAATCTAGAGATCAGCAAAGATATGAAAATTTGCTCTCTTTTATATATTGGTGGAATTCTACTACTCATATCTTCTGCATAGGGTGTCAAGAAATCTCTCCATCTTTAGAAGATGTTTGTGAGATAATGAGACTTCCCCTGTTTGGAGATGGTGAAGTAGTTAACATCTCTTTATCTCCTGATGAGTCTAAAGTCATGAAATTTCTTGATGATGCTGTGAAGAAAACTTTAAAGAAACCAGTCTTGAAGGTAGCAAGGAAAGCGAAAGCCCCCAGCGAGGAAGTATTAGAAGATACTAGAGTTGACGAAGACAAAGGTTCCAAGGCCAACTTCTGGGGATGGATTAGATACTTCTGGAGGAATATGCTAATGGCGTGGATGAGGAAGCCAATGGAGACTCCCTAAAGGAAGGAACTAACTTTGTTGTTGGAGAAGGTAACTTTAGCCCTTATGAACTTGAATCCTTTATTGCTTTTTTAGTTTCTTGCCATCTGTTTGAGGGATATCCCCATGAGAAAATTCTGAGTAAACATTTCCATTTAGCTGTTAAACTTGCCAAATGACAATCATTTCCTCTTACTCCTTATTTTCTAGGAACTTTGTATTCTCACCTACATCATTTTACCCTTGACTTGCAATGCTCATGGAGTAGATTGCAAGGTGAAACTTTCGTACTCGTTGCTTTTTTGCAAATATGGTTATGGGAACACTTTAGGAACTATTCCCCTGTCCTTAAGGTGTTAAGCTCTTATAAAACTAGTTTTCCATCACCCCAAGGCCTGCCACGCTCTTGGCGTTGGAACAAGATGACAGTGTCTTCAAATAGTTTCCTTAGTAAAGTGTTGGATGACCCTACTGATTGGACAGCCAGACCCTATTCTGTCTTGGAGGGTGGACTTCCCCATTGTTCACTTCCTTAGAATGCATTTCTATTTCTTGTTACAGAGACACCCCTTGGTCTGAGGAAGAACTCTCTATTGTTACTTATACTTTTCCTCTTCATCTTCAGGCACACTTTCAAGATGAGTACGAAATTCAAACCTATTATCCCCATAGGTTTGCTTGCCAATTTGGTTTTGGCCAAGGCATACTGGGATATCTCACTACCTTAGCTTTACCCATTGTAGTGGCCTTTAGTCTTTAAAAGAGAGAATCTCATCAAGATATTGGTATCAAGCCCTGAAATCCCTTTTACTTCCCCCCACCATAATTGGACTGCCTTCACCCAAGTTTAAGTCAAGGTGGTCCGACATTAGAGAACGTGTTAGGAATTTTGGGGAAAGTGGTGTCCAAAGAGTGGATGTCCCACCTATTTTTCAGGGAGATTTGGCTTTGAAGCCCCATCTAAAAGCCAAACCTTTAGGCACTAAGAAAAAGAAGAATGCAAAAACCCCATCTAGCAAGAAGCCCAAGGTACACTCTTTTCTCTACAGTGACTAACTCTTGTAACTTTTTCCTTTAACCCATGGCACAAGTAACTTTTCTTCCTTTATCCATTTTTGACCTTTACAGGTTACAGGCTCTATTTTTCAAGCTCAACCCAAAGTAAGAGTCACTTCTTCAACTCGAGAGGTTTTTGTGCAAGAAATTATATCTAATGAAGAAACAGAGTCTAACACTGAAAGGGAGGATTCAAATCAGGTGTATGCTAAAAATCCTCAAGAAAAGGAAGATTTGATAGAAGCTACTTCCAAGGTGATAGGCCAAAAATGGATTGACCCCTTTGGTAAATTAATCAATTAATTATCCAAGTTAATTAATTAAGTCAATTTAACATGCAACAGAGTGGTAGTACAAACAAATCACCAAATAACTAAATGCAGAGGAAAATAAGTTTAACATAGGTAATTTGTTTACAAATAGGGAAAACCACCGAGGCAAAACCCCATCGGGTAAATTTATGGTCACCACTCTCAAAAATCCACTATTATCAATCACAAGTGGTTACAAGTAAAAGGAATCCCAGTACCTAATACTAACCTACAGTTGAACCCCTATCCCAATATCCAATTGGACTCGTATTATAATGGAAATCTCTTTATTCAATGTACGACTCTCAGTACGTGACTAACCAATGATGCACGGATCCCAGTACGTGACTAACATACCAACTTGAGGAAATTGTTGGTTGTAAAGTTCTTCAGTTCATCCATCAATGAAGATTAGGAAGCTCATTGGTCACAAAACCCTTGGCGTATAGTCATAGTAGTTTCTACAAAGAATATGATGAACTAGAGCAATTTCTGTCTCCGGTCACAATATGCATGGATTATTCTTTTACAACACCTTGCATCACCTGCGACGACTCTTAAAATAACCCTTATATATATCTAGTGTTGTGAGAAAAGAAACCCTACAAAATACTCAAGGATATGCGTGTAATCAGATCTAGAATACTTGATTTCATAATTCTCGATAGATACAGTTTGTGTTGAGTTTCAGCAGTTATTCTCGATAGAAATGATTCTATTAAGACTTCTGTCGAGATTTAATGAGTAACACAATCTTTACTTGTTTCTTGGTCAGATTTACATGGCTTCAATACTAAACTTGAACACTTGAATATAGAGGTTCTAAACCCATCCTAAATCTACCCAATTACAAGTAAAGTGCATTTTGTCAAAAGATTAGCTAATTACATAAATATGTCCTAACACAAGGAACATGAGGGTGAAAGCAACCTGACAGAATCTGATCCATTGCTCTCATTGGTTTCTCCCGATTTAAGAGCAATCTATTCTCAATTGCTCTCCAAATATCCCAAAACCATGAGGGATACTAGCAAATGGACCTTCACTTAGGTGCTTTCTCTTATAGTAAATTGGGCCTATCATATCCCAGCTGCAGTTAAAGGGTAAAGAGGATTGTTTAGCTCTCCCCTTTGATAATTTCCTTTTCACACTAAGTGAGATTGAGAGCCTAAGTGTTAATATCCGCTAGTTAAAGAGCTATGTCACTGCATTGAGGGACTTAGAGAAGGCAAGACCCTTTTGTTCGTGCTTCCTTGTCCTCACTTTGTGAATTAAGAGTAAAGGAGAACTCCTGTATCAACAAAGCGAAGGAAATAGAATCAGACTTACAGGTACGTGTCACTTCAATCACTCAGCTCCAAGAATCTATCAATAGACTTCAGGTGGAATTAACATCCCAGCAAGAAGCAAGTTTTGCCCTTTAAGCTCAATTAGAAATTGTCACCGTAGAACGTAACTCTTTGAAGAAAGAGATTGAGAAGTTGGAAGGCGAGCTAGGAGCTCTGAGCAATCCAGACTTCTCTCTTGAAAATTTTACTTCTCTCACAAACACTATCTAATTTTCAAGTTGTAATAATTTATGGTCTTGAGAGGTCATTGGGTTGTATTATAAACTTTACTATGCTTTATTTCGCTAAGCTATTTATATTTTGCATGCATATTATAAACAATAGCATATTAAATAGCCGAATATAAGTTTTTGTTTATAATAGTATGAGTTTTGTAAAACAAAATATCGGTTTGACATGATGGCCCCAAAAAGATGTTTTTACAAGATTAAGCATTACACTTCTTAAGGTGAGCTCCTCTAATGGGGCTATATGCCTTTATATCTCCTTGATCTTTTAGCCAAGAATGTCCTGTTGGATGTGCTTCTTCTACTATGTATGGTCCTTCCCATTTTGGAGAAAACTTGTGTTTAATAGCTCCAGCCACTCCTTATACATGCGAGGCAGTTTTCCAAACAAGTTCTCCCACTTGAAACTTTCTTTCTTTAACTTTGCCTTCATGCCTAGCCTTCATATTAGCCTGGTAAAGGTGGTTATGAGAGGCAACATTATCATGCATTACTTCCACAACTTCCAAAGGGTCTTCTCTGGGTATCCCTACAATCTCTGCTAGCTTCACTGTTGACCTTACTAATTCTATTGGGATAATAGCCTCTGTGCCATAGACTAAAGAAAAGGGTGAAGCTCTTGTATTGTGATTTAGCTATTCTATAAGCCCACAGAGCTGTAGGCAGCATCTCTTTCCACCCCTTTTCATTCTCCTTAGTCATTTTTCCCAATATCTTCAGTAATCTATTGTTTGAGGCCTTAGCTTGACCATTTCTATGGGGATAATAAGGTATCGATGTTGTGTGAGAAATGGAGTACCATTCTATTAAATGGGGCACATCCTTGTTCAAGAATGGTGTGCCATTATCAGAAATAATTCTGTTAGGTACCCCAAAACAACATATTATATTCTCCCTCAAGAAATTAGCCATTGAACTACCTATTACCTTCTTCATAGCCACAACCTCTACCCACTTGGTAAATAGCTCAATGGCTACGAGTATCCATGTACATCTTTCAGAGGGGGGTTTATAGGTCCTATAGAATCCAGGCCCCGGCTGTGGAATGAATATGGAGCCACAGTTGGATGAAGAATTTGATGGCTAGTGTGTATTTCATCCCCTCACTTTTGGCACTCTTGACATTTTTTGGCAAAGTCTTGGGCATCCCTTCACATTGTGGGCTAGTAATATCCCTGGCGTAAAGCCATTTGCCATAGCTTTTCTTAGGTTCTAAATGGTTAGAACAATTGGCAAATCATGAACACAAACTTATCTAGATATAGATCTTAGAGTCTATAGGTATTATTAGACAATGCTCAAGGTGATTCAAGTCAAGATTCAAGAACATACAAGCTGCAGGAAGAAGATTTCATAATCTGTCTGGTTCGATCGATCGAAAGTCATATCTGCAGAATTTTAATTAAGCCGAAATAACAGTTCAAGCCCATTTAGGATTAGGGTTTCTAATCTACTTCTCACAGTATATAAAGGAAACCCTAAGCACGTTTTTATGTGGCTTTTCAGAGATAAAAGAGTGTGCTTCTTTTGTATTTAGGGTTTTATTCCTAAAAGGCTCTCTTATGTCTTCTACCGGTATTATTCTTTGAAGAATCTCAAGATCCGGTATTGTAGAAGTTGCTGTCTTCTCTAATCGTCAAAAGTGCTGATGATCTAAACCTTCAAGGGTGGTCTTGGAGTCACAAACAGGAGAGTTTGTGTTGCTAAACCTTTGAGTGGGATCTCAAAGTCACAAACGAGGGTGTTTGTGTTTTGCAAAGGCCAAAGAAAGAAGGAGTCCGTGAATTCGGAGCTTGCACGTGGTCGTGTCAGTAAGTTCTACTGGTGGATAGCAATAAGAAGTCGAGTGTGAGGGCTTGTAAGTCTTATTGTATGAACTTCGATTCTTTCTAGTGGATTGCTTTTTATCTTGAGGATAGCTAGGTTAAATCCTCCCTAGGTTTTTTTATCGGTTTGGTTTTCCTGGTTGTGTTATTTATTTTTCCGCTGCTTTGCATAATATGATTGTTTGATTGTGATAACCTAGATTTGGAATTTGGACTAAGTAACAACTTGGCTAATTACCTAGGTTAATCCAATTCTGTTTTAAGAGGTCTAAAAAACCAACAAGTGGTATCAGAGCTGGTAACTCTTTTGTTTTAGAGCTTTTGATCTCTGAGCTGATCCTTGACCCCTGTTGTCATGGATAATTTGAAGTGTCTTTCTGATAATGTTTCTGCTCATGCTTCTGTTGATTTTATTGATGCCTATGAAACTCTTCGTAAGGAATTATTGAAATCTATGAAAATTGCTAAGAAATTCAAGGAAGAGTTAAAATTGGCTAATCTTGAAAAAGTGGAATTGGTTGTTAGATTAGATGAATCTAATAAAAAGAATGAATTTTTGAGAAATCAAATTTCCTCTCAAGATGAGAAGATGAAAAGCTTGGAACAAGAGTTAGTTGAATCTAAAGCTAAAATTGAAAATTTGACTAGTACCAAGCCTGTTGTTGATAACAGAGGTGTTTCTGTTTCTCTTAAGCCTAAAACTGAAAAAATTTATATCCCTCCTTTTAAGAGAAATAATAAAGAAAATGCTTATTTTCCTAGGTTAGACAAAGGTAAAAGTTTTGATGTAGACGCTGAAGTTTCTAAACCTAAGTCTAAACCTAATGTTAGAGAGCATAATAAATCTGTTTTTGTACCTACTTGTCACCTTTGTGGTATTGTTGGTCATATTAGACCAAATTGTTTTTTGTTAAGGCTAAAACCAAAATCTGAGACTATATTTGTTGTTAGGAATACTAATGTTCCTAAATTTGTTCCTGTTTGTCATTTTTGTGGTGTCCATGTTCACATTCGTCTTAATTGTCATAAACTAAAATTTAAGCATTCTGTATTTCAATCTAGGATTTGTGATGATATTTCTCCTACCATAAGTCCATATAAATTGTTTCATATTATTTTGAAAAATTTAAACTTGTTGGCTTGTGAAAAGAATTTGTAGGATTTTAGTCTTTCTCAGAAGATTGATGTAATCCCTCAAATACACTCTACTTCTCATAGATTTTCACCTACAAAGCCAAAGACTCATCCTAGATGGGTGAGAAAAGATTCTCTAAGTTGAGTGTTGCTGACTTGTCCCTGATTTCATTCTTTCAATTGTTTGTGGACATGTTTTGTTTTTATTGTTTTGTTTTTTAGTTTTTTTTTTAATTAAAAAAAATACAAAAACATTGAAAAAATTTCGGAAAGACAAAAATATTTTATTTTATGTCTAGTTTTATTTTTCTTGAGGATTACATGAGTTATGATATCTCTCTCTTGATTTAGAACATGCTTGATATTGTGAAGAAACTTGAATAGTATGTGTTAAATAAGTACTAAGCTATTTCTAATTTTGTGTAAGTAAGTATGTATTAGTTTGTACATGTACTCATGGGTTAATTAAGAAATTGATATTTCTTATTTGTGTACCCTCTATAGCTTAGTTAAGCACTGTCATGCATTGCATTTGCATTGTTCATTTACCATAATGTGTGCTTTTTGTTTTCAGTCATAATTTTTTTTACCAAAAAGATTTTTGTGTTTTGTATTTTACATCTTGGATTTATAATCAAGGATTGGCCATATTATATTTACATAACATGTTTATGTACATTGTTTAGCTTTGATGAACTTACTTATTGTACTTTACTAGTTGAAACTTTGTAGTGCATGTTGTGTGTGAAAGATGTTTATCGTTTTGATCACTTTGTCTTGATCTTGAAGTCATATGTCTTTGACTGTCGAACTTGAACATTTAGAAAAAGGCATAAATAACTATCTCACCACTATTCACTAGCCAATCATGAACACCTTAGTGCATATCGTAAGATTTTATACTCGAGAAAGTGTAGCACATGCACAAAAAGAACATAAGATGTAGCCTTGGTTTAATTGCTTAATGATTAAAATTGGTGTGTACTATTAGGCTTGATGCCAAATCACATAATTAAAATTGGTGTGTACAATATGAGGCAAATTCAAGAAACTTATATGATTGTACGCTTATGATCTAGGAGATGTGGGAGTTATATGATGTAACTCTTTAGGTGATAGTCTCTTTTAAATTCTATGTGATGAATTTTGTAGACTTTGTGATTGATTGCTATTCACATATCACCTTACATGTCTCTCAAGCTTTTACTAGTTACACACAGTATACAAGTTACTCTTTACTAAACTTGGTACATTATATTGTGTGTGATCTTGTTGTGGCCATCCAAGATTACATGTTCCTGGATTTTATGCAAAATGTCTTTAATGTTTGAGCTTTGGAGACAAATTGATTGAAAATCTTGTTTTTGGAAGATCTAGGTTAAATTCATGTGGTTTTGAAAAACTTTTAATCTCATACTCATGCATTTTATTCATGAAATACTATGCTTTGAGGAGTTTCTGAGTTTTTTACCAAATTTTTTTTATGCATCATTTATGTTTACGATTCACATATATTGCATTGATTGTTTTTATATCCATCTTACAGTTTTGTAGTCATATCTCTCATTGTTTTCACATATAACATGCATACACTTTGCTACATTGGGTACTCAACTTGATCAAAAATTGATTGATTAATTTTTGAGCTATGTACTTTCTAGTATATGCCTTTTTTATGTGTGAATTGTAAAAAATTATTTTCTTAAGAGTTATGATGGAAAATCAATGTGCAAATATTTTCTCTACTCATGCAACTGTTTATGGGTCACATAGTGCCATGTTTGCATTTTATTGAAAGAGAGAATGTTTTTTCTTCATGTGTATCCTTAAATTAGTTTTTTTTTAAAACTTGGTTTGTGTCTTTTTATTTATCCTCACCCCCTTTATTTTTCCCCAAAAGTGTTTTCCCTAAAACTTGTTTTGTTTTTCCTATTTTTATAAGGGGAGAAAATTTTTTTTTAACCTTTGTGGTTCTTAGGGGGAGTTGTTGCTCTTCATAGGGGGAGTTGTCTCTATTTTCTCTTACTCTGTTGCGTATATTTTCTGTCTACCTTCTGATTAGGTAGACTTTGTCAATACGTGACAAAAAGGGGAAGACATAGATGACCTGTTTGTTTTATTTAGGGGGAGAATATAAAACACTTTTTGTTGTATCTAACCTATGGGGAGAGTTAGTTTATTTTTTATATTCTGTTTCATATTATTGTTTGTATGTCTTTCTTTCCACACGGTGATGTGTTTGTTGAGTGTTTCAAGAAAGACAGGTGCATTCTGATCAAGACCTTCTACCTCTTCTTGCAACTTCTAGGTTAGGAGTCTTAGATTGGGATTTGTGATGTAATTGGGCATTTTATTGTATTGGGTTGTTCTTGTATTTGAGCATTTCATTTTGTATGAAAGTTTTGTCACAAATTGCCAAATGGGGAGTTTGTTAGGTTCTAAATGTTTAGAACAATTGGCAAATCGTGAACACAAACTTGTCTAGATATAGATCTTAGAGTCTATAGATATTATTAGACAATGCTCAAGGTGATTCAAGTCAAGATTCAAGAATATACAAGCTGCAGGAAGAAGATTTCATAATCTGTCTGGTTCGATCGATCGAAAGACAAGCTCGATCGATTGAAAGTCGTATCTGCAGAATTTTAATTAAGCCCAAACAACAGTTCAAGTCCATTTAGGATTAGGGTTTTTAATCTACTTCTCCCAGTATATAAAGGAAACCCTAAGCACGTTTTTATGTGGCTTTTCAGAGAGAAAAGAGTGTGCCTCTTTTGTATTTAGGGTTTTGTTCCTAAAAGGCTCTCTTATGTCTTCTATCAGTATTATTCCTTGAAGAATCTCAAGATCTAGTATTGTAGAAGTTGCTGTCTTCTCTAGTCATCAAAGGTGCTGATGATCTAAACCTTCAAGGGTGGTCTTGAAGTCACAAACAGGAGAGTTTGTGTTGCTAAACCTTTGAGTGGGATATCAAAGTCACAAACGGGGGTGTTTGTGTTTTGCAAAGGCCAAAGAAAGAAGGAGTCCGTGGATTCGGAGCTTGCACGTGGTCGTGTCAGTAAGTTCTACTGGTGGGTAGCAGTAAGAAGTCGAGCATGGGGCTTGTAAGTCTTATTGTATGAACTTTGATTCTTTCTAGTGGATTTGCTTTTTACCTTGAGTATAGCTAGGTTAAATCCTCCCTAGGTTTTTTTACCGATTTGGTTTTTTTGGGTTATCATATCGTTGTGTTATTTATTTTTCCGTTTTTTTTGCATGATATGATTGTTTGATTGTGATAATCTAGATTTGGAATTTGGACTAAGTAACAACTTGGCTAATTACCTAGGTTAATCCAATTGTGTTTTAAGGGTCTAAAAAACCAACAACTTTCTCCCACCCGGGTGTCCTGTTAGCTCTCTTTCATGCGAGTCTGAAAGAACACCATTGACTTCTTTAGTGGGAATACTTACCATCCACCTTCCTTGAAAACTTCTCATCTACCACCTTAAACCGGGTCACATATTTTTTTCATCTTTTCTCTTTGTACTCAATCAACAGGTAATACACCTTGTGAAAGATTTCTTCAGCACAGACTTAGTGGCTAGGGTAGCTAGCGAGTCAGCAAGCATTATTCCTATTAACCACCTTGTACTCTATGGAAGTAAAGTGTTCCATAATCCTTTGCATTGTAGCTCTGTAAGCAGCCAGACTTGGATTCTTTACTCCATAAATTCCTTCAACTTGCTTAATTACCAACTCAGAATCACCAAATATCTTCAACCTTTTTATGCCTAACCTTCTGGCGGCCTTCAGCCCTACCAACAAGGCCTCATACACTGCTTCATTATTGGAGCAAGGAAATGTAACTTATAGGCAAACGTATGGTCTTCCCCTAGTGACCTTAAGACCACTCGTATCCCTCCCCTTTGAAATGTAGATGAGCCATCGAAATACATTGACCACTTCTGCTCCTCTATCACCAAAACTTCTTGTTGAGGAGGTGGAAAATCACTTGTCCTAGGGAAGTTAGCCAATAGATCAGCTACTGCTTGGCCCTTGATGGTAGTTGGTCTTATGCATTCGATATCAAGGTACAATGTCAGGATGGCCCACTACGCCATTCTCCCCGACAACTAAGGGCGTGTCATGAGATATTTCACGGGATTGCTCTTAGTCACGAACTGCACATGATGCCCTAAAAAGTAATGATTGAACTTTGACACAGCAAAGGTTAAAGACAAACATACTTTCTCAGTAGTGGAGTATCTTAACTCTGATCCATTCATAAGCCTACTAATATAGTACACTAGCTTCTCTACCCTTCCTTATTCTGAGCTAATAATGCTCCCAAGGATTGCTCCGTGTTAGCTATGTACAACAACAAGGGTTTTTCCAAGTATAGGGGCCACCATGGTGTGAGGATCTGCCAGTATCATTTGGATTTTCTTGAATACTTTTTGACATTGATCACACCATGCAAAAGTCATTCCCGTCTTTTTCTACTCCATAAGAGGCTTTAAGATCTTGACTAGATCTAGGATGAATCTTCTTAAATAAGAAACTTTTCCCACAAAACTTCTCAACTCCTTTAAAGTTGTAGGGAGACAGAGGGCAATTATTGCTTTGGCCTTTGTAGGGTCTAAATCAATCCCTCTATGATGAACAAGAAATCCTAAGAACTTTCTTGAAGATGCCCTAAAGGCACACTTGGAAGGGTTCATCCTCAAGTTGTGCTCCTTGCATCTTTCAAAGACTTGCCTTAAATGCAACAAATGCTCAAAATGATTCTTTGCCTTCACCACAAGATCATCAACATAATCTTCCACCTATTTGTGAAGCATATCACCAAAGATCAAAGTCATAATTCTTTGGTAGGTAGCACCTGCATTCTTTAATCCAAAAGGCATCACCTTATAGAAAATAGTTTTCAAAAGGTTTCTTGAAGGCGGTTTTCGGAGCAACTGCTGGGTCCATAAAGATCTGATTATACCCACTATAACCATCCATAAAGGAGAAATGTTAATGACCAGTTGCTACATCTACTAGAATATCAACATTAGGAAGTGGGAATTCATCCTTTTGACAAGCTTTATTAAGATCCCAAAAATCCACACAAATTCTTATTTAACCTCATTTCTTCTTCACAGGAACTATGTTGGCTAACCAACTTGAGCATTCAATCTCTTTAATGAATCCTGCCTTTAATAGTTTTTACACTTCAAGCTTTATCTTTTCCTTCACATCCAAATGGTATTTCCTCAGCAGCTACTTCACAAGTTTAGCATTAGGATCCACCTTTAATTTGTGCGTTACTAGGCTCGAGTTCAGACTTGGCATTTCTTGGTAACTCCAAGCAAAAACATCATTGTATTCCCTTAACAAGGCAACCAGCTTTCTTCTTTCTTCTTCAAACAAACTCTCGCTGATCTTTACCAGTCTTTCACCTTCTTCTCCATCATTTAGAAAGACCTCAACAAATTCTTCTTGTACATTCTTAACAACGTCATTCATGCATTTAGGGGCTTCTTTCACAAGCTCCTCAGCTACATGAACTTCCTCTAGCTATTATGTCGAATTAAGGGACTTAGTCTCGCCATCCTACTAATCCCCTTCCTTTAACCGTCAGAACTTATATATCACCTGACCATTAGACCCGGTGACTCTTCTTTTCTTGGAAGGCCTTTCTAGCTCTGCGACCTCACCATCACCTTCCTCATCCATTTGTTAAGCAATAGAATTAAAAGGAAGAATTCTATTCTCACCATCGAGCTCATACTCTTGATATAAAGCTACCTCAGCAAAATGAAGCTCTGCTCTATCAAAAGGCATCCTTGTGGCCTCAATAACTACATGCTTATTCCTCCAAACGGCCTTCACACATTAATGATATGTGAAAGCCATAGCTTTATATGCCTTCGGCCATGGACGGCTTAAGTTGATATGGTAGGATGTACTCCCTTCCATTACATGCATGAAAGTAGGTGCCCGAATTGGCCCAACCCTAAGATCCAAAGACACATGCCCAAGGGTACTCTACTGTAAGGCTCCTATTCTTGCTATCTGCAATGGTTCTAGAATAATATTTCCTCTCAAAATACCCAAGGCATCAAATGTTGGGAGATGCAGAATATTGGTGGATGCACCAGTGTCTATCAATGCCCTTTTGATTTAAGATGCTCCCAAAAAGGCTGTGACATATAAAGGCTTGTCGACATCAATAACTCGGTTGACTAGATCTTTATTAGAAAAGGTGACTGAATCCTTTGCTTCCTAATATGTTACTTGCATCAAACTTCCTTCAACAGCTGCCACTTCATGATTCCTTTCCATCACCCTAGTTAAAGCTGGGGCCACCTCTCTTCTAGCTATTGGCCTAAGACCTATTCCTTCAAGAAAGGAGTGTATCTTATCTTCCTACTAAATTCTCATTACCATTTCTTCATCTACCAAAGGTGGAGCTGCTGAGCTGCTGCTAGCCACATTCTCTGCTTCCTCTTCCATAGGATCCTCACGACCTATGAAGAAAGTCGTTGCCACCTCTGGTCTATGCATCCTTAGGTCAGCCCTCTTCCCAGCTTTGATAACCAAATCTTCCTTGGATACCCTATCATGGAAGATATTCCTCAAAGCATAGCACTCCATGGTATAGTGATCACATCTCTTGTGATACCTACAATAGAGTGGACTTCATTTTTCCTCTTCTGTAGGTTCGTGTTTGCATTCAGGCAATACACCACTACACCATCTTTCAACCAAACTTCTAGGATGCAATACAACTCTTCAGTGGACATGGTGAAAGGAGGGGGAATACTACCTCTTTCTCTCTTCTTACCATTAACTACCTTCTCAGATTCTTCTACCACAGCAACTTCCACCTTCTTATTTTCTCTCCACCACGGTTGTCTAGGTGTGCTCATGGTTTGTAAAGTTGAACCCTTTGAAGGCTTCCTCATAGACATACTTGTTCTTCTTGCAACCTCTATGAGCCTTGTAAAACTAGTAATCTAAAGATTTTCTAGATAAGGTTGGTGTTTATACAACATACCCATGATACAAACATCCACAGCCTTTTTTCCTCCACAAGATCATAGCACTACAAAGAAAGATCTTAGAACCTATGAATATATTCCAGCAACCCCTCAGACACCCTTTGCTTTTTGTGTTGTAGATCTAACAATGTGAGCTTTTCTTCCAAAGCAAAGAACTTTTTCATGAACTGTGTTGCCAAATCATTCCAACTTAGAATTGACCTTAGTGCAAGATTAGCGTACCATGCATGTAAAAGCCCGGCCTTTTAATGACTTAGAGAACTCCTTGAGCCTCAACTCATGGTCATAGGAGTGAGCCATTAGTACATCTATATACTGTCTGATGTGCTCTTTAGCATTCCTTGTCATGCCATCATACTTGGGAAAGATAGGAGGAGTGTAGTTAGTAGCATAAGGCTTCCTAGCTTTCTCTTCAGGATAAGAAGGTCTAGTATCAACATAAACAACACTCTCCATCTTCTTGACTTTAAACAAAATTGCATATTTATCTTCCATAGTTAGGTAAGGAGATCCTTGAGGACCTTGACCACCTTGAGGGCTTGAGGTATGGCTGTCTCCTGATGTAAGGACTGGAAGTTTGCCCACATAGCAGCATGAGAACTCTGAAGGTCTTCAATGGTAGCCATGATACTCCTGCTCTCGTGATGACCAACCTCACCCGAGGACTCTGTGCCTTCAAAGTGCATGGATATGCGATCTGTAGTTAATTTTGATCGATGGTTTTCACCCACACCAGTCAGTCCCCGTAACCTTCTTCCTTGGAGGCATGGAGGAAGTGACAACAAACAGAGGTGGACAACCCAACAAAAGCACACTTAAAAGGAAAATAACCAGAGTTCCCCAGAAGAGTCGCCAAAAATGTACGTGCAAGTTAGATTTGAGCTTATATAGGAAAGTAAAATAAATTATTTAACAATACATCTACATGAGAAAGCTTGAAAAGATGCTAGATTTGACATGACACTTGAACAAGAAGAAGAAAGTGATGGTAGGACATGAAAAAGACGCAGATTTAAACAAGAAAAAGAAACTGATGATGAAAGAAACACAAGATGTTCGTGAAAAACCCTAGAGAAGGGATGAAAAACCACATTTTGAGCAAGAATGTAATGTTCTTGCTTTGTTCAGATTGTATTATGTGTGAAAAGAGATTAATTTCTTACAATAAAGTTGTTCTTCTCTCCTACCAACTCTCTACTCTCTTTTACAAAAATCTACCTAGGTTCTTACCCTAACAATATAGCTATATGTTCCTCTTATACTCCTTGTCTTTAAGAGAAAAAGGGAACAACTTCAACTTAATGGTCTCTTCATTACATGATTGGTCATGGAAGGTTGAACAGATCTCCTCAAATTCCTTAAAGTGTCGGGAAGGATTTTTAGAATCTAAGCCATGAAATTTAGGAAGTAATGAAATCATAACAAGCTTAAAATTAAAATTATTTACATTAGTTGGAAAAATGATGCTGTTAGGTTCTAAATGTTTAGAACAATTGACAAATTGTGAACACAAACTTGTCTAGATATAGATCTTAGAGTCTATAGGTTTTATTAGACAATGCTCAAGGTGATTCAAGTCAAGATTCAAGAACATACAAGCTGCAAGAAGAAGATTTCATAATCTGTCTGATTCGATCGATCAAAAGACAGGCTCGACCGATCGAAAGTCATATCTACAGAATTTTAATTAAGCTCAAACAGCAGTTCAAGCCCATTTAGGATTAGGGTTTCTAATCTACTTCTCCCAGTATATAAAGGAAACCCTAAGCACGTTTTTATGTGGCTTTTCAGAGAGAAAAGAGTGTACCTCTTTTGTATTTAGGGTTTTGCTCCTAAAAAGCTTTCTTATGTCTTCTACCGATGCTATTCCTTGAAGAATCTTAAGATTCGGTATTGTAGAAGTTGCTACCTTCTCTTGTCATCAAAGGTGTTGATGATCTAAACCTTCAAGGGTGGTCTTGGAGTCACAAACAGGAGAGTTTGTGTTGCTAAACCTTTGAGTGGGATCTCAAAGTCACAAACGAGGGTGTTTGTGTTTTGCAAAGGCCAAAGAAAGAAGGAGTCCGTTGATTCGGAGCTTGCACGTTGTCGCGTCAGTAAGTTCTACTGGTTGGTAGCAATAAGAAGTCGAGCGTGGGGGCTTGTAAGTCTTATTGTATGAACTTCGATTCTTTCTAGTGGATTTGCTTTTTACCTTGAGGATAGTTAGGTCAAATCCTTCCCAGGTTTTTTACCGGTTTGGTTTTCCTAGGTGATCATATCTTGTGTTATTTATTTTCTGCTGCTTTACTTGATTTGATCTTTGTTATTATGATAACCTAGACTAGTGAAATTGGACTAAGTGACAACTTGGCTAAACTACCTAGGTTAAATCAATTGTTTTAAGAGGTCTAAAAACCATCAAGTGGTATCAGAGCGGGTTGCTCTTTTATTTTAGATCTTTTGATCTAAGAGTTGATCCTTGACCCCTGTTGTCATGGATAATTTGAAGTGTCTTTCTGATCATGTTTCTGCTCATGCTTCTGTTAATTTTATTGATGCCTGTGAAACTCTTCGTAAGGAATTATTGAAATCTATGAAAATTGCTAAGAAATTCAAGGAAGAGTTAAAATTGGCTAATCTTGAAAAAGAGGAATTGATTGTTAGATTAGATGAATCTAATAAAAAGAATGAATTTTTGAGAAATCAAATTTCGTCTCAAGATGAGAAGATGAAAAGCTTGGAACAAGAGTTAGTTGAATCTAAAGCTAAAATTGAAAATTTGACTAGTACCAAGCCTGTTGTTGATAACAGAAGTGTTTCTGTTTCTCTTAAGCCTAAAACTGAGAAAGTTTATATCCCTCCTTTTAAGAGGAATAATAAAGAAAAGGCTTATTTTGCTAGGTTAGACAAAGGTAAAAGTTCTGATGTAGACGCTGAAATTTCTAAACCTAAGTCTAAACCTACTGTTAGAGAGCCTAATAAATCTATTTTTGTGCCTACCTGTCACCTTTGTGGTGTAGTTGGTCATATTAGACCAAATTATTCTTTGTTGAGGCAAAAACCAAAATCTGAGACTAGACTTGTTGTTAGGAATACTGATGTTCCTAAATTTGTTCCTGTTTGTCACTTTTGTGGTGTCTCCAGTCACATTCGTCCTAATTGTCATAAATTGAAATTTAAGCATTCTGTGTTTCAATCTAGGATTTGTGATTATATTTCTCCTGCCATAAGTCCACATAAATTGTTTCATATTCTTTTGAAAAATTTAAGCTTGTTGGCTTATGAAAGGAATTTGCAGGATTTTAGTCTTTCTCAGAAGATTGGTGTAATTCCTCAAATACACTCTGCTTCTCATGGATTTTCACCTACAAAGCCGAAGACTCATGTTATATGGGTGAGAAAAGATTCTCTAAGGTGAGTGTTGCAGACTTGTCCCTGATTTAATTCTTTACATTATTTGTGGACATGTTTTGTTTTTTTATTTTTTAAAAATAAAAAAATCCAAAAACATTGAAAATTTTCAAAAAGACAAAAATATTTTATTTTGTGTCTAGTTTTATTTTTATTGAGGATTACATGAGTTATGATATCTCTCTCTTGATTTAGAACATGCTTGACATTGTGAAAAAACTTGAATAGTATGTGTTTTATAAGTGCTAAGCTATTTCTAATTTTGTGTGAGTATGTACTAATTTGTACATGTACTCAAGGATTAATTAAGAAATTGATAATTCTTGTTTGTGTACCCTCTATAACTTAGTTAAGCACTGTCATGCATTGCATTTGCATTGTTCATTTAGCATAATATGTGCTTTTTTGTTTTTGGTCATGTTTTTTTTTTTTTACCAAAAAGATTATTGTGTTTTGTATTTCACATCTTGGATTTATAATCAATGATTGGCCATATTATCTTTACATAACATGTTTATGTACCTTGTTTAGTTTTGATGAGCTTACTTATTGCACTTAACTAGTTGAAGCTTTGTAGTGCATGTGGTGTGGGAGATGTTTATAGTTTTTGATCACTTTGTCTTGATCTTGAAGTCACATGTCTTTGACTGTCGGACTTGAACCTTTAGAGAAAGGCATAAATAACCATCTCATCACTAATCACTAGCCAATCATGAACACCATAGTGCATATCATAAGATTTTGTGCTCGAGAAAGTGTAGCACATGCACAAAAAGAACATAAGGTGAAGCCTCGGGTTAAATTGCTTAATTCTTAAAATCAAAATTGGTGTGTACTATTAGGCTTAATGCGAAGCTCACATAACTTAAAATTAGAATGTATATTATGAGGCATAAATACAAGAAACTTACATGTTTGCAAGCTTATGATCTAGGATGTGATGCCCTAATTTGATTGATTGTATGATGTGTGTGGGTGTGTGATGAGTCCCACATCGGGTATTTACTGGGTT
The DNA here is from genome assembly GCA_029955605.1 of Quercus engelmannii. Classification (NCBI taxonomy): domain Eukaryota; kingdom Viridiplantae; phylum Streptophyta; class Magnoliopsida; order Fagales; family Fagaceae; genus Quercus; species Quercus engelmannii. Next base: position 34,106,879 of record JARPSG010000004.1, read on the forward strand.
GAACTGAGCTTTATTAACAACTGCAAGGAGTCTCAATTGTGACTAGTCCTTTTGAGGTATAGCGCAGATGTGGCTAGCGCTTTTCCTTGGGTTGTTACATATGGTATCAGAGCTGGCTCGGTAACCCCGTGTGGGTTCAGAGACACTACCCCACAAAGTGGGCCCTAACGAGGATGTTAGGGATTTAAGTGGGGGAGATTGTGATGCCCCAATTTGATTAATTGTGTGATGTGTGTGGGTGTGTGATGAGTCCCACATCGGGTATTTACTGGGTTGAACTGGGCTTTATTAACAACTACAAGGAGTCTCAATTGTGGCTAGTCCTTTTGAGGTATAGCACAGATGTGGCTAGCGCTTTTCCTTGGGTTGTTACATATAGAGATTTAAGTGGGGGAGATTGTGATGCCTCAATTTGATTGATTGTGTGATATGTGTGGGTGTGTGATGAGTCCCACATCGGGTATTTACTGGGTAGATATAGGCTTTATTAACAACTACAAGGAGTCTCAATTGTGACTAGTCTTTTTGAGGTATAGCGTAGATGTGGCTAACGTTTTTCCTTGGGTTGTTACATATGGTATCAGAGCTGGCCCGATAACCCCGTGTGGGTTCAGAGACACTATCCCACAAAGTGGGCCCTAACGAGGACGTTAGGGATTTAAGTGGGGGAGATTGTGATGCCCCAATTTGATTGATTGTGTGATGTGTGTGAGTGTGTGATGAGTCCCACATCGGGTATTTACTGGGTTGAACTGGGCTTTATTAACAACTGCAAGGAGTCTTAATTGTGACTAGTCCTTTTGAGGTATAGCGCAGATGTGGCTAGCGCTTTTCCTTGGGTTGTTACATATAGAGCCAGGTTTCGATCCTGGGACCTGTGGGTTATAGGCCCACCACGCTTCCAAAGCTTGCCACACCATGTATTCATGAACGAAGGTTATATATTTAGGCATTATTCACGAAGAGATCCGATTGTTATACTCCTAAGTTTATGGTAGTTTTGTATTTAATATTGGTTACCTGTTGAAATCGAGGACCTTGGGTCTAACAAAGCATGATATATATGTATATATATATATACGATTAAATCTGTAATAGTCAGTACATGATCTCATTAAGTTGCCTACAGACTTCAAGATTATAACTTTTAATTTTAAAGGTGGCTCTATATCCTTACGCTTTCAATGGGAATGTTAAATCTAAGGTCTAGAATATTTCGGCTACTGCTTCTCTAATGGTAATATGAGACTTGACCCAATGCAAGGAAGCATAATTGGCCTAGAATATCAATTGTGGTTATAAAGATTTATTTGAACTCCTTTAGTACAGATTAGTTTTGGGGATATATTGTTGCGGTGGGACTTTGATGAGGAATAATAAATTGCTTAATTCAATGGTATATATTAAAGTAGTTTTCATACCTGATTTCTGTAGGACAGTAGGAAAGGATTAGATTTCATGCTTACTGATTAAAGCATTCTTTTGTTTAGAGCTTACGGAAGATTAAAGTGTTCAACTGTGTTCAGAAGTATTAGCAAGAGAGGTAAGTAATTATGCATAATATGCATAAGTTTTATTCTTTAGGTTCTTAGAAGTCCAAAGTTTTCAAAAGTTATGTTTTTAAAGCTTACGTTTTCTAAAGTTTATTGAAAGCATTTTTATATCATTAAAAGAGATATTTCAAATTTTAATTAATGTTTTGAATGTCCGAATCTCATTTAAAAGATGATTTCTAAACTAAACTCTTTTTAGAAAATAATTGAGTTTCAATGTAATTTTCCAAAATGGTGTTTGTTCTTTAAATTTGTTTAAACCAAGTGATTTTAAGGTTATATTCCTATTCTCCAAATGGTATTTAAAATGTTTCTTTTAGCAAATTTAATTTTCATATTTACTAAAGAATTGTAATATATTTACATAAACTCCTCAGTCGCTATTCGTTTCCCAAGAGAGTCAAGCATCCTTTGATTTATATTCTATTCAATATTGTGATCTTTGATATGCCTCTGTATTTGAAAGGAAATTGTTAATATCAAGTAAATTATTTTATTTTGTATAAACTTTACTTTGTGATATGTGACTTAAATAAGTGTTTTTAGAATTGATCAGATATATCAGATATGTGTGTAAATCCACTCACAGGATTGTATGTGAGAATATGTGTTGATCCCTCACCAATAGGGGTTAGATGTTGGTATCCGCTCACAGGATTGTATGTGAGAATATGTGATTTGTATATGTGATACTGTGCTCTGATCAATCATCTGTATGTGTTTTCGAATAACTTTAAGATTTGATTATATATATGTGTTTAGTGGTTCTTTATATGTTTGGAAAACTATATCGAATATTTTGAGTGAAATTGTGAAATCAAACTCGTGCTTTGCTTGACTCTATTCTGTTGTATATTGTGTATAATTGCTTACTGGATGTGTGGCTCACCCCATCAATTACAATTTTTCAGATTAAAGTTTAGTTGGGTAACAGAACCTTTGGATTGCTTCATAAGGTGCAAGGTAGAGCGTGGGAGTTTTAGGCAAAGTCAATAATACTGGAAGTCTTAAAAGATTATTAGTTATATTTTTTGTTATTCTGCTTTAGACTTCACTGTATTTTGGAGATTATTCTAAATTTGTGGAGTTTGGATTTTGTAAGAGGTTTTATTTAAGAGTATTGTTTCTTTGGAGTTTTTAATTTATTTTGGATTAATTATGCTTCATAAGTCATGTAAGATTAGCAAGTTAGTCATGTATCTAAATTCATGTTCCATGGATTTGGGTCGTGACATAGGAGATGTGGGAGTTATATGATGTAACTCTTTAGGTGATAGTCTCTTTTAAATTCTATGTGATGAATTTTGTAGAAATTGCGATTAATTTCTATTTACATATCACCTCACATGTATCTCAAGTTTTTGCTAGTTGCACACACTACACAAGTTACCCTTTGCTAAACTTGGTACATTATATTGTGTGTGATCTTGTTGTGGCCATCCAAGATTAAAGTTCCTTGATGTTGATGCAAAATGTCTTTAATGGTTGAGTTTTGGAGACAAATTGGTTGAAAAACTTGTTTTTGGAAGATCTGGATTGAATTCAAGTGTTTTTGAAAAACTTTTAATCTCATACTCATGCATTTCATTCATGAAATATTGTACTTTGAGGAGTTTCTACATTAAATTGCTGTTTTTTTCAAAAATTTGATTTTTCCATGCATCATTTATGTTTAGGATTCACATACATTGCATTGTTTTTGTATCCATCTTACAATTTTGTAGTCATATCTCTCATTGTTTTCACATATAACATGCATACACTTTGCTACATTAGGTACTCAACTTGATCAAAAAATTGATTGATTAATTTTTGAGTTATGTACTTTTTAGTGTATGCCTTTTTTATGTATGAACTGCAGAAATTTTTTTTTTCTTAAAAGATATGATGGATAATCAATGTGCAAATATTTTTTCTACTCATGCAACTGTTTATGGGTCACATAGTGTCATGTTTGCATTTTATTGAAAGAGAGAATATTTTTTCTTCATGTGTATCCTCAACTTAGTTTTTTTTAAAAACTTGGTTTGTGTCTTTTTATTTATCCCCAACCCCTTTATTTTTCCCTAAAACTACTTTTCCCAAAACTTGTTTTGTTTTTCCTATTTTTATAGGGGGAGAAATTTTTTTTAACCTTAGTGGTTCTTAGGGGGAGTTGTCTCTATTTTCTCTTACTCTGTTGCGTATATTTTCTGTCTATCTTCTGATTAAGTAGTCTTTGTCAATACGTGACAAAAAGGGGGAGACATAGATGACCTGTTTGTTTTGTTTAGGGGGAGAATATAAAAAACTTTTTGTTGTATCTAACTTAGGGGGAGAGTTAGTTAGTTTATTTTTTTTATATTCTGTTTCATATTATTGTTTATATGTCTTTCTTTCCACATGTGGTGATGTGTTTGTTGAGTGTTTCAGGAAAGACAGGTACATTCTGATCAAGACCTTCTACCTCTTCTTGCAACTTCTAGGTTAGGAGTCTTAGATTGGAATTTGTGATGTAATTGGGCATTTTATTGTATTGGGTTGTTCTTGTATTTGAGCATTTCATTTTGTATGAAAGTTTTGTCACGAATTGCCAAAGGGGGAGTTTGTTAGGCTCTAAATGTTTAGAACAATTGGCAAGTCATGAACACAAACTTGTCTAGATATAGATCTTAGAGTCTATAGGTTTTATTAGACAATGCTCAAGGTGATTCAAGTCAAGATTCAAGAACATACAAGCTGCAGGAAGAAGATTTCATAATCTGTCTGATTCGATCGATCGAAAGACAGGCTCGACCGATCGAAAGTTGTATCTGCAAAATTTTAATTAAGCTCAAACAGCAGTTTAAGCCCATTTAGGATTAGGGTTTCTAATCTACTTCTCCCAGTATATAAAGGAAACCCTAAACACATTTTTATGTGGCTTTTCAGAGAGAAAAGAGTGTGCCTCTTTTGTATTTAGGTTTTTGTTCCTAAAAAGCTCTCTTATGTCTTCTACCGTACTATTCCTTGAAGAATCTTAAGATTTGGTATTGTAGAAGTTGCTACCTTCTCTTGTCATCAAAGGTGTTGATGATCTAAACGTTCAAGGGTGGTCTTGGAGTCACAAACAGGAGAGTTTGTGTTGCTAAACCTTTGAGTGGGATCTCAAAGTCACAAACGGGGGTGTTTTTGTTTTGTAAAGGCCAAAGAAAGAAAGAGTCCGTGGATTCGGAGCTTGCACGTGGTCGTGTCAATAAGTTCTACTGGTTGGTAGCAATAAGAAGTCAAGCGTGGGGGCTTGTAAGTCTTATTGTATGAACTTCGATTATTTCTAGTGGATTTGCTTTTTACCTTGAGGATAGCTAGGTCAAATCCTCCCTAGGTTTTTTACCGGTTTGGTTTTCCTGGGTGATCATATCTTGTGTTATTTATTTTCCGCTGCTTTACTTGATTTGATCTTTGTTATCGTGATAACCTAGGCTTGTGAAATTGGACTAAGTGACAACTTGGCTAAACTACCTAGGTTAAATCAATTGTTTTAAAGGGTCTAAAAACCATCAGATGCACTACTCCTAGTAGGTTGCAAATAATCCATGAGTTCCAATGGGTTGGTGAGCAAGGAAGTTTTCATTATTTAAATTATTCTCATCATCATGGTTACTCTCTAAGTCCGTGATGATATCAAGTATGTGAGAATGTGTGAAAGAATAAGATAAATTGCCAAACAAATTATTCGACTCAATTCTAACCAAGCTATTATCACTATCACGACACCAAACACGCGCATGCAATAGTAAAGAAAGAAAGAAAAGAAAAAGAAAAAGAAAAAAAAAAGAAAAGAAAACCAATACCTTTAACAATAAAAAGAAGTACAAATAAAAGGAAAAATCTAAAGGAAAACTAAACTACTTAAAAAGAAAAGAGTTTGAGAGATATTGCAAAATATGTGAAGAAATTTAATTCCAAAAACCTCTCCAAACGAAGTGGAACACTTATCTAATCGCCTAATTCCTGATAGCAGCGCCAAAAACTTGCTACGATTTAAATAATGCTCCCAATTGTAGGACTGTCACAAAATAATAAGTCGGTAAGTCCAAGGTCGAATCCACAGGGAAAAAAGAATTGATTAGCAAACCATAAGAGAATAAAACTAAAATAATAAAGTTTAATGAAGAGATTTTTGATGGTTTAGTTAAGTTAATTTAAATTGAGAGAAAATAACAATATATTAAGGTGCTAAGGCTTAGGGATCCACACACAACACATGTATTGTTAGTCTTAACAATATTTATTTTATAACTCAACTAAAATTCATACGAAGGACGATCTTAGTTAGATGATTTAACAATAAAAACTCAAGAATTAATTGTCTAAGGTAGTTTCATGAAATTAATTGATTTTAGGCAAAACAAAACTAGTGAATTAGTTTGCAGGGAATACTAGGCATTTAACATGCCCAGAGTCTACAATAAATCAAAGAATTATACAGAACTAAACACTTTTATAGATGAGTAAATAAATCAAAAACATAATAACATAAGTATTAAAATCATAAAATAATTATTAAGAATATACCAATAAATGGTTGGGTTTCACCCCTTGCCTTGGCAAGGCTTATAACAAGCCATAACACAAATAAAACTATAAAAATTGTAAATAAAATTTGAAAAAACCAAACTTACGTTCTACAGCAGATCTCCCTTGAATTTTGCCCTAAAGAGCCTTTAAATAGGTCAAGAAATCTTATTACAAGTTGAATTCCCATTTGGAGAAAACCCTAGGTTTTTAGGCTTCAATTAACCAACGTTTTCGGCTCATTTAACTTCAGAATTATGAATTTTGGTAAACTAAAAAGTTGTAGGCCTTTAAGTTAAATTTCCATACCAACTTGAATCATCTCAATTGGACATCTGAAACCAAAGTTATGCTCCAAATACTAACTGGTGCGCAGGCTGGAATCCTAATTCGAATTGGACTTGGATTTGGTGCAATTTTCCTTTGATTCCTTGCTCCAATTGTACTCGAATTTAATTGGGTTGGCCTTCTTTGCCTTCATCATGGCCCTTATAAAAGTAAAATCTATTAACTTTCTTCTTTGCATAAATCCACTTATTTAATTTCGTTATCCTACTAAAGACAAATCCGCGCATTAAAATTCAATGAAGTACAAAATTGATTATTTACCATTATTCCAAAACCAACTATAAAATGCATAAATTGACTCAAAACAAGTATGATAATGCTTTCTAATATTAATATAAATATGCAAAGTTAAACTATTATTAATAGGGCACATAGTTGTATCTACAATGGTAAGTCTCGACATATTCATTGTAGACACAATATCATAAAGTAGTTGCTCTCAAATGGAATTATCTTCATTGGCTATATAAAGTCCAAAGATAATATAGCGGATCCATTAACAAAAGGTTTGAGTGGAGATCAAGTACATTGCTCATCAAGGGGAATGAGTTTAAAGCCTACAATTTTAAGTCTTCGGGATGGCAACTCAACCCAATTGACTAGAGATCCCAAGATATAGATTCAAAGGGACAATTGAATCTTCGACGACTAGTAGTGTCACTGTGGAGATAACGTTCCATACCCACTCCTACGAGGAAATAGTGATTCATGCATGATGGTTTTTAGACCCCTTAAAAACACAATTGGATTAACCTAGGTAATTAGCCAAGTTGTTACTTAGTTTAAATTCCAAATCTAGGTTATCACAATCAAACAATCATATCATGCAGGCAACGGAAAGATAAATAACACAATGATATGATCATCCAGGAAACCAAATCGGTAAAAACCTGGGGAGGATTTAACCTAGCTATCCTCAAGGTAAACCTGAATCCACTATCTTGAAAGAATCAAAGTTCATACAATAAGACTTACAAGCCCCCACGCTCGACTTCTTATTCCTACCCACCAGTAGAACTTACTGACACTACCACGTGCAAGCTTCGTATCTATGGGCTCCTTCTTTCTTGGATTCTTCAGTAAGTACAAGCACACCCGCTTGTGTTTCTTTAATCTCTTATGGCAGCAACTGAATAATCATCAAACTCTTGAACTAATCTCCTTCTTGATAATCCTAAGCTTGTGTAAAGGAAAACTCCTCACAAATCTCACAAGAGATTTACACAAACAGCAATATGAGCTAAACTAAAACGTGGCTAGGGTTTGCCGTTTATACCTAGGGAAAATTTGAAAACTCTAAACGTTTTTAACAAACTAGGGCTGAGTTGGAATTCTGTAGAAAAACGCCTCTGACCCAATTTTCGATTGATCGAACTAGGCCGAGAAGCATAAATAATTCCTATAACAGTTTATTCCAACTTTACATAAATTAACCAATTTTGAGCAAGTCTAAACACGAATTAATATATTGTTTTGATCATGGTTTGCCAACAATGCACATTAGAGTTCTAAATACATTAAATCCTAAGTCTTTAGAACCTAACAAACTCCCCCTTTGGCAATCCGTGATAAAACACAACTAAAAGCTCAAAGTTTATAAAGAAAAGCACTTTACAAAAATAATGCTCATAAAACCCATTCGATCCTAACTACTATCCATCAGTTGCAAGTGTAGACAGCAACTCAATTGAATCAACCTGTATATTTCCTGAAATAATAAACAAAAATGCATAACCACATGTGTGGTAGAAAAAACAAAAACAGTAAATCAACAAATATGCAATCTAACTCTCCCCCTAAGTTAGATACATCAAAAACAATGTTAACTCTCCCTAAACAGAACCTTCTTGTATTTTCCACACATATTCCCACATTTCATCTAAATCTCCCCCTTTTCGTCACGAATTGACAAAGATAACTCAAACAAAGAGTAACAAAGGTTAAGAGAAAATAGACAATCAAGGGAACATAAAACAATTCAACTCTATAGAAAATAGAGACAACAAAGGTTAAAAACAAGCTTCTCCCCCTATAAAAATAGGAAACACAAAACAAGTATTGGGAAAAACAGTTTTGGGGAAAATTTAGGAGGTGGGGAAAAGAAATACACGCAAACCTAACTTAAAAAAAATAAATTTGAGGATACACATGAAAAAAAATATTCTCTCTTTCAATAAATGCAAACTTGACACTATGTGACCCATAAACAGTTGCATAAGTAGAGAAAATACTTGCACATTGATTATCCATCATATCTCTTAAGAAAAATATTTTCTGTAGTTCACACATAAAAATAGCATATACAAAAAAGTACATAACTCAAAAATTAAAAAATCAATTTTTAAATCAAGTTGAGTACCCAATTTAGCAAATTGTATGCATGTTACGTGTGAATACAATGAGAGATATAACTGCAAGATGGATACAAAAAATCAATGCAATACATGTGAATCCTAAACATAAATGATGCATGGAAAAATCAAAATTTTGAAAACAGAGCAATTTAATGCAAAAGCTCCTCAGAGCACAATATTTCATGAATGAAATGCATGAGTATGAGATTAAAAGTTTTTCAAAAACACTTGAACTCAACCCAGATCTCCCAAAAACAAGTTTTACAACCAATTTGTCTCCAAAACTCAAATATTAAAGACATTTTGCATCAAAATCCAGAAACATGTAATCTTGGACGGCCACGACAAGATCACACACAATATAATATACCAAGTTTAGCAAAGAGAACTTGTGTAGTATGTGCAACTAGCAAAAGCTTGAAAAACATGTGTGGTGATATGTAAATAGAAATCAATCATAATTTCTACAAAATTCATCACATAGAATTTGAAAGAGACTATCACCAAAAGAGTTACATCATATAACTCCCACATCTCCAAGAAAACAAGCTTGCAATCATGTAGGTTTCTTGATTTGCCTCATATTGTACACACAAATTTTAATATTTATTTGATTTAGCTTTAAGTCCAATGATGTACACACCAATTTTAGCATTTAAACCGAGGCTACACCTTATATTTTTTTTGTGCATGTGCTACACTTTCTCGAGCACAAAATCTTACGATATGCACTAAGGTGTTTATGATTGGCTAGTAAACAGTGGTGAGATGGTTATTTATGCCTTTCTCTAAAGGTTCAAGTCCGATAGTCAAAGACATGTGAATTTAAGATCAAGATAAAGTGATCAAAACCATAAACATCTTTCCCACACAACATGCACTACAAAGTTTCAACTAGTAAAGTGCAATAAATAAGCTCATCAAAGCTAAACAAGGTACATAAACTTGTTATGTAAAAATAAAATGACCAATCCTTGATTATATAAATCCAAGATGTGAAATACAAAACACAAAAATCTTTTTGGTTTAAAAAAATTTATGACCAAAAACTGAAAGCACACTTTATGCTAAATGAACAATGCAAATGCAATGCATGACAGTGCTTAACTGAGCTATAGAGGGTACACAAACAAGAAACATCAATTTCTTAATTAACCCATGAGTACATGTACAAACTAGTACATACTCACACAAAATCAGAAAAAGCTTAGCACTTATATAACACATATTATCCAAGTTTCTCCACAATGTCAAGCATGTTCTAAATCAAGAGAGATATCATAATTCATGTAATCCCCAAGAAAAATAAAACAAGACTCAAAATAAAATATTTTTGTCTTTTTGAAAAATTTTCAAAGTTTTTGGATTTTTTTATTAAATAAAAGAAATCTAAAAGAAACAAAACAACCAAAAATAAAAACAAGACATGTCCACAAACAGTTGAAAGAATTAAATCAGGGACAAGTCAGCAACACTCACCTTAGAGAATTTTTTCTCACCCATATAGCACGAGTCTTCGACTTTTTAGGTGAAAATCCATGTGAAGCAGAGTGTATTTGAGGGATTACACCAGTCTTCTGAGAAATACTAAAATCTTGCAAATTCCTTTCACACGCCAACAAGCTCATATTTTTCAAAAGAATATGAAACAACTTATATGGACTTATGGTAGGAGAAATATCATCACATATCCTAGATTGAAACACAAAATGCTTAAATTTCAATTTATGACAATTAGGACAAATGTGACCACGGACACCACAAAGGTGGCAAACAGGAACAAATTTAGGAACATCAGTATTCCTAGTGGCAAATCTAGTCTCAGATTTTGGTTTTTACCTCAATAAAGAACAATTTGGTCTAATATGACCAATAACACCACAAAGGTGACAAGTAGGCATAAAAATAGATTTATTATGCTCTCTAACAGTAGGTTTAGATTTAGGTTTAGACTTAGGTTTAGAATCTTCAGCGTCTACATCATAATTTTTACCCTTGTCTACCCTAGCAAAATAAGTCTTTTCTTTATTATTCCTCTTGAAAGGAGGGATATAAACTTTCTCAATTTTAGGCTTAAGAGAAACAAAAACACTTCTGTTATCAACAGCAGGCTTGGTACTAGTCAAATTTTCAATTTTAGCTTTAGATTCAACTAACTCTTATTCCAAGCTTTTCATCTTCCCATCTTGAGAGGAAATTTGATTTCTCAAAAATTCATTCTTTTTATTCGATTCATCTAATCTAATCTAACAATCAATTCCTTTTTTTCGAGATTAGCCAATTTTAACTCTTCTTTGAATTTCTTAGCAATTTTCATAGATTTCAATAATTCCTTACAAAGAGTTTCACATGTATCAATAAAATCAACAAAAGCATGAGCAGAAACATGATCAGAAAGACACTTCAAATTATCCATGACAACAGGGGTCAAAGATCAACTCTTAGATCAAAAGATCTAAAACAAAAGAGCTATCTGCTCTGATACCACTTGATAGTTTTTAGACCCCTTAAAAGCACAATTGGATTAACCTAGATAATTAGCCCAGTTGTTATTTAGTCCAAATTCCAAATCTAGGTTATCACAATCAAACAATCATATCATGCAAGGCAGCGAAAAGATAAATAACACAATGATATGATCACCCAGGAAATCAAACCGGTAAAAACCTAGGGAGGATTTAATTTAGCTATCCTCAAGGTAAACCTGAATCCCTTATCTTGAAAGAATTGAAGTTCATACAATAAGACTTACAAGCCCCCACGCTCGACTTCTTATTACTACCCACCAGTAGAACTTACTGACACGACCATGTGCAAGCTTCGAATTCACATACTCCTTCTTTCTTGGATTCTCCAATAAGTACAAGCACACCCGCTTGTGTTTCTTTAAGCTCTTATGGCAGCAACTAAATGATCATCAAGTTCTTGAACTAATCTCCTTCTTGAAATCCTAAGCTTATGTAAAGGAAAGCTCCTCACAGATCTCACAAGAGATTTACACAAACAGTAATATGAGCCACACTAAAATGTGGCTAGGGTTTGCCTTTTATACCTAGGGAAAATTAGAAAACCCTAAACATTTTAAACAAACTAGGTCTGAGTTGGAATTCTGCAGAAAAACGCCTTTGACCCGATTTTCGATTGATCAAGCCTAAGCTTCGATCGATCAAACCAAGCCGAGAAGCATAAATAATTCCTGCAATAGTTTATTCTAACTTTACATAAAGGAACCATCTTTGAGCAAGTCTAAACACGACTAAACATATTGTTTTGATCATGGTTTGCCAACAATACACATTAGAGTTCTGAATACATTAAATTCTAAGTCTTTAGAACCTAACAATGCAAAATGAAGGATAATCTATGCTTTTAATGATTCTTATTTGAGTATGAAGTGGGCCGCTTCTATGAGATTTTTAAGGCTGAATTCTCTAGAGCACTCATGAAAACTAAGTTTGTTCAAGGCCAATATGAACACAATTATGAGAACTAACTATGTTCGAAAAGGAACTGTGAATTATATTGTCTTGTTATGTACAAAAGGCTTAATAGTTCAGGACATCACATTCACTGGTTAGCCAATATATCTAATAGCTAGTCTTTTATATAAAAAAATTCGAAGACAAAAGTTGTTTATCTCGATACAATGACTTTTCATTCTGCTCCCTCTGTGTATGCATTATCATTTGCATTGTGTTTTGTCAATTTCCGTTCGTGTGGGTGGGGGATTGTTAGAAAAATGGTTTGTTAAGTCATGGACATTTACCCAAAACCATTAAGGTGTGAATGAGAAATTGATTCTGTAAGTGTGTTTGTATGCGCGTGTTGTACTTAACTTGAAAATGATATGTCTATTTGCTATTGCACATTTTATGAACTAGTGCGAGTGTGTAGCAATATGTCAATTCACTATTGCACCTATTTTGAAATGGTGTTAGCGTGTCTATAAACAAGCATCTCTTATTTCATTTCAGTTAGTTTTTTTCATTCATTCTGTGAGGGATTGCACCTCTAGCTCAATTTGATTTGATTAGTTTGGGCCAAACCTATGTTAATGGGTGAGTTCACTTTGGTGTCTTTTAGAATGGTGGTTTGATTGATTACATTTTCCCTATGATTAAAAGTTTTATAATGGAATCGTCACTTATTTAATTATTGAAAAAAAATAAGAAAAGCATAATTGAAAATTTCATCATTTTATTGATTTGAGAATGAATGTATATTGGTCATAGGAAATTACTTGGCTTGGGTCCTAGATACAATCTAAAATAAAGTAAATTACTTTGTTTCCTTTTTACGATCTAGAGATTGAAAATTATATGGATAAGTATTTGATCAACTAACCCTTAATCTAAACTTGGAGGCTATGTTATAAGATGGAAAGGTGCTAGGCACCCACCTTACCTGGTAAAACCCTTCTAGATTACAATGGCCAACGTTCATGTCACATCATCTAATCAACCAACATATTATTAATTAATTGTGTGTTTTTTAATTTAATTTAAATTGGCATGCTACTTGCTTGAATTAAAATGTGTATGCATGTGATAAACCCTAATTCCATTTATTCATCATCACATTTGGATTGAAAAATAAATTCTAATGAATGTGTGTGAATGGTGATTTCCTAAATTCAAGGATTTGAGAGAATTCTGAAATTAACATGTTTGTCATATTTTGGATATGAATTTAAGATCAAAGCTAGTGCTATACATGAACATGTAATAAATAACCAAGAACATGTGAAGAACATATATGAACAACATTCAAGAATATCAAAAAACATTCAAGAATATAAAAAAACATTCAAGCATATTTAAAAAATTTAAATAATCAACTAGCACGTTTTAATATTAAACTAACATGATAGGAAAATGAAAAACAAGCTAAGGAAAGGGATTATTCCTGCATGTAAGATCCAGATGGTGGAGGAGGAGGCTTTTGGTGGAGTAGAGAAGAAGAACTAGGAGAGGGAGAGTGAGGCTCACTTAATATCTTAAGTCCTAGTAAGACCAAGATATGACAAGACTATCTCTACTTCACTAGAACTCAAGAGGGGGGGAGAAGAGAGGATGTTTTGTGTGTCTTGGAATGGAGGAGTGAGGTTTATATAGTAGTAGTGGAGAAAATATAAATAGAATTGCATTTAATGAGGGTTAACAAAGGATGAGAGAAAATCATGAACCTAGACTCAATTTTAGAGGTTTTGGGAAGGCTGGTGCATTACTTTCAAAAGTTGGTGGGAGTGGTGAGCAAGCAAAATGACTAAAACTTCAGTTTTTCTCATAGCTATTATAACAACTTTGAGAGCCAACTTCGAAAAATCATATCTTACTCATTTCTATTTGAAATTGTCTCGTTCTTGTACTCAAATTGAAGCCTTAGATGTGTTTCTAGAAACGTTAACATAACTCACAAATTCAAAATGGTCTAAGAGCTATCAACGAAATAGTGAACAAATGTCATTTGTTGGAAAATAGTTTTAGCACAATTAGCATAAATATGTCCCAAATTTAGCTTCCAATTAACATTAATAGGCCCCAATTACTTCCATTTCAAAATTCATTAGCCTTAAATCATGACCTAATCATAATGATTAAAAATATGAATACACCAATTACTCATGAATAATTAATGTTTAACAATTTAATTAATCAAGTGTGCAACTTTATCATAAGCTGTAGTCTTAGCCAATTGAATTATGACACATCACTAACTTCTAATTGATTATAATTATAACGAATCAAAATTAATTGTTCGTAATCACATGTAATCGGACTTAATTTGTGAGGGTACATCCTGGCTATTTAAACTTGATTTGATGATAACTTTTAATCATGTGGTTCGCTTAAGGCTTATGACCAGTCACTTTGATCATTACAACATCAGGATCACATTGATGAAATGAAGTTAATGATCCAATGGCTAGAATTTAGATACTTATTTCCAAGTGAAATTACTCTTTTTGGCCTCCATGTGAGGTTAAATTTAGGTTTGAAAATGTGGTCAACACATTCATAAGTCTTTAGAGAGAGAGAGAGAGAGACCATTTTGTTTGTTGTGCACAAAGATTGTAGTGCTTCTTCTACGTGTTGCTAATCATTGTATCTTGGGAGGTAGATGTCCAAGAGACTCAAAGCATCTCTGAATTAATAGTGTACAGACGAAATTTGTCTTAAGGACGTAGTGCTAAACACTAGCATTGATTAGTTTTGTATTTGCCATTCTGCATTCATTTAGTCTATAAGTTTTACTTTATTTTCTATGTTATATTTAGACATATATTTGTGCATATTTTGATTATTGATCTTGTTCACAAAATCACAAAGGTAAATTACTTGTGCATATATTCCAACACTTTTTGTATAGCATAATAAATCGAAACCCATGGACCCTAGCATTGTAGATTTGGTTTGAAATTACCCCAAATTTTATTGCTTTGTTCTTTGATAGATTTTTTTTCCCCCAATATGCTTGATGATGGGTATGATGCCTAGGTGAGATTGGGGATGTCTACCATGTATCGGTGGGTAAATATGGCAAAATCAGTCAAAATTTCATAACTCGACCCAACTAAAAAATTCATGACACAAACCCAAATTTTTTGATCCAAAGTAAAAATGGGTTGACCAACCCGACCCTTTTTTCAAGTCAACTCAACTCGACCTATGACCTCACAAATTTTTAAAAAAAAAAAATTGGTAAAAGAAATTTAAATAAAACTAAGACATTACTAGTTTAACTGTTTGTTCTGAGCTTTATAGTACACAAGTCAAACTCAATTAGCAATATATAATGGACATTATTATTATTATTATTATTTTTTTTTTTTAAACGTAAATATTTTAACATATTTTGGATAATGTTGTAGGAGGCAAAATATTAAGCCAATTAGAAAATGCCACTTCAAAACTTAGTGACAATTTTTATATTTATATGTCATTAAATTAAATAAATCAATTGTTGACATGTGTCATTCAAGATGATAATTATCTTAATCAAATAGAGATAAATATCCTAATTAAATTGGAATGATAATAGTTAGTAACTTTCCCTACTAAAATAAATAAAAATAGAGATAATTATCTACAAGTGACAAGTTCTAGTGGGACTCTTTAACTTTAAGCTAATTAGAATCTACTACTTATTTTCAATGAGATCAATTAAAGTGGGACTCGTCCTTTGAAGCCACTATAAATAGAGGGCATACCTCCTCTCATTCTACACAATTTTTTCAAGATGTCAAAGTTTTGGAGAAATTCTGCCTGAACAACACATGAAAAACATTCAAAGAAATTCCTTTGAATCCTTCTCCCAAGATTTGAAGTTCTATTGGAATCAAGCTTAAAAGCCTCCATAAACTTCAAAAAGCCCTAAATCATTGAAACTCAATGGATCAAGCCTCTAAAGCCCCAAATAACTTCAACCTAAAACCCTTCAAATTCGAAGAATCTTCAATGAACGTGAAGAACATTCGAAGACTTGAAGAACAACAAACCTCTAATAAGCTCAAAGCCAAAGATTTGTAGTGAAGATCATTCGATCCATCTTCCAATCAAAGTTAAGAAGATTTCATGTTCGAGTCAAGATTACAAAGAAGATAGAATTAGAAGATTATTCTTTTGTAAAAGAAGCAACAACAGAGAATTGTATTCATTATTCAATTAATACAAATTATATTTGCAAAGCACTTTCAATTGTTTGATTTTCAAGCTTCAGAAATTTTGTGTTTACAAACACCATTCAAAATTATATATTTAACATCATTTAGATACAATGGCTTTAAGGAAACAAATGAGACATTTACATAATTGCATGCAAATGAATTGAAAAATGAATGATTGTGGCATTTTGTAATGAGTAAAGATTATTAAATCAAATAAAAAAGTACATGCCAAAATAATTTGGTCAAGATTATTAAATCAAATAACAAAGTACATGCCAAAATAATTTGGTTACAGTAAAGTTATGTGTGTTACAATGACATGATATTCATAAAAGAGACCATGTATAAATAAGTAAATAATCAAACTTTAATGTATATTCTCAAACTAAAATAGAGTGTCAACCGCAATTGATATTAGATTAGAAAATTAGTTTTTAAGATTGTAAATTTCTTATATGTTTTTGTTATTTGTCAAATTAGTTATCCAATAAGGCATTTGTAATTTTGTTTTATGTTTTAGGATGTTGATATTGTGTAGAAATGAAATTTGTGTGTTTGTTTTAACTATCTTTTGTGTTATTTTGTTTTAGTTAATAATGTTAGAATTTGTATAATTTTAAAATTATTGAACAAGTGCTAATTTGATTAGGTGAGTTCATTCTTAATACGAGTGGTGAATTCAAAGTAATGCAATTTATGTCCAAAATAAACGATTTTTTCAAATAAATTATAATATTTCTAGAGTGTGTGTTGCTTAACAATGGCATGATATTCATAAAAGATACCATATATAAATAAGTAAACAATCAAACTTTAATGTATATTCTCAAATTGAAATAAAATGCCAATCACAATTGATATAAGATTATAAAATTAGTTTTTAAGATTGTAAATTTCTTATATGTTTTTATTCTTTGTCAAATTAGTTATTCAATAAGGCATTTGTAATTTTGTTTTATGTTTTACGATGTTGATATTGTGTAGAAATGAAACTTGGTGTTTGTTTTAATTGCCTTTTGTGCTATTTTGTTTTGGTTAATAATGTTAGAATTTGCATAATTTTAAAATTATTGAACAAGTATTAATTTGTTTATGTGAGTTTATTCTTGATACGAGTGGTGAATTCAAAGTAATGCATTTTATATCAAGTAATTTGCTACATTACTTTCTAAATGGCAAATAAATTTTTTTTCTTAAAAATAAATTTATGTACAAAAATACGGGTTGACCCAATGTGCAACCCGATTGACCGACCCGTTCCAAACCTACTTAAAATAATCCATTTTAACTTGTAACTCGATTGACTCAACCTAAACCCGACCTGCTCATTTGCCATGTTTAATTTACTGGTGGGTGGTCAGTGGCTAGTGGGTTTGTTTGTGTCTATGGGTGTGTGGGTTTCGTGGGTTGCTGGCATGTGATGTGGGTGTGCTCAGAACCAGTGTTAGTTTAATTATTATGGCTTATTTTTCATTAGTTTTGAATTAGAATATCTGTTGTAGTAGCTAAGATGTGATTTGTTGTTCAAGTTATCATTTTTTTTTTTTACCCATTTTCACTATTACTACTTTGAATCATGAATGGGAAAAATTCTGTAGGTAACTCTAATATTTGTACATTAGTTTTTTTCTATAATGTCTCTTTTGATTACTGCTTGGCTTTGTAATTTAATTTGTTGAAATGTATTGAAGATGTGGTATTTTCCGGTCATAAGCAATGTGGCATCCTTTTGTCCATTTGTAAGAGCATTAGCACCTGGTTTCTAAAAAAAAAAAAATCCTATTTTATTATTTCAAAAGCTATTTTATTTATTATACCATACCATACCATACCATTTTACAACACACCCAACATCTCAAACTCTATTTTTTTCCGCTTTATTTAAATATTATTTGTTATTATTGTTTTACTATCTCTCTCTCTTCCTTTCTTTCACCCTCTTCCTCTTAAGCAACCAACAACCACCACATCACAGTGCCACCGCTAGAGACACCAAGCAAACTCGATGGCCCGAAACTGCCACTGTAAACCCATATCAGCCACCACACACACAAGACCCATACCCACACATAAAGCTCAAACAGATAAACCCGCACACACACAACACCTAAACCTATAAACCCACCATTGCCAATCAACCACCACCTTGCCAAACCCACCACCCACCCCACCACTACGACAACACCCTACCACCACCACCATGAACCTATAGATGCACAGAAACCCACAAAAAATTAAAGCAAAATCCACATAACTAAAACTTACAAAATCTGAATCCATAAGGAAAAACCTATCCCTAAATCAAAGCCCATAGCAAATTCCAACCCCAAAGCCCATCAGAATCCATCCAAAATCAAAACCCATGAACCATAAATCAACCCATTGTGAACCATAGTGCATTAATCAATCTGCCTCAACCAACACAATCGCATCACAGAGCTCAAAAATGAACAAAGAGAGCCGGAGAGAGGAAAAAGCTCGAGATAGCCAAACTTAAGAAAGCAGAGAAGAGAGGAGAAAGCTGGATCTGCTAGCAACTAGACATCGGCTAGCAACCTAATTAAAAATAATAAAAAATAAAAAATAAAAAAAAAGCCACCACCAAGAGAGAGAGAGAGAGAGAGAGAGAGAGAGAGAGCTAGAGAGGTGAGATGGAGAGTGGAAGTCGAAGAGAGACAATGTGCTAAGGAGAGAAAGAATGAAGTGAGAGAAAGAATTAATATAAAATTTTACAACTTGCTACAATAATTTCTTACAAGTAAGACGTTACTATAGCAAGATTGTATAATTTTTACAACTAGCATGCTGGATAATGCATGTGTTTTTGTGCTTTGATACTAAAATATAGCAAATTATGAGATTTAGCCACCCAGATACTGATGCTCTAAGGATTCAAGGTGAGGTCATGGTGTTGTAGTCGTAAGGCTTAGAAAGCATAATGTTATCTGCTAATTAGTTGGGTCAATTTAAAAAGATGGAAATATTGTAGTGGATGTGCACGAACTTAGAGAGGAGTGGTTGGATTGGTGATATGGTTATTAGGTAGTGTAACTTAAACCCAACCCTACATGTATATATAGATAAACATTTAAATTGTTTTTTTGATTGCATAAGTTTGCAATTAGTCAACTTGTTGGTTTCACAATTTTTCCATTAATGTTTTTTTTTTTTTTTTTTTTTGGTAAAAATGTAAAACTTATTTTCTAAGTTTTACTAAAATTCATTTCAAATTCTCTAACTTTATTTTCATTTAACTAAGCCCTAAAGTTTCAAGTTTATTCAATTAATACTTGCCTTTAGAGTTGCTTTGTTAATGACCCAATTTTTTTTTTTTTTTTTTTTTTAAAGATCTTTGTTTACTCTCTTTAATTATAAAGAAATGTTATATTTACAATATTTTCACAACAAATCTCATGTTAGGTTTTTACGGGTTGTTATTGGTATGGTAGAAATGTAATTTCAGTGGTAAGTTCAAATTAAAACTAATAACAACTAACTACCTATGACTTGTTGTGTGAGTTTCAGTTAGCTCGACTGGTAAAGTTGAGCATTAGCAGCAAATGTTATATAAGGCTTCGCTTGGGAGTTCATAAAGGAAGGGAATGAAATGGAATGAAATAATAATAAGGGAATGGAATGAAATTGAATGTATTTAAGTAAGGGAAATGAATAGAAAATAATAGAATGGAATGGAATTAAGTAACCTTGATTGGATGTTTTAAAATAAAGGAATGGAAAAGAATGAAAATGAATGGAATGTAAATAATCTTATTTAGGAGCAACATGGAAAGAATGGAACAAAATCATTTTATGACAATATTACTATTAGACCCCTATTTTAAAATAAAGAGTTGAATATACAGGGGTATTTTAGAAGTTTTAGTAAAAAAAAAATCATTAAATCTAATTTTATTCCTTCCGATTCCTCCCAATTTTAGGGGAAATGAAAATTTGAGGTTTTAAGGAAATAGAGAGGAATGAGTGTTCCTTCCTACCCATTCTATGCCCTCTTACTTAAACTTCCGAACAAGGGAATAAGCTTTCCATTTATTCCATTAAAACTTTCAAACAAGTGAATAGAAGAATATTTTAAAATGATTCTTTTCATTTTTTTCCATTCCATTCCACTCTCTCCTCCCAAGCGAAGCCTAAGCATTAGCAGCAAATGTTGTAGAGGTAGCATTTTATTTTATTTTTTTGGATAGGGTAGCACCTCTCTTAATTATAAGAAAAACTAACAAAAATATTTCCAAAAATTAAAATAGAAAAAAAATTAATTACTATTATTTAGTAAAAAAAGAAGAAGAGAGAAACCCACAATACTGATGCTCCTCTTCCTCATCGGGTTCTTGCCTAATCTGATCACTGATGCCTCACGTTTGAACTGGGTTTATACGTTTTGAGTGGCTGAGCAATTTCTAAAACTCTCCTTAAATCTGAATTTTACAATTTTTTTGAATCTGACATTTACGAAGACAGTGGCTGGCTTGAAGTCTCTGATTATCTATGCAAGTAGCCCACTTTTCTTCTTTTTTTTTTTTTTTTTGGAAGCCATTTTTCAATTGCTTTTGAGAGATTTTTCAAGATGTGATATGTGAGTTTTCTTTCTGTGTAAGCCCCTTGTTTGTTTCTTGGGAAAGTTCAATTTAATTTTTTTTTTTTCATCTCAGATTTCTTACCTATCAACCTAAACTTAATTGAATTGAATACAATTGTAAAGGTACTACTAATCTCTTTTTCAATTGTCTTCAATTAAGGATTTCAATTCCTAATCCTCTTTCCTCTCTATTCTTTTTTGTTGAACTCAGGGAAACACCATAGAAGATCGAATTCTACCTGGGCTTCGTCTCTTCAAAAAATGGTTAGTTAATTTTAAGATTTTTTTTTTCCCTTACCAATGTAGAATTTAAATTATTTAATACTAAATATTAAATTTGATGTTTCTGATGTCCTTTCACGATTAGATTTTTATTACTGCGAGGGCCAGTTTCGCTTGTATGATTTTTCGACAGGAAATTTGATGGGTTTCTAAAGCTTTGATCTCAGGAATATGAATAAGAAACCTTTAAAGTTTGTTTGGTTTAGTTGATGCTTCAGATTTTTTGATTAAAAAAAAAGTAATCAAATTTTGTAAGTTTGTTGGTGGTGAGATGTAATTGTTCTCGACTTTGGGTGGAGGGTCACTTTGTCAAGAGTGTAGTAAATATGTAATTCTAGACTTCAGCTCTCTGCGATGTTTTTATTGCTTTCAGTTCAGACTCAGAATAATTTGGATTTCTTGGCTTTCTTTTATTTTGGATTTAGGATTGAGGTTGGATAGTGTATTTAATTATCCCATAATAATATTATGATAATCGTGATTCACTGCCAAGGATGGGCTATATTTTCCAGTTGCAAAGATTTTTGTGCTATAATTTTAGTTTATCAAAGGAAAAAAAATAAAAATGTAGCCAACTTTGACATTGAAGGAACAGTATCGTTGCCTGATGCTTGTACTCTAAAACTTACTGCATATTTTTTATTACTGCTGGCTTCATTTGTTTTCATTATTATCTACCGTGAATGTCCTTATTTTTTGGAAATATTTTTGAGCTCTTGAGCTTATTGTGTATATTATCATTATTGCTGGCTTTATTTGTTTTCATTATTATCTACAGATTGAATCTAACTGCCATGAAGTTCTCATTGTGATTCTTTCGGTTATTTTATTTCTTTGAAGCAAGTATAGTCAAGCTTAATTTTTTTTTTTTTTTTTTTTGTGAGCTAATTTAGAATCTTTAATTTAAAATTATCTCAAAATTTGCTTGATAGGTGAATTTTTACATTTTTTTTCAGCAATGCCTGTTATAAAGTTTTGAAGATAAAGTGGTTGAGCATAATAGAGAGTTTTATGCATGTGGAGGGTTGTAATTTAGAGCTTGATTTTTAATCACATTTATGGTAAGTATTTTTGCTATATGTTATGTATATCAAACATGTTTGAGGGGCGATATTGTCAAATTTCCATCTTGAGAACTTTGAAATCTTTGTGAACATGTAACTTGACAAAAAGAAAAAAGAGATTTCTGTGGAAATGTATTTTTTGTTCTGCCCTCCAGTCTGTGACTGTGGCCTGTTCTTTTCATTTCTAGGATAAAGATTCTACAGATTTCTTAGATCAATGAAAAAGAAAGAGCCCCTATACATTTATGCTCAATGAGCTCAAAGAACTGATGTAGAGTTGGATAATAAGAATTGAATATTTGGTTGTGAAAGGAATGTATGCCCTAGTGTGATTATTTTCCTTTATTCTCTCTTTTCTTCTTCTCTTTCTCATGTTACTATTGTTTATAGGAATTTTTCCTCCAGCCCATGAGCACCATAAATTTTTCTCTTCTCCATTTTTTTTTAAATGATAAGTAACTCAATCAGTCTTAAACTCTCATGTCATCCTCCATCCTGCTCTTATAAGGAGAGAAGGTTCCATTTGAGCTGAAGCTCAATAGCTCTCAAGTTACAAGTTACAGCCCCAAATCAAACCTTTTATTTTTATTTTTTATTTTTAACAATCTCTGTTTTAGAATCCAGGGTTAGGTTCTCTAAATATTTTTCCAGTGCATCTTCTCCCCCCTCTTCAGCTTCGCTGTTGCTGTCCCGTCTTATTATCAGAACTGAAACCTGGTAAGAAAAAGGAATAATGTTTAATTTTTATTGACGAAATTAGAATCCATGTGATTATCAAGACAAGAATAGTAAAACTCTTTTTTTACGATCTTATTCTGCATCACGCTTTCTGGTAGCACCATACTGAACAAGATATTCATCGTTCATTCGGTTAGTCTCAATATAAAGGAGAGCAGAGCAGTTTCTACAGAGATTGTAAAAAATAAAAATAAATAAATAAAAAAAAAAAGAAAGAAAAGAAAAGAAAAAAGAAAGGGTTTGATTTGGAGTTTGTAAGAAAGAAGGAAAAGAGAGCTAATGAGCCTTAGCTCAAATGGAACCTGCTCTCCTTATAAGAGCAAGATGGAGGGTGATGTGAGTGCTTAAGACCAATTGGGTAACTTACCAATAAATTTAAAAAAAGGAAAAAGAGAAAAATTTATGGTGCTCATAGGCTGGAGGAAATATTCCTATTAACAATAGTAGCATGAGAAAGAGAAGAAGAAGAAAAGAGAAATAAAGGAAAAATATCACACTAGGGCATACATTCCTTTCACAACCAAATATTCAATGCTTATTATCCAACTCTTCTTCAGTTCTTTTGAGCTCATTAAGCATAAATGTCTAGGGGTTCTTTCTTGTACTAGTAGCATTAAAACTCCTTATTTGACTAGTAGATGACTTCCCAATAACAATAAAGTGATAAAATACTCCAATGAATTAAACCAAAAATACTTATAATCTCCAATAACCCTTAATTAGCAAGAGTTGCAAAAATTATAATTTTTTCCTTGAATACAAACTTTGACCATTTAGAATATTTATAACTAGAAGTTTAAAACCATATGACTATTACTTCAGTTGGACTTCATGCACTGACCCAATAAAATAGTCTTGAAAGTACACAATATGAAGTAGCAACAAAATGTCTTCCATGGTTGTATCATTCTCCCCCAGTTAGGAGAATCTAAGCCTTGATTTTGAGAGTGTTCAAGTACAAGAACTCTTGAACTTGAAAATTGTACCAATTCTTCAATTACCTTTGGAAAGATAAAGTCAGTGGTTTGAAGGCTTTTCAATGTAAAACCCTTCTTGGTTGATCCATAGCTATAACATTATTGTCTTACATGGTCTTGACTTTTCCATTATTAGCCTTTTGCTCACCTTTCTCTTGGCACTCTCTATTACCCTTGTATTTGGCTGTTCTTGAAAGTAGACTTCTCACATTGACCCAATAAACACATCTTGAAAGGAAAATTCCAAAGTAAGCAACAAATTATTTTTCCATTGTTGCTTCAAAATGACTGTAGAAGGTTCTATTGTATAAACTTATAGTACAAGGGATTTAGGAATTAATATCCTAAATCCACAATATAGTATCCATATCTACTCTTTATGAATTTTTTTTTTTTTTCCAAATGCTACCTCAGTCTTGAGTTAACTTCTTTCTTAATCCTTTTTCTTTTTCCCTTATTTCTGTAGAGCATACACAGCTTACTATTGTCTAAGAACTGCTGAAGGCTTCTTCTAATGGAGAAAGGAAATGGATGTTGCTTCTCCATTATGGCTTCAAGTGCTACCATTACAATTTTTCTCATTGGTGTCACCTTAGTCATGTGTCGTGTCCTCTATGCTATGTATTGGAGCAGCAAATCTCTTCACAAAAGAGCTCCACAACCTGTCAGTACGCTCGTTGTTTTAGGTTCAGGTGAACTTCTGGATCTACCTTGATTTCTGTTAATATAAAATTTGTTGATTCTTTATTTATGATTATTTTTTGCTTTTAATCATTGGCCATTTTACACTTGTAGGGGGTCACACTGCCGAGATGCTTAATCTCTTGTCTGTGCTGCAGAAAGACAGGTTTTCTCCCAGAATCTACATTGCTGCTGCTACTGACAATATGAGTCTCCAAAAAGCTCGTTTGTTTGAGAATTCCCTTGCTGATGAGGTAGATATTGTTCTGCTTTTCATTTCAACCCTTTTTTTTTTGGCCTTTTCCCCTCGTCTCCCAGTCAATGAAGGGTTCGTGTTTTTTGAAGCTAAATGCATCCCAGATATATTCTCCTTCAGGAAGCTCCCTCCTTTTTTTTTGCATTGTTAGTAGATTCGTACAAAGTCATCATGGTCTGTTGCTCAATTTGGGAGGGAATGACTTTTAGCTTGTCTTATGTCTAACATGGTTGTTGAAGGACTAAGTCTTCAATTTGATCATGTGACTGTATGCTGTGTCATTTCTGTTCTCTTGTTTTGTGCTTAAGTGAGTTGTTGCTTGACAATGAGAGAGAGAGAGAGAATAATGTGATCCTATGATAATTTTGCAAGGAAACAAATGTGCTTTCAAGTTCAGCATCTTTGCCGTATGTGGGGGGAGTTCAAAGCATTCTTGGCTTGATTGGTGATTACGTAGCATGAACCCATTGATACTATAAAGCCATTGGTTAGAAGATTGGAAACGTGTATTGTGGTCTTGTGTAGCTTGCATTTTGGTGTTCAATTTTGTGGGCTATATAGTAACTTCCCACAGACTTCAGCATGTTTGCTTAGCACTTCCTATACTTTTGTTGGTTGCCAGACCTTGCAGGACACTACGGGCTAATTATTCATATAATTTTCTTCCAATATTCCTAGCTCTCTACAGTGACTTCGTGTATTTATTTTTTATTTTTTTACCTTGATTGTAATCAATAGGTTAAAAGAACATAGAGACAAATTAAATTGGGTATAGTTATTACATTGCGCTCCTGTGTGGGGATGTTTATAGATCGTAAATGCAGTGGATTGTGCTTCTAATTAAGAGCTTGATTGGTGCTGCATTATATTTTTGCTGGTCTATGTATGAACTTTCTTCTTGAAATTGTTTTTACTGCAGACCGGAGTCAGGGCAGTAAAGACTGCACAATTCTTGCAGATATATCGAAGTAGGGAGGTTGGTCAATCATATATAACTTCTGTTTGGACAACTCTACTTGCTATTGTTCATGCCCTTCAACTAATGATTAAAATCCGACCCCAAGTGGTATTATTTCTATCCTTCTTGTTTGTTCTCTCTTTCATTTCTATTACTTTGGTTATAATTCATTATTCACTTTGTCCCAACCTCAGATTATATGCAATGGGCCTGGCACTTGTATTCCACTATGTGCAATCGCATTCTTATTTAAGGTTTGGACATGTTTCATTAAGACTTTATTTCTTTTTGCTGATGGTATTTTATACTTAATTAACTCACCTAGATTGATTCGTTGAGATGATAATGAAATTTCAATTAATGTTGAGTGCAGGTAATAGGAATTAGATGGTCATCTATCTTTTATGTTGAGAGTATAGCAAGGGTGAAAAGGCTGTCTTTAAGTGGTTTGCTTCTTTATAAGTTACGAATAGCTGATGAGGTTTTTGTGCAATGGCCACAACTACAGAGAAAATATCCCCGAGCTCACTATGTTGGTTGTCTCATGTAGTTGATTGCTTCATGCTACTACCATGGGTACAAGTTTTGTAATGTACTTGCCTATTTCAAATTATTAGGGCTAGTCTTTCTTTCTTTCTTTCTTTTTTTTTTTTCTTTTTTTTTTTTAAATTTTTATTTATATATATAATTTAAATCACAAGAAAATACGAGTGTTTTGAATCCCATTGTGGAAAGGCAGAAATTATACGAGTGATTTTTCAGTTCATACTACATAATTATAATAATAACCTTGAGTTCATTTAGTTTTAAATTTTTTTTAAGCATATCCTGGGACACTCTCTCTCTCTCTCTCTCTTCGTCAAATCTTTATCCTTTTTTTTTTTTGACAGAAAATCTTTATCCTTTTATTTTCCTGCAAACTGGTAGAAGTTGAATTTATACTTGCAAAAAACCTTAATCAATACAATAAAGCCCTCACTTATTTCAGCTTTATTTTCACACTAAAAATGCACAGTTATCATTATGAAAGGTAACACCTTAATACCCATCCACCTACAGCATTCACATCACTAACATCACTAGTACTAAAACTTTTAGCTTTTAGCATCTCAAAAACCGATTTTATCTAATTTAACACCATATTTTACAATACATACTACATCAAATCTTCTATTTTTGCCTATAATACATCAAAATAATGAGTTTGAATTTGGTAAGTACGGGATGTAAAGCTTCTATTATACACATTCAATAATAGATTGCCACAATAACCTTTACTTAATGAGAAATATACCCTACCATACCTAATAACATCTCAATTAACTCCCACTTTCATCAATGTCTTTGATTTCAGAACAAACTTAAACCCAAATCTCATCCTTTCTTATCCAAAAATAAATAAAAATATGAAATCTCATTGTTTCCTGCATCGTTGCTCTAGTTTTAATTTTTCAAATATGAAATCTCATCGTTTTTGCAGGCTTGCTCAAGTTTTAATTTTTCTTGATTTCTCGTTTTTGCAGGCTTGCTCAAGTTTTAATTTTTCTTGATTTCTTCTTTTTCCCAAAATGGATTTCGAGATATCTCAATCGTTTCCATCATTCGCTCAAGTGAATGCTGTTGAGATTTCTTAATCGTTTCAACATCATCATCCCAATTGTTCGCTCCGCCACGCTAGCCGCTTGAGTCATTGTCGGATCCTACATTTTGCGATCTCAAGGTTTATTCCTCTTGATTTTTTTTTCTTTTTTCCCAAAATGGATTTCGAGATACTAACTTTTCATGTAATTTTGAATATTACACCCGTCCATACTGAATTTATCATATACACACACACGATCTCCAATTGATATAACCATAATGCAAAGAAAAACAATCATTCCAAGGATGTAATATAGCACATCAAGTTACAATTTCAATAAGCAAACTAAAAAAAAAAAACACACTACATATTTTTTCTGAGAATGTTACTTCACAAAGATGGTTTGGTTTCGCACCAACCAGATGTCCAAAACATCACTATAAAGAATTATTAATGCATCCCATTAATTCAGGTGTGTATTCCAGCCCAATTCCATCTGGAACCCAATAACTCTTTTCTATTTATGTTGCGTTTGGGATAAGTTTATATTGAACAACTTCTTTTACTATTTAGTTTATTTTTACTACTATTTATGGGATTCATTACACTTTTTGATACTGTACAACACCTAACACCCAAGTTCATATTGGACCTTGGACTATGAATCAATGATATGGGCCAAAGATCCAACCTTCACATCAACAAGAGCCCCAGCCCAAACCCACGAATAGCTATCAATGTGAACTGAGTGTTGTCCGGACACTTAGAAGGTGGATTGCGTACACTCTGCTCACAGGATTCTCGGGAAACCATTTCTGAGCACTATGCACATGCCCGGCCACATTGTCGTTTAAGTGCCTGGCAGAATCTTAGGAAACTCCGCTGCCGAATACATTAACTGAAGTGGGAACCATTTCCAAAGCTACTCGTACCTAAAAATCCACTTAAGCCCATTGACATTGGACCCTTCTTTGCACTAAGGGAGAAAATAATGATGATCACCCCATTAACAAAGGCTATAAATAGGAGAAATGAATGGATAGTTGAGGGATGCAATTATGAGGAAAGAAAAGAGTAAGGGAAAGAGAGAGGAGATAACATTGAGAAAGAGAGAGAAAAGTGATTGTATTGGGTCTTTTAGCCTAGGACAACCCAAGGTAGGATACCCAGACCCACCATATAAGTAAATTGTGAGCCCAAATAGTGGTTTGGCCCAGCAAGCCCGTCTTTGGAGCCTACAATTGGCACCCACCGTGGGGCTCTCCTACGACGTTGTAATTCTAGAGGGACTTAAACTCAAGGACAATGTCCAAAAGGCATTCGGGGGACCATGCGGGAATCGGATCCGTAGGGTCTTCTCGGGGGTCAAGTTGGTGAGATCACAGATAGAAAGAACGAGAAGATAGGAGGCATGACCAACTAGAAGTGATGTCCGGCACAGGAGAGGGGTCGTACCAAACCCAACGGACGGTTTCTGGTGCTACGGGACATAGGCAGAGGGAGGAACGGGATAAAGAGCTCGAACGGCTCCGTAAACTAGTCAGGGGTCTAGAGCTGAAGGTGAAAGATAGGCGTCGGGGAGGAGACAGAAATGACCGGTAACAGGGGGACGGGATTGGGGGAAATAGATATGAAGAGGGATCCAATCAATCTGGACCTCAATTGCAGCAAAGTCGTTCACATTCCCGGGAATCCCGTCGGTACCGAGACCGTTCGCACTAGAGAGGGTCTCAATGAAATAGGAACCGGTCTTCATCCTGGGAATCAGGGCAATGCCGAGACCATTCACATTCTCGGTAAAATCAAGTAAGGGACTCACTCTCCCTGGAAGAGAGGTGACCCTAGAATGCTGCTATGGACGCACTCTACGAAAAGCGCCGATGATGAGTCGCACTCTACGAAAAGCAGCTTGGTCCCCGTTTTCGAATGAAATCAAGCGAGTCGAAATGCCAGACAAGTTTGCCCGCCCACCATTCAACTGCTATGACGGGAAATCTGATCGGTAGAACACGTCAGCCAGTTTGTGACATGCAGCCGAGTACTTCAGCCAGTAGACGCGCTCCTCTCAATGAAAATGAGGGCGAGAGAGACCCTTCGTAGTTACGCCAGCCGGTATTGGGAGCTATACAACATGATTGGCGGAGATAATGAAAGGGTGGCGACAAGCACATTTAGGATGGGGTTGCTTGAGGATTCAGGGCTACGAGAGTCGTTAACCAAAAGGCCGCCCGAAGGCATGCGGCTGCTTATGAGATGCATCGAGGAGTACAAACGATTGGAAGATGACTAGCTGCAGAGCAAAGGCAAAGCGTCGATGATGACTCGTCCCCGAACGGCAGGTTTCCCGTTCAGGCCTCGTAGGAGTCTAGCAATTCAAGAACTAGCCACACAAGTGGGAGAAGTGAACGTGACGTTTAAGTAACTGGTACACAGGATTCTTAACCAGATCAAACATGAGCCGTATTTTCGATGACCCAACAAGATGGGGGGACCCATCTAGAAGGAATCAGAGTCTGTACTGCACTTATCATCGAGACAATGGTCATACCACTGAACAGTGCCAGGTATTAAAGGACCACCTCGGGCAGCTAGTCAAGGTCGGGCATTTAAAGGATTTCGTGCCAGACTCGGGGGACAGAGTCATAGGGCAAGATACCCGACAAAAGGGAAACCCTTTCTCACCCCTTGTGGGGGTAATTGAAGTAATTCATGTTGTGCCAGAGAAACTCATTGTAGGAAGGAGGAAAGGGGTGTTGACAGTAGTACCGGTAGAAGGTAACCCGGGTCTACAGTCATCGGGTAAGAAGATGAAGTTTGTATAAGAGCCAGTCTCGTTTGACGATGACGATTTAGAGGGGACGATTCAACCACATGATGATGCGTTAGTGGTCATGGCCCAGATAAACGGCTTCTTAGTAAAAAGGATGATGATAGACCAGGGAAGCGGGGCCGACGTGATGTACCCCAATCTATTCAAGGGACTCAGACTAAGGAAGGAGGACCTCATAAAGCACACTTCACTTTTGGTTGGGTTTGATGGCAAAGTAGTGATTCTTGAGGGGCAAATCTCTTTCTCCGTGATTATGGGAGGGAAAGAGGTATCTGTAACGTTCACAATAGTAAGTTCATTTTCCTCGTATATTGCCATCCTGGGAAGACCATGGATTCACTCAATAAGGGTCGTCCCATCAACACTTCATGTAAAGATTAAATTCCCAGCTGAGCAGGGTGTTATGGTAATAAAAGGAGACCAGCAAGTGGCCAGACAGTGCCTTACTGTCGTAGTGAATTGGAAGCAAGGGAATCAGGCCAGTCAGGGAGAAATCACCGGGCAACTAGTGGGAGGCATGGAGGCTGGGCGGCTCGAACAGGAGCGTGTTGAACAGGAGGATGTGTCTTGAAAAGGCTTGTTATAGCAATTAAAGGATCCCCAAGAAGGGATGGGGGTTGGCTACGTTGAGGAGTTAGTAAAGGTAAAAATACTGCCAGACACTAATAAATATTTTCTGGTCGGAGCAAACATGAGTTGCAAGGAAAGAGTCCAAGTATTATTATTTCTAGTTCAAAACTTATATGTTTTCGCTTGGGATCCTTATGAAGTTCCCGGGGTTGATCCCGGGTTTATTGTCCACAAACTTAATGTGGACCCCTCATATCCCCCGAAGAAGCAGAAGCCGAGAAGGTCGGCCAAAGACCACATTGAGGTAGTGAAACAGGAGGTGGAGAAGCTGAAGGGCGCAAGAGCCATAAAGGAGACCTTTTTCCCGGAATGGCTGGCAAATATCGTGGTTGTTCGGAAGAAGAACGGAAAATGGAGGGTTTGTGTGGATTTCACGGATCTGAACCGGGTATGCCCAAAGGACCTGTTCCCCATGCCAAAGATTGACTAATTAGTGGACGCCACTTACGGGCACCCGAGGATGAGCTTCCTGGATGCCTTCCAAAGGTACCATCAGATTGCCCTGGCCGGTGAAGAGCAGGAGAAAATGGCGTTCATATCCCCCGATGCTAATTATCATTACACCGTGATGCCTTTTGGGCTAAAGAATGCCGGGGCGACATACCAATGGATGATGATGAGGATGTTTCGAAATAAAATTGGGCATATGATCGAAGTGTATATCAACAATATGGTGGTGAAAAGCAAACAAGAGGTCCAGCATGTAGAGGATCTTTGAGGAGTGTACGAGGTGTTGCGAAAGCACAGATTGCGTTTTAACGCAGAAAAATGCACCTTTGGAGTAGGGGCCGACAAATTTTTGGGGTACTTGATCACCAACAGGGGGATAGAGGTCAATCCCGACCAAATTGAAGTCGTGAAGTGTCTCTAGTCACCGAGAAACCCGAAAGAAGAATAGGTATTGACCGGGATGTTGGCTGCTCTCAACCGGTTCATCTCAAAATTTTCGGATCCCTGTCGTCCTTTTTATCAGCTTTTGAAGAAGTGGAAGGGGTTTCGGTGGGATGATGAATGTGAAAAGGCTTTCCAGGACCTTAACGAATACTTAGTGCAAGCACTGATGTTGAGTGCACCAGAGCCCGGAGAGGAATTATTCATGTACCTCTAGGTATCCGAACATGCTAAGTGATGTGCTTTTAAGAGACCAAGGAGTACAATAGCCCATGTATTATATCAGCAAGACTCTAGTTAACGCCGAGACCAGGTATTTTCCCTTGGAGAAATTGGTGTTGGCCCTAGTGCATGCTATTAGGAAATTGCCTCAGTACTTCCAGGCTCATACCGTATATGTGTTGACCAAACATCCCTTACAGTCATTGAAAAGATCTGATCTTACGGGGCGAATAGCTAAATGGGGAACACAGCTCGGGGCATTCGACGTGAGGTATAAGCCGAGAAGTGCAGTAAAGGGACAGATATTAGCAGATTTTGTAGCAGAATTCTCTCCTAAAGGGGAAATGGTCTACCAGGTGGAGCACCGCCCGTGGAAGGTATATGTGGATGGGGCTTCCAGCACCAAAGGGGCAGGAGCCGGGGTAGTCATAATCACCCTAGAGGGAGTTCTCTTGGAGCATTCGTTCAAGCTGGGGTTTAATTCCTCTAACAATGAGGCAGAGTATGAAGCTTTGCTTGCCGAACTGAGGGCTGTTTCACGATTACAGGCCCAGGACGTAGAGATCTATTTGGATTCAAGACTCATTATCAACTAGGTACAGGGGAATTTTGAGGCTCGAGATCCTCGGATGAAAGCATAGTTAGACTTAGTGAAGCAGGTCATGGACGGCTTTTGTATGGGGAAGGTGATTCAAGTGGCTTGAGCACAGAACTGACATGCTGACTCTCTCGCCACTCTGGCATCGTCAATTGCCAAGGATATTCCCCGACTTATCAGAGTGGAACTCGTCCCCGAGCCCAGCATTAAGGTGGCAGGAAATGAGGGAGCTGTGAGAGTCAAATTCACAGCAGTCGCAACACTTGGTCCGAGCTGGATGGACCCCATCATAGATTTCTTGGCCAATGACCGGATCCCAAATGATAAGAAAGAGGCTAACAAAGTCCGCAGGGTGGCTGCCCTGTACTAGTTGTCTGGATACCGGAAACTCTATCGTAGGTCATTCGGAGGGCCATATCTATCATGCTTACACTCAGAGAAAGTAGGCCAGCTCCTCGTCGAGTCGCACGAAGGGATATGCAGCAGCCATGTAGGGGGATGGTCATTGGCACACCGAGCAATGACTCAGGGATTCTGGTGGCCTCGGATGCAAAAGGACACCGTGGAATACGTTCAAAAGTGTGAACAGTGTCAGAAGCATGCCCTTCAGATACACCGGCCTGCCGGGCATTTGAACCCAATTAGCAGTCCTTGGCCTTTTGCACAATAGAGGCTGGACATACTCGGGCCATTTCCCCGAGCGACTGGCAATCGAAGATTTGTGTTGGTGGCCTTTGATTACTTCACCAAATGGGTGAAGACAGAAGCTTTGGCCAATATCCGGGACGTAGATATGAAGAAATTCGTATAGAAGAACATAATCACCAGGTTCGGGGTCCCGGACTCCCTTATATAGAACAACGGGCTGCAGTTTGACAGTCGAAGTTTTCGCAAATTTTGCAGTAATCTCGGCATCAGGAATAGGTACTCTATTCCAGTGTATCCCCAAGACAATGGCCAGGCTGAGGCCATGAACAAGGTGATCGTGAACGGCTTGAAGTGAAGGTTGGAAGGAGCGAAGGGCAACTGGGCTAAAGAACTACCAAATATTTTGTGGGCATAACAGACAACTCCTCAAAGATCCACGGGTGAAACCCCATTCTCTCTCACTTACGGAGCTGAAGCCATGATACCAGCCGAGGTCAACCTATGTAGCGCACGGGTCTCAGAATTCAATACGAAACAGAACGAAGGTCAGCTGATGGGGTGCCTAGATTTACTTGAAGAATACTGAGAAGCAGCAACCATAAGGCTAACAAAGTATCAGCAAAAGCTTGCCCAGTGCTACAATCAAGGCGTAAGGGTGAGAGAATTCAGTGCCAGAGACTTGGTACTAAGAAAGGCAGTAGGAAGCATGCGAGATACAAATGCCGGAAAGCTTGCCCAAACTTAGGAAGGACCGAACAGAGTTACAGCTATTGTAGGCATGGAGGCGTATTATCTTGAAGAAATGAACGAAGTACCATTGCCCCAACCTTGGAATGCTTATAATCTTAAGAAGTTTTATCATTGACCGGCCACACTTGAAAGAAATGTGTATAGTACTGACTCATGATAAAAATGCAACTAATTCGTTCTTGCCGGGAAAATTCTTTTTGTTCACTATGTCTGGTTGATGGACAAAGGGGAAGCTTAGGAAATTCAAGCAGCTCAAAAATATTTCTAAGGATAGAAGGCTGCTTCTCGGTTCGATTCCTATCATCGAGCAAGTGGAAACCTTACTAAAATATTTCTAAGGACAGAAGGCTGCTTCTCGGTTCGATTCTTATCACCGAGTAGGTGGAAACCTTACGAAAATATTTCTAAGGACAGAAGCCTGCTTCTCAATTCGATTCCTATCAACAAGCAGGTGGAAACCTTACTAAAACATTTCTAAGATTATAAGCCTGCTACTCGGTTCAATCACCATCACCGAGTAGGCAGAAAACTTGGTCGGAATTTCGGAAAACACAATCCAACTTCCCGGTTCAACCCCTATCAACTAACAAGGGAAAGTCGCGCATACATTTGCGGAAACTTTGAAACAAACATAAGAAAAGGAAAACTATACATGCATCATCACTATTGATCGGCAACTAACACAAATTTGAAATCAAGCATGATAAATTAATCTTATCATCACCTAAACCAGGTGATATTGGGATTCAAAGACTGAGCAAATTGTTTAAAACCAGGAAATAATTGTCTAGTCGCCACAGCCCAGCGACTTGGGCATGCCAGTGCAAAATTAAATAAAAACAATAAGAATAAAAGCAAATAAAAGACATATAAAGCAGGTTCGGCAATTAAGAAGAAAGTTCCACAGGCTAGGTCTCGGAGGTCATTTCGGCGGAGTGGTGCTCGGGTACGGGGGGTTGGGAATGGGCATCTTCACCTTGAGGGCCTTCAGTGGGAGGGTTGCTGGTTACTTCTGCCCCAATCATCTCCATGTGGGCATCAATCTGCTCCACTAGCTTCCTCAAGCTATCCGTCTCCTCCTCTTCGCTTGGACCGGCTAGGTTTTGAATGGCGGGGACAGAGACTGGAATGGGGATCTGATCAGGGTCCTTAAGAGAGGAGTCCTCGGGCACCCCTAAGGCTTGTAGAGTAGCCATCCAACCCTCCCGGAAAGATAGTTGCCGAGCTTGCCTAACCACTGGCTCCATGCTCTTCTCGGCGTCAGCAAACCCCTCATCGTAGCACTTATTCTCACAAGTTTCAAAGGCCGCCCGCAGATCAGCAACCTCTTCAGATAGATTGGACTTCAAGCTTGGTGTTTCGGCCAGCTTCACTTCTATTTCATTCTGCCGCACCACTAGCTCTGCCGAATCTCGGGATTTCTCCATAGCAGCTGCCCTCTTCTTGGCAGATTTGGCAATTTCTCCTTTCTCCTTAGCCGCTTTCACGGCCTTTTCCTTACTGGCTTTCTCCCAATCAACCTCCTCGGTAAGATCCTTCACCCTCTCATTCAGTATATAGGCTAGCTGGGCAGACTGTTAAAGACAATGTTATTCACTCATGGTAACTTGAGGTTACAACGAACATTAAAAAAAAAAAAAAAAAAAAAAATATATATATATATATATATATATATATATATATATATATATATAAGGACATGCACATAAGGAAAATGATAGTAATAAGAGTGCAAAGGAAGAGGACTTACTGCGATGGTGTGCCATTGGAGTCTTCTCCCCATGGACTCATCGGTCCCGTCAACAAATGCGTTGACATCCTCGGGCAGGAGGAGACCGTGGACCAAGCTTTGGGCAACACAGCCCCCTTCACCCTTCTCCTATGCCCGAACGCTTGCGCTAGTGGGGAGGGGCGTGCCGCCCAGCTCGTATGTTGGTTGCCATGGCTGCGCTAGTCTGGAAGATGAGGCCACATATGTTCCAACCTGGGCCAACAGCTCCCGGATTGTGATACCCCGAGAAGGTTGAAGGGGAGTTTGGATTCAACCCTCTCCTGGGCCGGTGGAGGATTGATCAGTAAGCCTTTGCCTCTTTCGTTGTCGACCGGGAGCAAGGGGTGGCAGGGGATGAACGGGAGGAGCCGGGACATGCCTTTGGGGTGGAGTCTGTTGCTGAATGGCCTGGCTTGTACCAGGGATGAAACGGCTGACAGTTAAAGTCCTTCTGGTCGCCATGTCTTCAAGAGCGTAATGGGTCTTGGAAGAGTCACTAGACTTCGCAGCTTCTTGCGCGGCTACTTGAACTGGATTCGCGGGTTTAGCTGGTACGACTTCATGCTGAACGGCCTCGTGGGCGCGTTCCCAGAGATGCTGGGATGCTACTTCGGCCGATTTGTCCCTTATAGGTGCAAGTTCATCCAAACAGGTATATCGTGGGCCGAGGACACGGGCCTCTCCTATAGTGATGCTGGGGGGGAGGAAGTTCACGTGCCGAACATCTATATAAGAAAGAAGTGGGCTATCTACAATGAGGGCTTGGCTAAAAGGTTGCCAAGTGGAGTATACTAGGTCTACACCGAGGATGAGGTGAGAAGCACGAAGTTGCCTATTTCAGTGAACGAAGATCTCGGACCTTAGCACAAAATTTAGGTCCCCGATGTGAATTGTTCTGATATCCTGAGTGAACACTGAACCGTCTACAGCAAAAAGAAAACGAATCAAGGTTAGAATAAATAAAGTATTTACAAATTTAGGAAACATGAGGAATTGAAGGTTAGGACGAACCAACTTCGCGCCGTGATAAAGGGGGAGGGATGTCACCAGCAAACCAATTGTCGTGCACCCAGATATATTCCCCGGCGGAATTCCTATTAGAGTCCGGCAGACAAGAAATTAGCCGTACCCTGTTATCTCTAGTCTTTAAGTAATACTTTCATTTCTTCTTTCTACAAAGGCTGTACATGTGGTTTATATCGTGGTGGTCTAATTGCAAGCCAACAGTTGGTTCAGCTTACCCACACAACTCACTACCCGGTAAAAGTTGGGGGGAAGTTGGTCGGCACTCAACTTGTAGTATCTGAGGGTGTTAAGTAGAAGCGGGTCTATGGAAAACCTGACCCTGCCTTCTAAGATGAACATCAGCGGGAAAAAGGCTGTGCCCGCCCCTCTGTGGAGGGCGATTTCACTTTCGTGACAATAAGCCAACTCCACATCATCAGGGATGCTAAAGGCTTGCCTAAAGGCGGCTAAGGGAGCTCCGACGCTCAAGAGATAAGCAAAACCCATCCTATGACTAGAAATTAATGTGGGGCTCTGGGGAAGGAAATGAAAATAAAGGAAAGGGAGAGAAAAGTTACTTTTGGCTCTAAAGGAGAGGAGGATTCTTGGTTAGTGGACTGATATGCAGGAGAATGCTCGGAAGAGAGAAGTTTCAAAGTGATAGAGAGTGAAAAGTGAGAAAATGGATTAAGATGGGTTATTTATAGGAGCCAAGAAAGGCATCAATTGGTGTGCAATGAGTAACATTAATCAGCATTAATGAAGTAAAAAGGGAGTGACCTTAGAGATGGCCAGAGCAATCCACATGCGCGCGCCTTGATTTGTGAACTGCCAGGTAATAATGACGGCAGGGCCGCAGGATTTGAAGCGATGCGTCTTTTGAGAAGTGCATTTATGGACCGCTGTAACCCCCCAAGCACATCCATTGGACTTCTCGGGCAAAACATTGCCTCTCTGGCTCCTTGATTCGTCCCTGGAGGCCGAGGATGAATCAAGGGGGGGCTATTGTACGTCACCTAACGCCCAAGTTCATATTGGGCCTTGGACTATGAATCAATGATATGGGCCAAAGATCCAACCTTCACATCAACAAGAGCCCTGACCTAAACCCACGAATAGCTAGCAATGTGAACTGAGTGTTGTCCGGACACTTAGAAGGTGGATTGCGTACACTCTGCTCACAGGATGCTCGGGAAACCATTTCCAGGCACTATGCACATGCCCGATCACATTGCCCGGACACATTGCCGTTTAAGTGCCTGGCAAAACCTTAGGAAACTCCACTGCCGAACACATTAACTGAAGTGAGAACCATTTCCAAAGCTACTCGTACCTAAAAATCCACTTAAGTCCATTGACATTGGACCCTTCTTTGCACTAAGGGAGAAAATAATGATGATCACCCCATTAACAAAGGCTATAAATAAGAGAAATGAATGGATAGTTGAGGGATGCAATTCTGAGGAAAGAAAAGAGTAAGGGAGAGAGAGAGGAGATAACATTGAGAAAAAGGGAGAAAAGTGATTGTATTGGGTCCCTTAGCCTAGGACAACCCAAGGTAGGATACCCAGACCCACCATATAAGTAAATTGTGAGCCCAAATAGTGGTTTGGCCCAGCAAGCCCGTCTTTGGAGCCTACAAATACTATTCATGTGTCTTACTATATAATTTCAACTAATTTTTAGTTTTATCTATAATATTTTCAGCAAAATGTTTTTTGTTTCAGATAAATAAGTTGTTCCTAAATGACCCTTACTCTCATTATTCTTGTGAAACGCACAATTTCGAAGAGGAGAACTCTAAAGAATGAATGTCACGGTCTGGTGACTTTATTGTCTTTCTTCTTCTCTTCTTCTTTTTATTCTTTATTTTTTGATTAACGACTTTATTGTATCAGGTGAATTGTTTGTAACCCATTATGTCTTCTTCTTACGAAAACATAGGAGTTACTATGCTCTCAGTCTGGAAAGCACCTGTGCTATAGCTGGAGCTCTGAAACATTTATCGCCACAAATAATGGACTTGAAAGATACACTTAAATGAGGCAATATACTCACAACTTGAGCTAAAGTGGGATGATTCTACGTAGTAAATCTTCAAGGATAGATTTTGGTAGAGATTGACTTTCTTTTTCTTCTTAATGTGGTGTGTTAAAAAAGTCATTTACTTATTTATAATTTGATAGTGGGAAGAGGGAACATTTAAACTTAGAAATACCTGAAGGTGCTAATTGAATTTCAAAACTCTTGGCATATGTTAACTAAGTCTTAAACTTATAATTTGGGACTAAAAAAATGTGTTATTTTGTCTTATATTTGTCTTGTTCGCGAGGAAGAAATAAGTACCTTTTAAACCATAAGCAACAAACATAGATTTATTAGTGGATTCCATTGTAATTGTTGTGTATTTTACGATATGATACAATACATGATGCCAACAAAAAAGTCCATTCACAATACCATTTATATTTTAAAAATTGTAGATTCCACAAGTCGTACCCTAACCCTTTCCCTCTTAGTTTGTTTATTAGAAGAATTTAATAGTTTGTTTGGATTGAGGAGGAGGGAGAGGAGTAGAGTAGAATTGGTTGGAAATTAGCCTAATCTTCGGCTAAGAATAGTTGAGCTATGTTGATTTATATAGTTTTTTTATGTCTAAAGAATAGCTGATTGGTTGTTGTAATTCAATTTGAAATTGCACAATTGTGATTACGTTTATATTATGAATCAAGTTATTAAATTTTGATCAATGTGAAAGAGCACATCCAAATTTATATATTTATCTTTTTATAAAGAAAATACTTATTTTAACGTTTACAAACCATTGAAATTTATCTCAAGATACCCTTTACCAACAGTTTTAATAATACTTTGATGTTTAGTAACCATTAATAAAAGTGTAATATTTTTTCAACAATTGCATAGGCTGTAGAAAAATGTTCTCAACATAGTTTTTAGGGATAATTACACTTTACTCACTTGTGGTTTACCTTAAATTTAACTTACCTACTCGTGGTTTCATTTTTGGCACTTTACCTACCCGTGGTTCAATTCGTTACTGCTCTGTAACCCACCTCCCTATTTGCCGTTACTCTAACACGTTTTCTTTCAAAACCAAAATACAAAACAGATCAAACACTCCTCTCCACCAAAACACACTCTCATCCACCTTTGCTCATCCACCTGAGAGCTTAGATG
This sequence comes from Quercus engelmannii, assembly GCA_029955605.1. Lineage (NCBI taxonomy): Eukaryota > Viridiplantae > Streptophyta > Magnoliopsida > Fagales > Fagaceae > Quercus > Quercus engelmannii. Next base: position 34,147,014 of record JARPSG010000004.1, read on the forward strand.
CTACAATGCTACCCACCTAATTTATTAGATCGAAAATCATCTGGGTTTTGATCGTGCAAGGAAACCAACGAAGAACAAGACCCACAAATTCTGGGATTTGAGCATTACAACCTGTGATTGTTGAGTTAACAAATTGGGTATTGATCGGTTTGTGTTTCTCCCTATTAGACTTTGATAAGATGCAATAAGTATTGCATCTTATCAAACTCTTCTTTTTTGACAAAATTATAAATTGTAACAATGAAAAAATTGTAAAAATGTTAATAAGAACACTAATCACAAATAAGGGGAGAAAAAATCATAAATTTTCATGTACAAAAGATTTAAGATTAGCATGTGGGCTTTCTACACCATTCAAAAATCTGCATAAAGTGTATAACTAATCATGCTTTCTTTTTATCTACTAAAGTAATCTACTATGTTCCTTAACAATGGGATGAAAATCAATCTTAAAAGATGTGACTCAATCCCCTAAAACAAACCCCTAAGCCATTAAAAAATCTGTAAAAAGTGTATAACTAATCATGCTTTCTTTTTATCTGTTCATGCATATCTGCTTTTGGATATGCATGTCAAATTATAGATAAAACAAACCCCTAAGCCTACAAACAGCATATCAAACAAAAGGCCATAATACTTCAATCCAAAAGCTTACAAATAGCATAAAAACTTTGCATATCTATCAAATCCATAATGCTTCAAATGGAACACCACCTTGCAGAAGCCCAATTTCAAAAATAAATAAATAAATCTACCTAGAAACAATTTATGCAGATTTTTAAAGGTGTAAATGCATTTTTGATCCTTACATTTTGGGGTCATTTCTATTTTAGTCTTTACATTTCTATTTTATCACTTTTAGTCCCTAAAATGAAAAACACGTTCCATTTTGGTCCTTACCATCACTCTCTAAACGGAAATATCCTACGTGGCAAACAGAGTGCACTGTTGGCACAGTAAATGCTAAGGTGTCCATTAAAGTAATATTAAAAATGCCACATCAGCATCCACATGTCCATTAAAATAATATTAAAATAAATTTATCAATTTTAAAAATTTAAAAATTATAAAATTATAAAAAATTACAAAAGGAAAAAAATATAATTAAAAACATAATTAAATTAAATTTATGAATATTACTTTATCAAATTCTATTAAACTTTCTGGGCAACCAAACACAATAAAAGTTATTAAATCTTAAAAGCTCAAACAAAATCTCCAAGCTCTCTCTGTGAAAATCTCAACCTCTCTTTCCAAGTTATCCCTTTCCACAAAAGTCTCCAAGCTCAAGGTGAAGGTAAAGGTGATTGAAGGTGGGTTTTAGGTGAAGGTGGAGGTGACTGAATGTGGTTTTGGCTAAAGAGGCTGACTGAAGGTGGGCTCTCTCTCTAAATCCATGGCTGAAATCCCAACTCTCTCTCTCTCTCTAAATTCTCTAAATTCATGGCCGAAAACCCAACTTTCTCTCTCTCTAAACCTTGGCCAAAAACCCAACTCTCTCTGGCCAAAAACTCAGCCCTCTCTCTCTATACCCATGGCCAAAAACCCAGCTCTCTCTCTCTCTAAATCTGTGGTTATTTGTGGTTTTAGATCTTGGGTTTTGTTCATTGATTTGGGATTTGAGTTTTGAGTTTTGTGTTTGGTTTCTCAGAAAGCCTAAGAAAATCTGGGTTGAGTTTTGTGTTTGGGGCTGAAAAATTTGGGTTTGAGTTTTGTCTCTATGTAATTGTTGAATGTTTTTGAGTTTTTTCTCTATGTAATTGTTGAAAAAGACTGGGTTGAGTTTTGGGTTTGGGTTCCAAAATTTTTTCTTTGTAATTATGGGCATGTCTTCGTGTTTGTAGATTCTGATTTTTGTTGATCTAGTTTTTCACCTTATTGATTTGGGTTGTTGTTGATCTGGGTTTTGAGAGGCAACAACGCACCCTTCAGCATGGAAGTCATGGGTTCCTCTCAAAAAATGGGAAAACGCGATGAATCCGGCATCCACAGCCATATGGTCACAATCTTTCAGAAAAAGTGCAGCTCTTTATGAAAGGGTACATAGGTTAATAGACTTTAGATTGCCAGAACATTGGGCTTTCACTTTTCATCCCTTACATTTTCAAAAGAAACTCAATCCATGTAATTTCCATGCTCACAGAATTTCATCCCTCTAACACTAACATAACATTCTTGTATGACTAGTAGTGTTAAATCTATTTTTTTTCTTTTCGATAATTTGGTTCGTTTATATATATGGATTTCTTTTTTTTTGGTAAAAAATTCTTTTATGATTTTACTGTGTTTTATTTTTGGGTTTGTATGACTTTTTTGGGTTTTGTGCCCTTGTGTTTTCTTGATGGGTTTGTATGATTTTCTGGGTTAATGTGTTGTTTGTATTTGTGATCTTGTGTTAATGTTTATATTTGAGTTTGTGTTTTTTGTGTTTGGTGCTAGGTTTGTACTCTTATGTTATTGTATTGATGTTTAAATTTGTGATTGTGTTCTTGTTGAAAATGAATTAAATATGAATTTATGCATTTTTTTGTTTTTAATTCTGTTTTTTCCTTTTTTATTTTGTTAAAATTGATTGGATAATTTTTTATATATTTAAAAGCTGACATGGCATTTTTTTAAATGCTAATTAAAAATTTTTATTTTTTTTAATTGACCACATCAATGTTTAATGTGCCAACAGTGCACTCAGTTTTCCACATAAGCAATTTTCGTTTGTAGGCTAACAGTAAGGACCAAAATGGAATGTGATTTTTATTTTAGGGGCTAAAAGTGGTAAAATAGAAATTATGGACCAAAATAGAAATGACCCTAAAATGTAGGGACAAAAAGTGCATTTATGCCATTTTTAAACCCAACTTCAACTGAAACACTATGCAGATTTTTAAATCTACCTAGAATAAGAGGAAAAGAGTAGATGAAAGAAAAAGAAAAAAATAATACTTCAAGCTTAGAAAGTTAGGAACTCACCCAATAGAGAGAAACCCGAAAGATCAAGATCCAATTTGTTAACAAAAAATCACAGGTTGGTAATGATCAAAACCCTGAATCAATAGATTAGTAACTCCATGGTTTCCTTGCTCAAAATCACCCCAAGGATCCTAGGCATAAACGGGTCTAAGAACTCAGGTGTGTAGCATCCTTAGTGGGTGAGCAAGTGTGAGATAGAGAGAGTGTGTGTTTCGGGGGAAATGAGTGTTTGATTTGTTTTATATTTTGATTTTGAAAGGAAACGTGTTAGAGTAATGGCAGATAGGGAGGTGGATTACAGAGTAGTAACAGACTAAACCACAGGTGGATAAAATGTCAAAAATATTGAAACCACAGGTGGTTGAGTTAAATTTGAAGCAAACCACAGGTGGCGAAAGTGCAATTACCCATAGTTTTTAATGGCGGTTCTTAACAGTCATTTCATCTATGATATTACAATTTTGATATTAATTGGACTAATTTTTAGAATTTGTACCCGGGACTAGAACATAATTGTTGCAACATTTTGACAATTAGATCAAAATAAAATAATAAAATATTAGACAGAGAGTCACCATAACTAAAAACAATGGTGTTGTGAAAATGTTCCATCCGGAGAATTTCTGTATTTTATTTATTTTTTTTTATTTTTTTACATTTAAGGAGTTAAGGACTATGTTATGTTTGGGGGTCAACATTATTTTTGTTCAATCAAAATTCTTGAGATTCTCAAATCAAGGTGTTCAATAAATTTTTTTTTTTTTTGAGTACACAAAACTTGTAAGTTTAAAATAAATTATATATATATATATATATATATATATTATTATTATTTTTTTTTTTTTTACAATTAAAATTTTTATTTTAACAACTTAGATTATTCATATGAACAATAAATTTAAAGCCGTCACCAAGAAGCGCCATACAAATACTTGGTATTAGCAAGCAATTTGAACCTCTTAGAGAGATTTCAGTGGTGGACAGGACAGGCAAATTCTGGTTTGCTAGGGGCTATGCTACTTTTGAGACATATTTCTTGGACTTTCCTACCCGATATGCTGTTCTCCTGTGCACCATTACTTGTTGAAAATATTTCCATAATAATAAATAGATAATTGGGATAGAGTTAAAGAGCAGAGCGTGGATGGAAAAAATTGCAAACTAACACCAATCTCCAAATAATTTTGTTAGTTAGCAATGTTTCTAAACTATTTAGGAAACAAACATCTCGAGTCTCTTAGACTTGAGTTCATTGTAGCAACTCGAGCCTAAGAGACTCAAGATCAATTTGCTGGTAGTGAAAATTGAGTTTTACACACTCGATTTCCTTTCTTGTTGACCCACTATTCTTCCTTTTCTTCCTTTGTTGTTCTTCCTTTTCTTCCTTCGTTCTTCATTCTCTAAATCAACAGACTTAAATCAAACCCTAAGAACAAACCCCTTTGTTCTTCATTCTCCACACCAACCAAACCTAAATCAAACCTAGAACAAACCCTTTCATTCTTCATTCAGTCCGAGCCTTTGCCACTTGGGTTTAGTCCGAGTCATTGCCTGGGTTCAGTTCGAGCTGCTACCTGAAGCCCTCTTCATGGTTTCCATTTTCCATCTTTGCTGGGTTTGTGTTTCTGTTTATCTCTTTTGCTAGGTTTTTGTTTATCTTTTTGCTTTGTTGTGGACTTGAGTTTTTGATCTCTTTGCTAGGTTTGTGTTTCTATTCTCTTTTGTTGTCGTTTCACTTTACAAAACTCGAGCCTCAAAGGCGCGATTTAGCACATTAAACTCAAGTGTCTTAGACTCGAGATGTTAGTTTCCTAAATAGTTTGGAAACGTTGCTAACTAATGAAATTTTTCGGGGATTGGTATTAGTTTGTAATTTTTTCCAGCGTGGATGCCAAAAGTCTTTGTTTTTGTCTTTTTTTTTTTCCCAAAAAAAAAAAAAAAAAAAAAGAAGAAGTCCTTGTGCTGGTGCATCAGCTCTAAAAAATATTGTTGTCCTATTTGTCTTTATGGTTTTAAAGGCATATATAATATTGCGTTGTCCTGAGTTATTGAAATAAAGCACTGGATTTCATGTTTGAATTTTTTTGTTGCACCTAAAAAATGTATTACTATTAATTTTGGTAGAGTTAAGGACTCCATTAAAATGTGGTAGAGTTAAGGACTTCATTAATTTGGTAGAGTCAAGGACTCCTTTAAAATGTGGTAGAGTCAAGGACTTCATTAATTGGGTAGAGTCAAGGACTTCATTAAAATATGGATATAGTCAAGAACTCCATAAAAGTATAACAGAGTCAAGGATTCCATTAATTGGGTAGAGTCAAGGACTCCATTAATGAATTTGATTTGGTAGAGTCAAAGATTCCATTAATTTGGTAGAGTCAAGGACTCTAGTGGAGAAAACATTGAACCAAAACTTGAGAGAGTTTTTATTTGGTAATTTTCAAATAGGATTTACGAGTCAAGAACTCATATCTAAAACTTCATGTATTGAGTTAGGAACTTCTCATGAAACCCAACCCTATTTGTTTTCCCAAACAAAAATTCAGATTTGAAGAAGAGGGAGAGGGAGAGATTTTGGTAGAAAGGGATCGATAAAATCCCAACCTAATGCATGTTGCTCCTCTGCTTGTTGCTCTTTATCTCTGTCTGTGTCTCTCTTCTTCTTCTTTTTCTTGCTGTATTTTGCTGTGAGTTTTCTCTCTATTTGCGTGCTTGCTTCCCCTTGAAACCTGCTAAACTCTTTAATTTATAGAGGAATTGAGAAACTGTTTCCCCCTTTTTTTCCTCTTAACTGATCAATTCATGGAGCAGTTTGCGTCAGCTTCTCTTGGGCAATTCCTCATTGCTTATAAATCTGGACATTTTTTAATTAAGTAACCACTTTTTTTTTTTTTTATGGGTTTCAATTAGCTTAATTGGTAAAGTCTGTAATAGTTGTATAAGAGATCTAGGGTTCAATCTCCACCAACACCAAAAACTGATTGGTGTTTTGATCTGATAATAAAGAGCTATCATCAGGAGTGGACGCTATAAGTTAAAACTCTCTCTCAAAAAAAAAAAAAAAAAAAACCTTTTTTTGTTGTTGAAAATTTAACATTTCAACATCCTCCAAGGAGGCAAGTATGCGGAGCATGTCGGTTGGGCTCTCGTGTTTACCTCTACGTAGTTCTCGTCATGAGGTTAGTGTTCTATTGGTGTGATTTTTTATTTTTTATTTGTGGATGTGTTTGGTCTTTGTGGATGTATTACTATTATTCCATGCAATGTGAAATTTCATTCCTCTTGGAGGACCATGTTCCATGTATTACTGACAGTAATTGCCATCAATTTTAAATTATGAGCATGCCGGAATCCTCCTAGGAGGCAAGTACGCGGAGCATGTCGGTTGGGCTCTCGTGTTTACCTCTACGTAGTTCTCGTCATGAGGTTAGTGTTCTATTGGTGTGATTTTTTATTTTTTATTTGTGGATGTGTTTGGTCTTTGTGGATGTATTACTATTATTCCATGCAATGTGAAATTTCATTCCTCTTGGAGGACCATGTTCCATGTATTACTGACAGTAATTGCCATCAATTTTAAATTATGAGCATGCCGGAATCCTCCTAGGAGGCAAGTACGCGGAGCATGTCGGTTGGGCTCTCGTGTTTACCTCTACGTAGTTCTCGTCATGAGGTTAGTGTTCTATTGGTGTGATTTTTTATTTTTTATTTGTGGATGTGTTTGGTCTTTGTGGATGTATTACTATTATTCCATGCAATGTGAAATTTCATTCCTCTTGGAGGACCATGTTCCATGTATTACTGACAGTAATTGCCATCAATTTTAAATTATGAGCATGCCGGAATCCTCCTAGGAGGCAAGTACGCCGTGCATGTCGGTTGGGCTCTCGTGTTTTACCTCTATGCAGTTCTCGTCATGAGGTTAGTGTTCTATTAGTGTGATTTTTTATTTTTTATTTGCGGATGTGTTTGGTCTTTGTTTAGTAGAATTTAAAATTGCTTTAATCTGTTTCTTTAAACAGATATTGCGTTTACCTCTACGAAAGAGACATAATATGATAACATTCTACTACTAAGGGACAGATTCAATATTGCGAACTAGGCTTCCTTAAGATTTTATACCGTTAAAGTCATACTCATAGATCATCTCCCATCATTCATATAGAATTCATGAAAATTCTAGTTATATGGTAAACTCAAGTATGTACCTGAAAGATTTAAAATCCCAAAAGAAAATTCACTATAATTTTAATACTAATAAATCCAAATGCTTTGAGACTTGATTTAAATTGAATACATGTGTTAGCTTTTATTCTACGCACATTAGACTTGCAAATTTAATTTATGGTAATTATTATGAATTTTTAATTACATCATTTGTCAAACTTTACAGATTGACTACTGTCATGTAAATTAGTTAATATGACCAAATGACATTATTTTGACACAATATTTTATGTGTATTCTAGACATGTTATATATTATAAATAGGGAGAAAATTGGCCTCTGCCATTTTTTTTTTTTTTAAATCTAGCATTTTGCCTCATTTCCTAAACTAATTAGGAAAATACTCCTGTTATAACTTGATTGTCCAAAAATTGAGTTTCAAAACGCTATAGAGTCCTTAAAACGTTACCATAGATATAGGGCAATCAAACTTTAAAAAAAAAAAAAAAATGCATGGAACTTGAGTTTCAAAATACCACTATAGAGTCTTAAAACGTCACTATTTTTTTTTTTTTCCAATTTTTTATAACTCGATTTTTAAAAAATTGAGTTTCAAAACAAAGACATTTCTCTAATTAATTTAGGAAATGATGCAAAATTCTGGATTTTTTTTTTTAAAAGAAAAGGACAAAAGCCCATTTTCTCCCTATAAATTGAGACCAAAACCCCATATAAGGAGTACAAACTCAGAGTCACTACCGATTCCTAGATGTTGATGATGGCAACAAGCTTTTTACCAAAAATTCTTACCAATATTTTCTTGGTATTGGTCCTAACCACAGCCATGTATGCAGCTAAAGCTACGAACCTTAAAGAAACCAAGCTATCCTTTTACCTTCATGACATCTCAGCCCTCGGCAACCCCAATGCCACGGTGATCCCAGTTGCAGGCATTGCTGGCAAGGCTTGGACATTCACCCAATTTGGCACCATCTTTGTCGTCGACGACAATATCACCGAAACCCCAAATCCAAAGTCACCCAAAGTTGGGCAATACCAAGGCCTGTACATGACAGCCTCGTTGGATGGGTTGGATTCATTTACTACAGCATCAATAGTGTTCACAAATAAAGAGTACAATGGAAGCACCATACAAATACAAGGTATTAATAATAATGCGCCTGTTACAGAGGTTGCGGTGGTGGGCGGGACTGGGAAATTCCGATTTGCTAGGGGTTATGTAACTTCTACGACATATTCCTTGGACTTTGCAACCTAAAACTCGGTTATCCAGTTGAACGTCACGGTGCAACATTACTAGTTGAAAATATTAATGGGGTCATAGATACAAGATATGGACCAGTTGCTGCTGTTGAATAAGAATTGCCATAATAGTAATCGCTTATGTGCTATACTCCTATTTGTGTTTATGGTGTAAAAGCAATAATATTGCTGTCCTATGTTATTGAAATAAAGTACTGGATTTCATCTTTGAATTTCTTTTTTGCAGTTATAAAGTATTGCTATTATCCTTTTTCTCAAAAAAGATAGAAGAAAAAAAAAAAAAAGTATTACTATCATCCCATGCCTGAAATTATTCACTCTTCCAAAGAACAATCTCACTACTGCCCAGTAATCCTTCTCTCCAATCAAGTATTGCCATCTATTGTAAGTTGCTAGTCATGCAACTGCTTGCTCACTCCCAAGTGCAGGAGATCATAGCAATATAATCCTCGAAGTACCGAGGTCGAACCACAAGGAGCGGGGTAAATTCAAAGACAATGTAATTAAAAAAACTTTTGGTGAAGATGAAGAATAATTTTTGTCTGGTAATTGTAAACAAGAATAACAATGATAACTTATTTAAATCAATAATGTAAATACTAGGGCATTGGGGTGTTTCCCTATATCGATATGAAATTCTTTGTGATCTAAGAAAATATCTATTTCATAATTGATTGTTCTTATACAATTAAAAACTTATAATTTGGTTGAACTGAGACAATTCAAGAACGCATGATAATCTCGATTAATAATGCAATTAGAAAAGTTTTCAGAAAAACCCATTCACTTTAAATCCTGATTTCTATTTGAAACTATTAGAAATTCATCTAAACAATAAGAAAAACACGATTGAACTTATTGAAAGTATGGAAGAACTAATACATCAAAAGAAATCTAATTGAACAATCAAATATGTCGTTGATAAAATCCTAGAAAGAATCACATTAAATTTTCATACTGTATAAAAGAAACATAACCCCTAGCCTAGCAAAGAGTTTAGATTGTCATTAGAGAAAGGAAAATACAAGGTTTTCTCTCCAAAATTCGTTCTCCACAGCCTCCCTTCAAAACCCCAATGTCTAAGTGTCCCAAGAAAATAAAACATTTACTATTTTAATTTCCGTCCAGGTTTATAGCGGTAACTTGTGAGTTAATTTCGGCCTTCAAAAATTGAGAATTTCGAAAAACTCAAAACTGGAAAGTTGTAGATATTTAAGTCACGGTTCCAACCTATCTGGCCTTGTGTCAATTGGATTTTTGAGGAGAGAGATACTCCCAAAATACTGATCAGTGCTTAAATCAGATATTTCCTTTTCAAATTCTGCTTCTTTGATTTCTTTCCTTATTTGAAGCTTCCAATCATGGTAGATGATCCAAGCACTCCAGCTGCACCTCCTTAGACATTTAAGCATGGTCCTTTAGCTCCACTTTAATTCTAGTTTGGCCTGCATTCTCTCACAAATTTCCTGTAAACTCATCTTTCTCACTTGATTTCTTGAAAGTAGAAAATTACACACAATAAATAGCATCTTATTCAAGAAATTATGTAAAGATAAATAATAGGGGCTAATGCAAATCATGGCTTAATTATACAAATTAAGCACAGTAATAAGGAGATAACACCCATATAAATATATAACAAGTATACATTTGAAGGTGTTATCACACCCCCCCAACTTAAACCTTGCTAGTCCCTAGCAATCCACAAAGCACCCATGTATACTAAAAATGAAAAAATTAATACTAAAATACAAGTCACTTTCGTAGGCTACACGACTGCACTTCCCATGTGCAGCAAGTCTTTGAACCCCTAGGTCATCCTAGTGGACGAGTTTACTCTCGTGAGGGTTTGCAGTGACTCTACCCACAAAAGTCAAAGGTTTCCTGAAAATTCCTGCAGCAAATGTTAGTCTGCTTTATCATTATATCATAAAAACGAATTTTCAATTTTGAGTCGGGATACTATTCATAATATTAAAGAGCTTTCACTAGCTTCACTTTTGGAGTGTGTGTGTGTGCATAGTCCATCCAATCAAACCGGCTTTTCCAAACATGCATAGACCAAGAATAATCTAGATTAGAGCCTCTACTCCAAAACCTCTCTTAAGTCATCAACACTTTGAAAGAAAACACATAGAAGTAATGGTTTCTCTCTTGAAATCACATGTGAACAAAAAGGAAAGAAGAAGTCTTAAGAATATCACATGTGTATACAAAAATAGCCGCTAAAACAACAGAAAAAGATCTCTTGGAAAGGATGTTGAATTCCTGGAAACATGAGGTTAATACCATTCTCATCCCTACTTTTTATCCCAAACACATACTAGTCATGCACCTTTAGGATCAAGTAGGACTTTAAGCTCAGTGGTAGTATAATCTTATGGCTAGGTAAAGGCAAACTGCTCTCTTTGAAATATGAGGTCTATAAATCAAATGCAGAAAATTTAAGCCAAACCCAATTCATAGCAATAACAACCAACTTGAATCAAAACAATCTTTACTCAACCATATAACCCTTCTCAAATACATGAAAGATGTGTAAGACACCAATGATTTATTGATTGATTATGTATGTCTCTTTCTTTTTCTTTTTCTCTTTTTTATTTTATTTTATTTTTCTTTCTTCTTCTTTTTGATTTTTTTGGAAGAAAAGAGAGACAATGGTGGTATCTAAACACATCAATTACTCAAAACTTGAACCCCATGAGAATACCCATAAATAAAAATGTTTTGTGATATTGTAGAAGTATTTCTTATGGCTCAAATGATGGTGACAATGGTTAATGTCAAGGTACGCTGAATATTTGTTTAGCTAGTGACAAAAAATTGGTGGTCTTAGGCTCTTAACTCCTAAAATTCCGCATAAACTAGCATGCCTAAGGACAAAAATAAGTAGGATCATGGTATATCTCCTCATAATGTTTCCAGTTGCCAACCAAAAAATGTAGAGATCTTTTACAAAAACTGAAGCATATGAGAGAAATTTAAGAGTTCAAAAAAAGATATACTCTCACAAAGAAAAGTAAGGCTCAAGAACTCTCCATATGAGTTGGGTTTTAGCTTATACCTAGCTTGTTCATGATCCATGCATATCCAACATCCAACATCTGCTAACCTGGCTATTGTGCTCAAAAGTTTCCAATTGTGCTTTTCATAAAAGAGTCTTAATATAACAAATAGTATAACCAACTCAGCATTATTCATTCCATCACATGATATAAAAATAAAGCTTAAGTATAAAGAGAAGAAGTTACCTTAAGCATTTAAATTATTTATTTATTTTATTTTTTAAAATTTCTTTCAGACCTACAAATGTTAGCTCACAAAAGAAAAATAATAACAAAACAAAAAACATAAAACATAAACAAAAACAAACACAAAAGGCAAAAAGAAAAAGAAAGAAAAGAAAATTAAAACAAAAATGGTACAACTTTAAAAGGCTCTTTCAGAGTTCACGTAGCATCCCAATTGGCAAGGATCTCCAGTGACATAATCTCCTCCTCAGGTATAACTCCCCCTAAGAATGGTTTTAACTTTTGTCCATTTATTTTCAAAATCCTACCATCTCTAGGGTCCTTAACTACTACGGCTCCATGGTTAAGCACTTCCCTTACAATGAAAGGGCCATCCCACCTAGGTTTTAACTTACCTGTGCCTAAATATGCATATTTAAGACCACCGGGTAGCGGCTTAAGTTCTAGTTGTGGTGCCTCTTCACTTGAATGCACGAGCTTTTTTTCATTTTCTAGTAGCTCCTCAAAGCAAGGCTTCCATCCTTTATTAATTGCCATCACTTGTTGTCCTTCCAAAACCTGTGAGGAATCCAACAAAGAAAAATTTTCAAAAACATGAATATCACATTCTAAATCATAAGAACCAATAGAATTATTAAGAAGAGTTTCAAGAGGATCAGAAAAACAATTCTTATTAAACTCTTCTTGAACCACCGCCCCAATGAGGTTCACATAAGCACAGTCATCATCCTCATGTGGTTGTTTAGCCACATGAAATATGTTTAGCTCCAAAGTCATGGAACCAAAAGTGAGTTGCATTCTCCCATTTCTGCAATTAATTAAAGCATTAGTTGTGGCAAGAAAAGGTCTACCCAAAATAATAGGGGTATGAACATTAGGATGTAAAATAGGTTGGTAATTTAGAACAATAAAATCAACAGGATAATAAAATTGTTCAATTTTCACCAACACATCCTCAACAATCCCTTCGGTTCCTTTACAGAACGATTAGCCAACTGTAAAGTTATTGAAGTAGGTTTCAACTCAGCAAGTCCAAGTTTTTGATATACACTGAAAGGGATCAAATTAACACTTGCCCCAAGATCTAGCAATGCATGCTCCATGATGTAATCTCCAATAGTACAAGAGATCGTAGGACAACCTGGATCTTTATACTTTGGCGGGGTCTTATGTTGGATGTTCTATTAGGAACGCAGTCTTCTTCACATGATGCTTTCTCTTGATGGTGCATTGGTCCTTAATTACCTTGGCATATGCAGGCACTTGCTTGATAACATGCAATAATGACAAATTTATCTTGACTTGATGCAAATGCTTTAATATCTCAGATGTGGTGTCCAATTTCCTAGGTAATTTTAAGGCTTGTGGAAATGGTGGAGGTATTGGGCATTGTTCAATCTCACCACATCCAAGTGACTCAATTTCATCCTTCTCTTTTTCAACTAGTCTCCTTAGATTTCTTAGTTACTAAAGGAGAACTTTTATTAATCTCTTTACCACTCCTCAAAATGGTCACAGCTTTTGCTTCCTCATGTTTATCCTTAGAGCCAATTTTTAGATTTTGATTGATGGGATTGGGTTGAGTTTGGGAAGGAAGCTTCCCTCTCTCTATCCCAGTCAATGAATTTGTAAGCCTAGTTATATGACTCTTGGTCTCTCTTACCTCTTCATCTAGCCTAGTGAGCATGGATTCAAACTTTTGATTTTGCTCACTTTGCCTTTGAATGAAAGAACTAAGTGCATTCTCCAAGGAAGTTCTAGATGATGATGATGATGATGATGCATGTGGTGAATTAAAATTCCTTGGAGCAGGAGGATTCAACACATTGTCATTCTTATAACTCAAATATGGATGGTTTCGCATATTTGGGTTATAATTGTTAGAATATGAAGAATTATTTGGCCAATATGAATTAAATGCATGTTCTTGTTCTTTTGGCACATTTAAGAATGCTGAAAGTGATACACATTCATTTGTAGCATGGTTTATCTCATGACAGATTTTACACACCTCCATTGGGTCCTCTTTAAAGGTAGCACTAACACTCTTACTTCCTTTCATTTTGAGTGCCTCAATTTCTTTAGTTAACATGCTGATTTTTGCACTCATGTTATCATCTTCCCTCAACTTGAAAACACTTCCACTAGAAATGGTAGTGTTAGTTCTAGTCCTATCAGTGGAGTCCATTAAGCTAGGTCCAGTCCATGTGTTTGAGTTTTCAGCTATCTCATCAAGATAATCCATTCCATCTTCGGGTTCTTTTTGTAAAAAGTCCCCTCCGCATGAGAGTTGAACAAACTGTCGGTCCCTAGGTGTAAGTCCTTCATAAAAATAGCTAACCAACCTCCAATCTTTATACCCATGAGTTGGGCAAAAATTGAAAAGATCTTTGTACCTTTCCCAAGCTTGGTATAAGGTCTCATTTTCTCCTTGGACAAAACTAGTTATCCTTCTTTTTACTTGCTGGACTTTGTGGGGAGGAAAATGTTTCTTAAAAAACTCTTTGGCCATCTCCCCCCAACTACCTATAGACCTAGGTTTCAAGGTGTAAAGCCAACTTTTTGCCTTATCCTTAAGTGAAAAAGGAAAGAAACGTAACTTAATAGTCTCAATAACATTTTGTGCATAGAAAGTACTAATTACCTCTTCAAAAGCTCTAACATGGACATAAGGATTTTCATTTTCTTGTCCCCTAAAGTCAGGAAGTATTGCTAGTAAACCTTGTTTCAGTTCTACATGTGGTGCATTAGCTGGAAACATGATGCATGAAGGAACAGAATTTTGTGTGGGATGCAACAATTCATACATAGTTCTTCTATTCTCCTCATGATTATTACGTGTTTCATCACCCATGATTGATGAAGAAGGTGAAGGCAAAGGTGTGTCAAAAAGATTACCAGATTAAGTTTCAAAATTTTCTAGTCTGCCTCTCTTGTTTCTAACCCAAATGTCATGCAACAATGAATGCCAATCAAATAAAATAAATTAAAAACAAACAGAAAAATAAATAAAAAATAAAAAATAAGGGGAAAAAAATGGAACGAAGTTACCAATAGAAGAATTTCTGTTGGTTATGCTTTGCTCCCAAAAATTGCCTCTGAACACGCAACAGCTCCCCGGCAATGGCGCCAAAATTGCTTGCTCACTCCCAAGTGCAGTAGATTGTAGCAATATAATTCTTGGAGTACCGAGGTCTAACCACAAGGAGTGGGGTAAATTCAAAGACAATGTAATTAAAAAAAAATTGGTGAAGATGAAGAATAATTTTTGTCTGGTAATTGTAAACAAGAATAACAATGATAACTTATTTAAATCAATAATGTAAATACTAGGGCATTGGGGTGTTTCCCTATATTGATATGAAATTCTTTGTGATCTAAGAAAATATCTATTTCATAATTGATTGTTCTTATACAATTAAAAACTTATGATTCAATTGAACTGAGACAATTCAAGAACGCATGATAACCTCGATTAATAATGCGGTTGGAAAAGTTTTCAAAAAAACCCATTCACTTTAAATCTTGATTTCTATTTGAAACTATTAGAAATTCATCTAAACAATAAGAAAAACATGATTGAACTTATTGAAAGTATGGAAGAACTAATACATCAAAAGAAATCTAATTGAACAATCAAATATGTTGTTGATAAAATCCTAGAAAGAATCACATTAAATTTTCATACCATATAGAAGAAACATAATCCCTAGCCCTAGCAAGGAGTTTAGGCTGCCATTAGAGAAAGGAAAATACAAGGTTTTCTCTCCAAAATTCGTTCTCCACAGCCTCCCTTCAAAACTCCAATGTCTAAGTGTCCCAAGAAAATAAAACATTTACTATTTTAATTTCTGTCCAGGTTTACAGCGGTAACTTGTGAGTTAATTTCAGCCTTCAAAAATTGAGAATTTCGAAAAACTCAAAACTGGAAAATTGTATATATTTAAGTCATGGTTCCAACCCATCTGGCGTTGTGTCAAGTGGATTTTTAAGGAGAGAGATATGCCCAAAATACTGATCAGTGCTCAAATCACATTTTTCCTTTTCAGGTTCTGCTTCTTTGATTTCTTTCCTTATTTGAAGCTTCCAATCATGGTAGACGATCCAAGCACTCCAGCTGCACCTCCTTAGACATTTAAGCATGGTCCTTTAGCTCCACTTTAATTCTAGTTTGGCCTCCATTCTCTCACAAATTCTTGTAAACTCATCTTTCTTACATGATTTCTTAAAAGTAGAAAATTACACACAATGAATAGCATCTTATTCAAGAAATTATGTAAAGATAAATAATAGGGACTCATGCAAATCATGGCTTAATTATACAAATTAAGCATAGTAATAAGGAGATAACGCCCATATAAATATATAACAAGTATACATTTTAAGGCGTTATTAGCAATGTATAGAAAAGCTATACATATTTTAGTCACCGCCTAAACGGAGGCTAAAATGTTTTGAACAATATGAGAATATGCTCCGACATTAACTTTTTCTCTAGTTCTAATTTCCACCCACAAATATTCAATATTGAATACGATGGAAAAGTTTAACTAGATCATGAGTTTAGCAATGTCCACTAACAGTAGAAAATCCATGCAGTCCAAGTCTGTCTCCAGGTCAGAGAAAGCTGTACTGGTTGCTAGAAAATTTAGATCCCAGTTGATAGAATTAACTAGTTTTAAACTCAAGTTGTTAATTAGATATTATGAATAAACCCTATTCAAATAAACAAACATCAATATCAAGGCAAAAACATGCACGGCGGAATAGTAAATAAGACAAGATATGATGACCTAAGAAAACTAATAAACAAACTAGTTTCACATTAAAAAAACCTAGGGAGAAACCTTCCCAAAAAGCAATCTACTATAATAAAGAGAGATGTTTTAGATCTAGTACAAAATTTTGTCCGTAGACTCTACAATCCCAATAGATGAACTTACAGAAAAAACCTTTTATCGCTTCAGAACCTCTAAACTCTTCAATATTTGAACACTCCACCCACAATCACAATTGGAACCTCTAACTGATTTTAAGAACCTCTTGAAGGTTTTCTTCACAGTAGCAAGTCTATCATGGTTGCTATGACTTCAACTTCTTTACCAATGGAATTTTCAGATATACTTTGAAACTCTTTGGTTTGGTGGAATAGAGAAAACTTGGTTACAAAACCCTAGCCACATAAATGGAGTGTTTCTCTCTCTAAAAATCCTTCTAATAGATGGCTTATAATATCCTTTAAATACCAGTTCAAATGGATCTAATTTTGGTTTCAAATGAATAAGTTATGGGCTTTTTCGCGTTGCTGATTTTTGCTAATCCATGAAATTTGATAGATCAAGCTTGTGTTGAGGAGGTAGTAAGTTTCTAGCTTCTATTGAGAGGTATTGAGCTGCTATTGAGGTACATACTGAAAATGTGTTTTTCTTGAGCTCTTCTTAAGCAAACTTTGTGTCTTCAACTTGGTCTTCAATTACAACATTGAGACACATCAAAACTCAATTAAAGACACATAATTTGGCATGGTTGACAATACCAAAACACATGATCCTAACAATCTCCCCTTTTGTCAATTCATTAAAAAAAGTCAAGTACAATAGTAAGCCTAATACAATAATAACCCAAATACAATGAACCCATATTTAAACAAACTAGCTTATCTAAACAAAATCAGTCTTAAGAAATCATAGCACGATCTAGGATTGACTATTTTGATTGGCTCCATACTTGTCTTTCCTGAAAGCATTTAACAAACATGTTATACAACCATATGGAAAACAATGACAAATAATAAACAAGTAAAGCTCAAGAATATGTATACTAATAAAAAATAGGCATAGAACCCCAAACTACATCATGCTCTCCCCCTAAGCAAATAAAACACAGCTCCCCCTTTCAAAGAAAAGTACTGCTCCCCTTAACATGTAGAATCTCCAAAAATCACATTTTCTCCCCCTTTTTGTTATGATTGACAGAGGGCAAAAAAACTATAAAACTTCACTAGGGAAACATAAAGATGATCAAAGGGGCACAAAGAATCCATATACAAGCATGAATGTAATGAAACAAGATGCTATGGATATCAAGGGGACAACATATGCAAAGTATGAATGGCACACATATGGAATGCAAACAATTAAAACTCCCCCTATGAAGAGCAAGGGTTGTAAAAGCAACTTTCTCCCATTGAGAAGAATAGAACAACTGTTGGAGAAAAACATTTTGAGGAGAAAAAAAAATTGAGAATGTACATAGATATCAATATTCTCTCTTTCATTTTATGCAAAGCTTGACACTATGTAACCCATGTACCAATGCATATAAGCACTTCCAAGCATGATTACCTAAGACTACAATATAGTTCTCATTGAAATAAAAATTCAAGCATGCAAGGTGTTTTCATGTGATCAAGTGTCTTGTAAACTCACATCAGCCTAAATAGTAGAGAAAAGTTATGAAAATAAGCATTATCAAAATTTCAAGGTTTTCAAGTCAATCAAAGTGTTTTGAACTTGAATCCATTTTGTTTTTCCCTTTATCTCTCTATGCATGCATATATATTATATATCTTTTTTCATAGAGGGTTTTTTTTTTTTTGCATATGATGTTTATCCACCCTTTCTCTCCAAAAAAAAAAAAAAAAAACTTTTTTCTTTTTCCACCCTATCTCTCCAATAAGCATTTAAACATCCATGAATCGTGTCTTTCACACTATTGAAATAGGCAGTCCTCTCTATGAATAACACATCATATAGCGTCACACTAAATTTGATGTAGCCCTCTCCACTATCTTTCAACATGTGTGAAAAATACAGAATTTTTTCAAGAGCCGTATCAATGCTTGACTTAAAAACTCAAGGTTCTTAATGAATATTTATTCCATAAAATTGACCTACAAGAGAGTTTTGTTGTGAAATTTTAAAGTACTCGCAAGTGTATGAACCGTGCCGAAGTATAGTTTGACAAGAATGAGGTCGAACCCACAAGGCCTTGAATGAACGTAGGAAAATTAATTAAACCTTAACCAAATTAATCCTAATCTAGTTTAGAAAAAATTAGTTGTTTGCAATTAAATAAACTAAACAAATAATTAAACTAAGAAAAGGTATAATATAAAGCAATAAAGAGATGTAAACAATCTAGAGAAAAGAATTAAGGTTTTGGAATCTGCCTTGTAAGTCATATCAGCATATATTTATGATCATTAATTTTTCCCAACCACTGAATGATAATCTAGAAATCAATCTTGCTATCAAGGAAAATATTATCATTAAAACTTCTATTTAAATATCTAAAGCACGCTCTTCTTCGCTTCCTAGGTACAAATCAAATCATCAATTCTATCCGTAGCTAAACAAATCACAAGAGATATCCAATTTTAATATCAAGGAATAATAAACCAAGCATTCAATTAATTACAAATCCTAAATCATGAGAAAAACATGATTGAACTCATATCTAGAATCTCATTTTAGTTAATTGATATGAAGCAAGAACAATTTAAATCATTAAAGAACAACTATTGTGGGAAAAATCAAATCACATAAATTTTACTGATAATCCTTAACAAGGTTTCATCCTCAACCCTACTCATAGTAATTGAAAGAAAACATAAAAATAAAATACTAAACATTAAACTAGAAAAATAATTAAAACTAATTGTCATGGAAGAGGTAGCTGCAGCTTTCTATACATTCAGCCCTCAGCCCTCGTTCCCCTTATTTTTCTGTTTTGCTCTCTATTTATATACTTACTTACACCGCCTGATACTATGCCTCATCCTAATACAACTGGAACTAGAACTTTTAATGCTTGGACCACACGCTGGCTTGAGGAGTTTCACAAGGTATAAACCCGAATGGCGAAGAAATACCTTTGCTATATATTCTAATGTGCAATTCCTTTAAATATGAAAGAGGCCCACTTAACAACTATGCATAAAGACCACAAGCCCACTTGTAGACTCCACATAATTAAACTTCTATTTCTTCATCATGTCAGCTTAGCATTAATCCAACTCTTCTTATTTTTCTTTTTCTTTCCTTCACATGTCTCTAGGCTTGCAAATTACAATTCTCTACAATTTGCCTTCTTGAATCAGTTGGCCCACCTCGAAGTTTCGGCATAGTCAATTACACTTCACTTGCTTTGCTTCTTCTTCATTTTTCTTATCTTCCAATAATTCTTGTAAGCATGCAAAGCCCTTATAACCTATAAAACGAAGATATATTATAACCAGTCACAAATTACCATAATAATGAGGCCAAAGATGCAAATATGAGGGTATTTTATTGTATATATTTCATGCACATCAAGTTTGATAAAGAGTAACAAGTGTGCATGTGCTAAAGTAGAAAAAATAGTGTATACATGACTTTTATAAATCAATACCATCATTTGTAATCATCTCAAAGTAATCATGCACTAGTTATGCTACATACACACTTTCCAAGTTTCTCCACAACGTCAACCATGTTTCAATTCAAGAAAGAGATATTAATGTCCATGTAACACAGCTCAAGATTTTTTTTATTTTATTTATTTTTTTTTTTTGTATTTTTGAGATTTTTCAGTGTTTTTGGATTTTTGAATTTTGACTAAAAATAAAAACACAAAAAAAATGCTAATAAAAAAATGCAATGCATGAAACACAAGAAGGAATTAAAAAAAAATGACCTACTTAAGATGGGAAGAATTAAAGTAGAGGACAAAAAAGAAGACAATTAAGTCTTGGAATCCTTCCTCACCCACACAGCTTTAGTCTTGAGCTATGAAGATGAAAAGGCATAGGTCTTGGCATGTCTGCCGGAGGACATAGAGGAAGTAGAATTCCCCTTAAACTGAGTTGAAAAGCTCAAAACTTCTACTAACTCTCCAAGCAAAGGTGTAGAACCTTGAGAAGAAACCTGAGACCATTTTAAGACCTGCTTATGAGGATACAGCTTGAAACAATTAGGATGAGTGTGTCCATAAATGCTATAATGGTGACAAACATGGGTAGTTTTAGAACTACTAGATTTCCTAGAATAAGGTCTAGCAAAGGTTTTAGAATTAGACATATCAGTAATGGATTTCTTACCTTTATCAATCTTCTTAAATTGATGCACAAAAATAGTCTTTAATCCAAAAGTTATGAAAGAAGAGGGGCTAGAGGAATCAACATATCCTAAGCCAATCTTATCCGAACTAGGCTTTTGAGCACCCAAAACCCCATCAAGCTTTGCACTAGAAATCCTCTCTATTTGAGTTCTAGCTTGACTAAGCTCAACCTCAAGATTCTTAACCTTCTCATCTAATGAGGTGTTCTCCACAACAAGGGTCTCAACTAACCTTGTAGTCACACCTAGTTTGACTAAATAGTTAGCCTTTTCAGTTTTCACCTCACTAAGCTCTTTTCTATAGAGATGGGAAGTCTTTTCAGATTTTATATATTCAGTGCATAGCTTATCATAGGCTTCTTGAAGGGTCAACTTCTTGGGTACTTCATCATTAGAAGAATCCTCACTATCACTAGCATTCTCCACAATCACCTTATCGATTATGGCAGCAAAAACCATATAATTACCACATTCATCCTCATACTCATCAGAAAGTTCCCTCTCAGTATCACTCCAGATGGCAACCAACACTTTACCTTTTGATTCCTTGGTCTTTTCCTTCATAAGGTAGTTTGGACACTCTATCCTCATAACCTTTACACTCATGGCACTGGATGAGGGGTTTCTCACTCTTACCCTTCCTAAATGATTTAGATTTCCTAAGAGCTTTGTTCTTATCCTTTTTCCTATATTGGAGAAACTTTATAATCTTCTTAGCTATGAAAGTGAAGTCCTCATCCTCATGCTTATCTCATCCTCATCCTCATCCTCATCTTCATCTTCATCTTCATCTTCAAAGTCATCACTCTCTTTCTCTATACCCTTAACAGCCATGCTCCTACTCTTTCAACATTTTCTTATTTTACCTAATCCCATCTCATAGGTTTGAAGGTTCCCTACAAGCTCAATCAAAGGAATTATATCAATGTCCTTTATTTTTTCAGGTAGGGACGTAAGGATTTTCCCAACAAATTTGGGTTCTGCTATGGATTCTCCAAGATTGAGGGCATAGTTCACAACATCCCTAAGTTTAGCATAGAACTCATCAACGGTCTCATCCTCCTCCACCTTTATTTCTTTAAAACTACTAGTGTGTCTTTGAAGCTTAATAGTCTTTACTACCTTAGTAACTTCATAGGTGGTCTCAAGAATGGTCCATGCTTCCTTAGCAATTTTAGTGGATAATATTTTCTTGAACTCCTTATTGGTCACACCACTAAACAAAGCATTTAAAGCCATACTTTTGAAATTTGCATCTTTAATCTTGCCATCATCCCAAGTAGCAGGGTTTTCAATTGGTTTCTTCTAACCAACTTCAATAGCTTGCAAAAAAACTTTCATACAAACATTCCTGTACACATAGCTAGTACCATCAAACAAAGGAGGAATCAAAAGAGATTGTCCACAATCCCTGACAATGGGGGTCAAGGATTACACTCAGGAAGTAATCCATTTAAAGTGTACCTGTTTGATACCACTTGTTGGGAAATTTAGACCCTCGGTTGATAAAATTTACAAGTTCTAAACCCAAGTTGTTAATTAGATCTATTATGAATAAACCTTGTTCAAATAAACAAACATCAATATCAAGTCAAAAACATGCACAACAGAATAATAAATAAGACAAGATATGATGACCTAGGAAAACTAATGAAACAAACTAGTTTCACAATAAAAAATCTTGGGGTGAAACCTTCCCAAAAAACAATCCAATATAATAAAGAGAATTTTAAGATCTAGTAAAAAAAACTTTGTCCCTAGACTCTACAATCCTAGTAGATAAACTTACAGTAGAAACCTTCTACCATTTCAGAACCTTTGAACTCTTCAATATATGAACGCTCCACCCACAATTACAATTGGAACCTCCAACTAATTTCAAGAACCACTTGAAGGTTTTCTTCACAGTAGCAAGTTTGTGGTGGTTGCTATGACTTCAACTACTTTACTAAGAAAATCTTCAGATCTACTTTGAAACTCCTTGGTTACAAAATCCTAGCTGCATAAACAGAGTGTTTCTCTCTCTAAAAAGCCTTCTAATAGGTGACTTATAATGTCCTTTAAATACCAGTTCAAACATATCTCAATTCGGGTTTCAAACGAATAAGTTATGGGTTTTTTCACGTTGCTAATTTTTGCTAATCCGCGAAGCTCAATAGATCGAGCTTGTGTCAAGGAGGCAGTAAGTTTCTAGCTTCTATCAAGGGGTATCGAGTTGCTATTGAGCTATATCAAGGTACATGTTGAAAATGTGCTAAAATGTGTTTTTCTTGAGCTTTCCTTGAGGAAACTTTGTGTTTTTAACTTGGTCTTCAATTACAACTTTAAGAGACATCAAAACTCAATAAAAGACACATAATTTGGCATGGTTGACAATACCAAAATACATGACCCTAACATTGGTATTGCCGGTTTCCTCCAATGCTGGAAGTTAATGGAGGCCTAGGTGAGGTTTTAGGAATTTTTTCTATCTTAATTATTATGAAATTTAAATTATATAAAAATGTAATAAATAATAAAGAACTTGAATATATCGATAAGGATAAAGTTTGGCTA
The DNA here is from genome assembly GCA_029955605.1 of Quercus engelmannii. Taxonomy (NCBI): domain Eukaryota; kingdom Viridiplantae; phylum Streptophyta; class Magnoliopsida; order Fagales; family Fagaceae; genus Quercus; species Quercus engelmannii. Next base: position 34,170,340 of record JARPSG010000004.1, read on the forward strand.
CAAACTTGGTTATAGTCTAAGGCTACAACTTCACTCAATATATTTATATTGGATTTGAATTTTATGAAATCCATCGTTGGATTACATTTTCTTCTTATATCCTACTTACTTGGAAATTTTTTAGAAAATAAAACATCAATAACTATATAATCAATCAATTGTTTAAATTGTAAGTTTTTGTAATATAAAATTATGCTTAAAAATTAAGTTTATGGATCATATAGTAAATAACATTTGATTGGCACAAAATGTGTTTTAAGAGCATAAAAGCATGCAATTTAACAATTAGATTTTCAAAATATGTAGTAATATTAGTTTTATTGAGTGAACTTATAGCCTTAGGCTATAACTAAGTTTGTAGCCAAATTTTGTCCTATCAATAAAAAGAAAAAAAGAAAAGAAAACACGCAAAGTAGTTTTATACAATTTCCTTCTACTAACAAAATGAAATGGCAAAAATGTACGTACTAATGATATATAAAATGAGAATGAAGAATATTGAGATGAGAGTAATCAAGTGTGAGAGAGTTTGAAATAATGATAGATGGGATTAGCTATGACTATGAGCTGAGTCATTGAGGGGAACAAAGATATTGCAACTACAAAGTCAAGAAGAGCAGAGCTATTGGCATTGTTGAGGAGAACTTATAACCACAATATCTTTGTTGATACTATTTTTTAGGAAAAATAAAATTATAGATTATTTTTATGCAATTGGGGTGTGTGTGGATACCACTTATTTTATTGAAACTGAAAAATTGTTGCTGAAAGTACAGTAGATAAAGGTAAAAGTTAGTCGAAATAGTACAATGGGGCCCATGAATAGTGCCAAAAAGTGTAATGGGGCCCATGAATAGTAGCAAAAATAAGTTGAATAGTGAAATAATTTTAATTTTTAATCCTAACCCAAACGCACACTTGGTTGAATGAGTCTTGAATTTGAATGATTAATATTTTTTTTTTTTTTGAATGAGTTTTTGGTTGAATATCTTTTTCATTTGTTGTTGTTTGTTTAGGTTATTTTTACTATAATTTTAATTTGGGCTAATTTTTATAATGTTATTATCTGTTTTGTTTTTATTTTTTAGGGTTTAAGAATATTATGTTTGTAGAGTCAAGATTGTTTTTATGAGACTGGGGTGGATCCATGAGTGAAATTGTTGCAAATTTTTTTTTTTTATTCCTAGCATTACTCTGATTTTTGTTGAGACCAAATTCTATATATATAGATATATATTGCTCTCCTTGACGTTAGGGTCATAGTATTGATAATAAGTTATAATGCAAAGATTTCAAAATATGAAAACTTGTAAAAAGTAATTGTAAAACTTAAAGTATTTTTATTTTTTTCAAATCTATATATATTTAAGTTATCTTTTTATTAGATTTTTTTATAGTTAAAATTTCTTAATGGTTACCCTATAAAAATTCCTAAAGCCGCCACTTTCAAAAGTGAAGAATTTTACATAGATTATCAAAATTTAAGAATTGCTATGACATAATTAGTTGAAGTCTTCGCTAAAAAGGCTTATGTAAATAATAAAATATTAGATTGAAACCCACTACAATTGAAAATAAGGATGTTGTGAGACTTAGGTGTATCTATAGCATTCTCTAATTTTTATATATGTTGTTATTTGGACTTTGTTTTTATTGTTTTTTTATTTTTTATTTATTTTTTTTAAATTTTCATTTAAGGTGTTGTGAGATTTTGTTTTATTCATAGCATTCTCTAATTTTTTTTGTTTATGTTATGGGATTTTGTTGTGTTGATTGAGTATGTCAGTGTATCGGCAGTAAAAAATATTATGTTGTATTTGTGTGTATTGTTTAAAAGACATACTATTGTTGTCCTGAGTTATTGAAATAAAGTATTGGATTTCATGTTTGAATTTTTTTGTCCTAGAAGTATTACTATTACCTGATGTTGTGAAATTAATCACTTCTATCTCAAGTGGACTACGTGACTATTGCCAAATGATTCTCCTTCCCAATCAAATATTGTCATCTATTATAATTGAGCGTGTCAAATCCTGGTCATGCAATGTAAAGAAGTGAAAATTATTACTTTACATTCTATCGATCATGTAAGATTGATATTGTTTGCGCACGAACACATTGTTAATGCAAATGTGTACAATTGTCCACAATTTATATCAATAGTAACGTAAACTAATAATCGTTCCTGAAGAAAAGCTAAACATTTTAAAGGCTGTATACCTCCATCTAAACGCAGACTGAAATTTTTTGAACAATCTGAGTACACCAATATGACACTACAACAAAATGTATTCTTGGCGACAAAAATTAATGAGGAAATATTTTTCGTCACTAAAAATACAGATTTAGCAACGAAATATGAGTTTCGTCACTAATAATGAAAAAAAATTATAACATTTAGTTATGAAAAATAAATTTCGTCACTATTGTGATTTGAAAAATGGGCGCCAGTAGGGAAAATTTTGGCGCGAACTTAATTAATCTATAGCAACAAAATATTTCGTCGCTAAAAGTTGAAATTTCTAGTGATGAAATATTTCTTCACTGGAGTTATTACTACGGATAGTATTAGCAATGAAAATCATTTCATTGCTATAAGGAAGAATAAGTGACGAAAAATAATTGCCGCTAAAAATAATCATGGTTATTCATTTCACAATTTTAGCGACGAAATCACAATTTGTCACTAAAAGTATGCTATAGCAATGAAATCTGAATTTCGTTGCTAAAAATCTTAACAAAATCTGGGTTCTTTAGTGATGAAATTAAAATTTATTAAAAATTTCTGTTCTAAAACGTATTAATTCTAAAAGAAGGCCACCTACTTTATGTGCATGCCTTGCTATAGGGTTTATTTGGATTAAGTGGTCTTAGAAAAAAGTGACTTTAGTACATGTTGTTCTGGCCCTTCTAGGTGGGTGGTGAATGAAGAATCCTAGTTCTTTGTACCTTCTTATCTCATTCACTGTGTAGGGTTTAATACAAATTAACCTGAAATATGCGGTGGTGGAAGGCAAACATAAATAAGCTGTTTTGTGGAGCCTTAGAGAGTCCTAATTGAGACTTTACCACATTTTTTCAGGTGAAGAATTAGAGCTAGTCCTTCTGACAGAAGCTGACATTGCTAGAGGCAAATCTCGAACAACTTCAGCTTCTTTATTAAGAGATTGTTGGATCCAAGCTTCCAAACAATTGGGCATTGATATTCTCCATGATGGCACGACAAAATCCAAGGAAGTGTTCAATAATCTGTTAGTATGCCAATTGTTTGGAAATTTGAGCTTTTTTAAACATATCAATTTTGGTAAGACCTTTTATAACAAATCTATCACTTCTCTAAGATATGGCTCTACATTAGAATTTTCTATTAACTGCATTGGTGACTCAATTCGGTCCATTGGGTTCATTTTGTCTATTCGGACCAATTCAGCCACTTCGGTCCAATTCAGAATATTTGGTCCATTTTTGGCCTATTCAGTCCACTTTGGTCTATTAGGTACTTTTGGTCTATTTTGGTCTATTAGTTTCACTTTGGTCCATCCGGTCTAGTTTGGTCTATTTTGTCCTCTTCAGTCCATTTCAATTTACTTTAGACTAATTGGGCTTTAAATGATTCTTTTTGTAGGTTACCTTCTCATTTTTGGACTCAAAAAATATTTTTTTTTTTAATTTTAAAAATTTGTGTTAAAAGGTATAAAATTTTATTTTATTTGGACTAAACTCTTTAGTTTTGGCCTAAAAAGTAAAAATAAAATAAACATTAAAAATTATAGATATGAGCCCTAAAAAAGCAATATGAAAAAAATTTAATGAATTTTAGCATGTGTAGCAAATCAAGAATTTGTGAAAAAAATATATATAAATTAGTTTATTATTTATTAAATAAGTTGGTAAATTACATGATCCCTCTTTTGAAGTTTTACAAAATGACACTCCCTTCCAATATGGACATAATGAAGCTCATTCCTTGAGATTTATATAAATATAACATATAAGTTCATACTCATTTGTTTTTTGAAAATTCAATAGAAGAAATTAGGGTGGTTCATCTTTAAGAGGTGCAAGCGCAAGAAGAGGTCCAAAAGAATATTCTTAACTTTTTGAGGGGCAAGGGTTATGATGACGCTCTTACCTATGGGTGTGGTTCATCTTCAAGTTAAAACACTTATTGGTTAGTACTTTATTTTAGCAATTGACCCGCACTACATGACGTGACTACTTTTTTTAATGCATTATTTGAAACTAATTGTTTTATGTTATACTTGAAAATCTATATTTGCTTTCTACAACTTATACATTAGGAGTTGTGATTTTAATTCATTGGTGTGGCTACTCTTAATGCATTGTTAGACATATTTTTTATAACATAGTTGATGTTTTTACTTTATGATTTTAATGTAGTATTGTTTTTGTATTCGTGCAAATTTCTTATTGGTCTCTTTTAGGGGATTTACTTTTGGCATTACTTGAAGACATATGAGGACATCTTCCATTTGTTCTAATTATATTATCCTACACTTTTTGTATTTTTATAAAACATCTTGAGTTATTGTATGTGTTGCAAACAATTATTGTATCGAAGGCGTTTGAATTTGATACTTGTTTTATTTTTTACTTGTGGAATGTATGGATCTTCTTTTATAAATGTGTTGTTGAAATAAATGTGTTATTCAAATGTGAGGTTTTAATAATGTAATGACAGGTTACAGGTTAATATCAAAGCCATGAAAAAATAAAAAAGAAAATAAGTTTTAGCGACGAATTTTTTCGTCATAAATATAGCAACAAAAAATTGTTTTAGTGACAAAATATTTCGTCGCTAAATGCAGCAAAATTTTGTAAGAAATAGTTTTAGTGACGAAAATTTTCATCACTATATGTGCTTGGATTTTCTTAAAAATAGTTTTAGTAATGAACTTTTTCATTACTATATGTACCCGAACATAGTTTTAGTGACGAAATTATTCGTCACTAAATATGATTTAATAAACTAAGGTGTTTTTAGTGACGAAATATTTCATCATTGAATAGTGTTTTTAGCGAAGAAAACATTTAGCAACGAAACGTTTTTGTCGCTAATAGTTTTTTTTTTTTAAAAAAACAAATCGGATTTTTAGTGACAAAATTTTTCGTCGCCAGGACTTTTAGTGACGGGGTTTCAGCGACGAAATGAGTTTCGTCACTAAAAATCTGATTTCATCGCTAAAGGTTCTTAGTGACGAAAAACTAGACTTTTAGTGACGAATTTTTTTTGTCACTAAAAATACATTTTGTTGTGGTGTGATCACCTTCCCCAGTTCTATCTTGCAAGAAATATTCAATAGCAAAATCAATTGATATGTTTAACTAGGTCATGAGTTCAGCAGTGTCAACTAATTAAGGGAAGAAAATCTAGGCAACCCAGGACTAAGAAAGTTTCCAGTAAGTGGTATTGCCAGATTCCTCTAAGGCGGCAAGTACACTGATCATGTCGGTTGGAATCTCGCGTTTACCTCTACGCGTGTAGTTCTCACAATGAGGTTAGAGTATTGTTTGGTCTGATTTCTGATATTTAATTTGTGCACTTGATGGGTCTTTGTTTAGTAGAATTTAAAATTGCTTTAATCTGCAAGCTGTTTGCTTTAATCTGGTTGCTTTTATAAGATATGGCGTTTACCTCTATGAAAGGGAAATATATATAATAGCGAACTAGGCTTCCTTATGAGTTTAATATTATACCTCTTCTAGAAATTTTTATCAAATAAAAATAAAAATGGTGCACCAACCATTGAAATTGATAATACTAGCAAGCAGTCCTTTTATACATATAAATATATATATATATATATATATATATATATATATAAATGTTTAATAACTAAATTATTGGTTGATGGTTGGTCATGTTTGTTTTTCTTTTTAGTGACTCTAGGATAGTGAGTTACTTGCCTTTTACTTGCAATTGGCAAACCAGGCTCTTGGATAGTGAACTATCATTACTCGTTTCCTGAGTAAAACCTATGGGACTTCGGGCATATGAATTTCATGCAACTTTGCGAAGTTGCACCCCGCCCCATGTACGCGTGTTGTTTGTTGTGTACGTGGGTTGGGCCCAAGCCATATGTCGAAACAAAATGTTGTCTCTTATTTTTTTGATTCCGTTAGCGGAGCTCAAGAATCAAAAAATGGGCATTTGTAGATACTATATCTTGTACCCCTTATGACTTGGGCCCCCGTTCCTAATGATGTTAGAACTTTAAGGCCCAATGTTGGTTTAGGGCCCAATCAAGTAAAAAATGACTTGAGGAAAGTGTTTATAGAAAATAGAACTTATTTTTGGGAGCATAAAATTATTTTTGGAAAAGAAAAGCCATAGAAACCCTAGGGCATGTGCACACATACACGCGTATGCATACGCACGCTTAAGCTCTACTTACGCATGCTTATTGCATGTGTGCGCATAGACGGCAATGCATACGCATGCTAGGGTTCTAGAAACTATGAAAGACAAGGTTTCTGCATTTAAACTCAGTTTGGAACGAATTTCACATCGTTTGGGAGCCACCCTAAACCCCTATTTTTCGACTGTATAAAGCCATAAAAGGTACTTTTTCATCACTATATGTGCCTGGATTTTCTTAAAAATAGTTTTAGTAATGAACTTTTTCATTACTATATGTACCCGAACATAGTTTTAGTGACGAAATTATTCGTCACTAAATATGATTTAATAAACTAAGGTGTTTTTAGTGACGAAATATTTCATCATTGAATAGTGTTTTTAGCGAAGAAAACATTTAGCAACGAAACGTTTTTGTCGCTAATAGTTTTTTTTTTTAAAAAAAACAAATCGGATTTTTAGTGACAAAATTTTTCGTCGCCAGGACTTTTAGTGACGGGGTTTCAGCGACGAAATGAGTTTCGTCACTAAAAATCTGATTTCATCGCTAAAGGTTCTTAGTGACGAAAAACTAGACTTTTAGTGACGAATTTTTTTTGTCACTAAAAATACATTTTGTTGTGGTGTGATCACCTTCCCCAGTTCTATCTTGCAAGAAATATTCAATAGCAAAATCAATTGATATGTTTAACTAGGTCATGAGTTCAGCAGTGTCAACTAATTAAGGGAAGAAAATCTAGGCAACCCAGGACTAAGAAAGTTTCCAGTAAGTGGTATTGCCAGATTCCTCTAAGGCGGCAAGTACACTGATCATGTCGGTTGGAATCTCACGTTTACCTCTACGCGCGTAGTTCTCACAATGAGGTTAGAGTATTGTTTGGTCTGATTTCTGATATTTAATTTGCGCACTTGCTGGGTCTTTGTTTAGTAGAATTTAAAATTGCTTTAATCTGCAAGCTGTTTGCTTTAATCCGGTTGCTTTTATAAGATATGGCGTTTACCTCTATGAAAGGGAAATATATATAATAGCGAACTAGGCTTCCTTATGAGTTTAATATTATACCTCTTCTAGAAATTTTTATCAAATAAAAATAAAAATGGTGCACCAACCATTGAAATTGATAATACTAGCAAGCAGTCCTTTTATATATATATATATATATATATATATATATATATATATATATAAATGTTTAATAACTAAATTATTGGTTGATGGTTGGTCATGTTTGTTTTTCTTTTTAGTGACTCTAGGATAGTGAGTTACTTGCCTTTTACTTGCAATTGGCAAACCAGGCTCTTGGATAGTGAACTATCATTACTCGTTTCCTGAGTAAAACCTATGGGACTTCAGGCATATGAATTTCGTGCAACTTTGCGAAGTTGCACCCCGCCCCATGTACGCGTGTTGTTTGTTGTGTACGTGGGTTGGGCCCAAGCCATATGTCGAAACAAAATGTTGTCTCTTATTTTTTTGATTCCGTTAGCGGAGCTCAAGAATCAAAAAATGGGCATTTGTAGATACTATATCTTGTACCCCTTATGACTTGGGCCCCCGTTCCTAATGATGTTAGAACTTTAAGGCCCAATGTTGGTTTAGGGCCCAATCAAGTAAAAATGACTTGAGGAAAGTGTTTATGGAAAATAGAACTTATTTTTGGGAGCATAAAATTATTTTTGGAAAAGAAAAGCCATAGAAACCCTAGGGCATGTGCACACATACACGCGTATGCATACGCACGCTTAAGCTCTACTTACGTATGCTTATTGCATGTGTGCGCATAGACGGCAATGCATACGCATGCTAGGGTTCTAGAAACTATGAAAGACAAGGTTTCTGCATTTAAACTCAGTTTGGAATGAATTTCACATCGTTTGGGAGCCACCCTAAACCCCTATTTTTCGACTGTATAAAGCCATAAAAGGTACTTTTTCAAAGAAGATGGATTCCGGTGGTAAAACACATAAGATTTACTAGAAAATAGTGAATTAAAGAGGGAGTTTTTTACAAAATTTCCTCAAGTCAAGTTTTGTTCAATTGAGACCTTTTCTGGTCTCGCTCTTTGAGTTCTAAAGTATACTAACTTATTTTGAATTGGTTGTGGCTAGATTAACTGAGGGAAATAGTTAGAATCAAGCTCTAAAGATTTCTAGTGTTGAGGCAAGATTTCTAACTTTGGCTCTTCACTTTTCTTCATTTTTCTTTGTTTCTTTATGTTTTTATATGTGTTAATGTGTTTATAATATGTTTGTTTAGTCTAGGTTTACTTTATGTTTGTGTTTAAAGCATGTTAGGTTGCTAGATTCTTGTTTTCTGAGTTTCTGTTCTACACTTTTGGGTTCTGGGTGTGTATGCGTACGCATACCTTATGCATGCGCATGCATATTTATGATATGCATACACATTCAACTGGGCTGCATATGCATGCCCTATGTATGCACACGCATATTTCTGCCCAGAAATCCTAATCCTTTTCTGCTTGTTTTCCTTTTGTTTTATTCATATGTTTTAGCCTCTGTTTAATCTATTTTGTCTATCATTGAGTCTTTGTCTCTGTCTTAACTTGTTTTGCTTTGTTTTATTCCTTTCATTCTTATTAGGGTTTTTGATAGTTTGAATGCCATGAACATGCATATGAATATAATCATGCACTGATGTATAGGTGTTGTGATGCAATGAGGTAAGTGACGTAAGCTATGCATTATCACATGAACATGCATTCTTTTTGGTTGATAAGTATGATATGGATGATGAATATGATACGCTTGGTTGATCCCATGATTTTGATGTTTAGATATCTTAACATGTTTGTTTAAATATGTATTGTGATTTTCCTACCCTTAGTGATATATGCTTAAATGTCATGATAGATGAATGACTAGGCTTGGGATGATTATGACATGATTGTGTGTCTTAGATGCATGCTAGTGTGTGTGAGTTAGAATAGCATATCAAACTTTCCTTTAATGAGATTGAGATTTGGACACAATGAGTGGAAGCCCACTCATGGATTGGGTGGGGTTGGATGCCTAACAGTTTCCCATCCCCATTCCTAAACTCCGAACATGTGCTCTGGTAAAGATCAGTCCTTCCACAAAGGGCACTATATTTATGGTTCTTGGACCTTAACTAGGTGGCAACTCTATTTACACCCTCCGCCATGGTCCACTCAGGCTAAGGCGTACTCACCTAAAGGAGAATGACTTGTCACAGGCACTTACGCCTATAGCTGCTGAATTTTTTAATAAAAAGCCGATAAAAGGAAGCAAGCTCATGAAAACTTCTAACATCATGGAGAGACTTTAGTGCGGGCCAACTGAATATAACCTCAATTTTGCTTGGATCCATCTTAATTCCATCACCTAAAATGACATAGCCTAAGAACACAAGACTGTCAATTAGGAAATGACATTTCTTCAAATTCACATAAAGCTTCTGCTCAAGAAGAGTTGAAAACACCTCATGAAGATGCCCCATATACTCTTGCTAAGACTTGTTGTACACTAAAATGTCATCAAAATAAACAACAACAAAGTGACCAATGAATGGCTTAAAGACATGATTCATTAAGTGCATAAAATTACTGGAAGCATTACAGAGTTTGAAGGGCATCACCATTCACTCATACAGTCCTTCTCTAGTTTTGAAAGTTGTTTTCATTCATCACCTGGCCTTATTCGAATTTGATGATAACCATTGTTGTGGCACAGCGGTTTTCCCCTTAAAGGAAAGGGGAGTATGCCTCTGCCGAGTGGACTGGGGTGAAGAAAAGATGGAGTCGCCACCTAGTTTAGGTTTAAAAACCATAAATATAATACCCTTACATGGAAGGACTAATCTTACTACCAAAGTATGGGTTTGAAGTTTAGGTATAGGGATGGGAATGTCATAGGTACCCAACCACACCTGACCCATGGGTTGACTTCTAGTCATTCTATCTTATGCCTTAATCTCATTAAAGGCTCATTCAATTTTGTCATCTATACACACATACACACACACACTAACATACATCTAGTAATCAACATGGCATCAATCATTCCAAAACCCTAACATACATCTATTATGGCAACTCACATCAGGCCTAGCATATATCTATCATGCATATCATATCATCTCATCTAAGGTAGCAAACAAATAAATATATCACATGGTCATGACAGCATCAAAGAATTATTGAAGAGCATCAAGAACACAAACATATTCCAAGTTCACATATCATATTCATCAAACCTAAACAAGATCATATCTCAACCAAATGCATGTACATGTGAATGCATGCCTTACCTCACTTACTTTACTACATCACAGCACTTATGCATCAATGTGTGTTCATGGTAGAATAAAGAAAACCCTAATCTAACAAGTTGAAGGCAAACAAACAATCAAACAAAGAAATAGAGACTCAAAAACATAAAAAATGGTCAAGACAGGAGCATACTATATAAATGAAATAAAGAAACAGAAGTAGAAAACTTGGACTAGGGTTTTTGGGCATGAGTATGCATGCGCATACATAGGCCTATGTATGAAGCCCAATTGTACGCGTACGTATAATTCAAGTCTGCGTATGCATGCTTCTAGCATGCGTATGCATATACGCCTAGAAAACCCTAGCCCAGAAACCAGAAATACAGAAAATAGAATAGAACCTAAAACAATAAAACTAACAACCTAACATGCTTCTAATATAATATTAAACAACCTAAACTAACAACAAAGATGTCCAAAATAAAAAATCTATTCCTAAACATGCATTGGATCTAACAACAAACAAGAACACACTTAACACATCAAAACATATTCATCAAAATATCCAATCATTTAACTCTCCGATCAAAACAAGATAAGACATCACTAAATAAAATTAAACAAAGCAAAACATATTTCTAAGAATATATAACATATAAATCAGTTAAGAAAAACAAGAACACAAGTTATAAAAACCCTAATCAAGGAAAAGCCATGAAGAGAGATTCACCTTACTTATGGAACACAACTTGGTTGATATTTAACTGGCTCCTCAGTGCCTACAACACAAAGATTAGATTGATAGGACAAGAATAATCAAAAGAACACAATAATTTAGGTAATCACTACTCAAGAACGAACTTTAATTGAAAAAGGTTTTGAAAACAAATTGGAGAATAAAATTTTTGCCTTAGAACTCACTAAAAAAAAACATGCTAAGGGGTTGTGTTTTAGAGAAGAGAATTAGGGTTTTAGAGAAGATGGAGGCCAAAAAATAACTCTCTCTAGCTAGCCTTTTAATTAGAGATATAAGATGAGTATTTATAAGTTAAAATTAGGGTTTTGGGGGCTTTTTAATTGTCTTTGGATGTTCCAAGGGTCTATGGGCCGGCCCACATCAAATAAAGATGTTTTGGGCCTTTCAAATGAAGTTTAAAACCCTAAAATATTGGACTACCTAGTTGGCCAAATTTTAAATGGTCATAAATTATTCAATATAAGTCCATATTAGGCAAAATTTGTGTTCAAATTAAACCCCAGGATGTTTACTTTCCAATGAAACAAATCTCACTCAAAAATTCATTGTGGATCAAAATTTATGGTCAAAATAGTGAGCAAATGTCATTTTTCAATATCGATTTCAAAGCTATTTGGGTACTTTTGAGTTGTGATTACTTCCAAACTATTGTGAACTTTTTAATTACCCTTGGTTGACATATGTCAAGCTCATCATTGGGGTCTGGGACTAAAATTTATTAACGGGTACAAAATGCGGTGTCTACAATTACGTAGATCAATCTTTTAGAAAACCATAGCTCCATAAAGCTGGTCAAGAAGATCATCTAACCGCAAAATAGGAAAGTAGTATCGAATGTTGATCTTATTTACTACTCTACCATCAATACACATATGCCATGGGCCATCCTTTTTGGGAATAAGGATGGCTGGAACAACACAATGACTCATACTCTCTCTTACAAGGCCTTTTGCTATCAACTCTTCAACCTGTCGCTGCAACTCTTCAAGCTCTTTCAAATTCATTCTTTAAGCTGGTTTATTAAGCAAAATAGAACCAAGTACAAGATCAATGCAGTGTTGCGTATCTCACATAGGTGGAAGGCCGAAAGGAATTTCATCAGGAATGACATCACTAAATTCCTCAAGAAAGAGTATCCATTGGGTCCTTTTTCTTCTCTAACCATAATAGCAAACCCCTCACCACATTCTGTCAATGCTTTCTCCACCTAAGATCTGGTCAATAAATTGCTTCCCTCCCTAAGAGAAGGCTTGGGAACATGGATCATTATTAATGTAGCCAAAGTTATTTTAACCCCATCTATTTCAAAAGAATAAGTATTTTTGAAACCATCATGACTAGCCTTCCTACCATACTGCCAGGGTCTCCCAAGTAATAAACGACATGCATCCATGGGTACAATATCATAAATTACTACATCATTATAATTCTTGCCAATAGAAAACTGAATTAAGCACCTCATATTTACCTTCACCTCATTGCCTTTGCGAAGCCACTGAAGTTTGTATGGCTGAGGATGATTTTCAGTTTCTACCTTTAACTTTTCCACCATGGTTGCTACAACAACATTCTCACAACTTCCTACATCAATGATAACGTCACAAATTTTTCCATGAGAAGTGCATCTAGTATGGAATGTATTGTTCTGTAGACATTCATCTTCTGCATAGGCTACCTTGAGACTTCTTTGAACAAGAAGTGCCTCTCCTTGGTCAACAAAACCACCTCCTCATCGTAAACAGCAAGTTCATGAACAACCAGTGCTGATTCATCCTCATATTCTATCTCCATATCTCCCTCCACTAGAGAAATTATCTTGTGATTCGGAAAATCAGAAGCAATATGTCCAAAGTCTTGACATTTGAAACATCTATGGCATGTAGAAGCGATGTTGGGATGATTAGAGCCTGATGTAGATTCATTCTTTAGTAGTTGCTTGATAGTAGCTGTCTTGGGTAGTGCAATAGCCTTTGAAGCAAAATCACTCCCTCAGTTAGAAACCCCCTCTTAATTATAGGATCAGAAGTTATTGCCACACGTTTCCTTCAATTGCTTCTCCACTTTCCTAGAAAGCTTGCAAACATCATTGTAGGTCCAATAGGATTGTAGTTGGACCACATCACTGAGTTCAACACATAACCCACCAAGATAACAGGCTATCATTTGCTCCTCTAGTTCTACAATATCACATTACGCCTTGGAAACTGAAGCTATGGCAATGCAGGTGGGGATTCAATTTGCGTGGGATCTGGGATTGAAGGATGTTGTGTTTGAAAGTGACTCGTTGACAGTAATCTCAGCCCTCTCAAGCGATACTTCCCCACCTTGGTCAATTCAAAAGGTGATTGAAGGAATCAAGCAAGACCTCAAGTGTTTCAACACTTGGTCTGCAGTCCATGTTCGTCGTAGTGGGAATATGGCTGCCCATCTCATGGCAAAAAATGCTATTACAGTTGTAGATAGTCTTGTATGGGTTGAGGATATCCCACCCGTTATAGCTATGCAGGTCTCAAAAGATGTATCAAGCATGAATGCTGTTTCTTTTTAATGAAATTCCAGAGTTTCTAATAAAAATATATATATATATATATATATATATCACATTACGCCATAAGATGAGCAAACTCTGTTGTATACTCCTCCACAGAAAGCTCCTTTTGTTTGAAATTATAAAATCTCATAAAAGCATCTTGCTTGAAGTGATCAGGTAAGTAACTTTTTTTAGCTCTCTTTTCTTCTTTTCTATGTCACAATACAATCTCTTCCTTCCCACTGTCGCTGCCTCTTGAGATGCTACCACTAGATTGAAGCCTGTTTTTGTTGGGAAGCCAGTGGTTCCTAATGAGGATGGATAGGTATTATTAGGGAATTGATGAGAATTGTAAAGAAATTGACTTAATTCGAGATAGTTACCCTTTATAGAGAAATATTAAGAGAGAGAGAGAGAGAGAGAGAATGCACTAAGCAATGAGTTGGTTTATTCTTCATTGATATCTAATGTTGAATTACAATTATGTATTTATAAGAGACTAGTTCTAATCTCATTGGCCCACATGGCTCAAGATAATTGGCTAGTTAATTCAACACGTGTTCTATGAATTAAACCATGTGTTCAATGAGCTACATGTGCTCAAATCCTAACTAACTCATCATAATCTCAACTAACTACCTAACTAAAGGGATTACAATAATTATTTCATATTCCTAACATTTGCCTCCCCTTGAAAACACCTTGCCCACAAGATGGTTTTGTGAAATGACACATTCATGAGGGGAAATCGGCCACTAACCCAATACTCCAAAGCATCTTGAACGTTGAACACACCAACTACTTCCAAGCACCATGTCACAGCCCATAACTTAAGCAAGTAGATCCCAACATTAACTAGATTAGCAAAGGAGCACCAAGAAATCTTTATGTCGTAGCCTTTCTTTCTATCATATTCCAAGTCACAAATCATAAAGTTCGAAACAAATGACCGCCCATGCAACTCACATGGGTAAAGAGATGATTGTCCACAAACTGCAAATAATGCAGTAATTGGATCAAACTGATCACATTCCCATGAAGTTGACATTGAGGATAGATAGAGTTTCTTGAGAGAAATTTCTATATCTTCACAACCTTTAAGATCCTAGTTCACACCCAAGTTCTTATAAAAATTATAATCAGCTCGATTATGGAACCCATCATTTATCCCAGCACGACCACCAAGAAAAGAATCATCTAGTTCAAATTCAATTGCATTGCCACCAATGTTACTAGCTATCAATTTCATGCCTTCATTCTTGATTATATGAGCAGCCCCATTTGTTGAAGTATGAGTTTGGCCACAATCAAACACCATTGGATCACTCATATCCAACAACAACAACTTCATGCATTCTAGATTCTTGCCATCATCACCTTCTTAGTTAGTTCTTTGGACTGAACTTCAAGGGTAACATGTACATGGATATCATCATCCACTTTGACACAAAATTCAATGTCTTGACTTGCAACTACATCAACAGTAGATTCTTGGAACTAGATTTTTTCTTTGAGTTTCATTGAATCAAGAGATTGTAACTCCTCTTCCATCATACTCTCAAGATCCTCTTGCAATCTTGAGAGCTCTTCTTTCATGAACTTTTTAGATTTAGCCAAGACCTTGACCTTTTCTAAAATATCCTTGACATCCTCTAAAACTTTGTTCTCCATTTGCCATATTTCTTTCCAAAGTTTTCTTCGGTCACATTTGCATGTCTTAAGATCGTCGGCTTTAATACCACTTGTTAGGAACCCGGTGGTTCCTAATGAGGATGGATAGGAATGGGAGAATTGATGAGAACTGTAGAGAAATTGACTTAATTTGAGGTAATCACCCTCCATAAAGAAATATTAAGAAAGAGAGAGAGAGAGAGAGAGAATACACTAAGTAATGAGTTGGTTTATTCTTCATTGATATCCAATGTTGAATTACAAATGTGTATTTATAAGAGACTAGTTCTAATCTCACTGGCCCACATGACTCAAACTAATTGGCTAGTTAATTCAACATGTGCTCTATGAATTGAACAATGTGTTCAATGAGCTACATGTGCTCAAATCCTAACTAACTCATCATAATCTCAACTAACTACCTAATTAAAGGGATTACAACAATTATTTCATATTCCTAACAATTTTCTCTACTTGATTGCAACAATCTTCACTTTGTGATTATCTGGAACATCTTTGAAATCAAAGATTTGCTCAACAACAATTAGCCAATCAATGAAATCATCAGGTTGCATTTTCCCTTCAAGTTTTGGAATGTCCGCCTTTATATCATAACCTCATTGTAAGTTTTTGAGATGATGAGGATGGGGTGGATTGCTCCCACTAGAGGAACGACTAGGGGCATAGTGAAATGGATTCTTGCCCTTCATTCTTGTAAAACTCCAAACACTCTTGGAGTTGCTGAAGTTGTCTCCATAAATCATCCATTTCAAAATCTCGATGATCCCTCTTAGGTATCTCACCATTGTTTTCACATCGATGATGTCCAGACATTAAACCAAAGCTTTGATTTCGACTGATACTGGATTTGTAAAGGGCAACCGAACTTAACTAATATGATAAATGGAAATAGACTGGATGAATATATTTTATATTTTTTGGTTTTATGGGATAAAAAAAAAACACTCAATAATTTAAAGGATAGATAAGCTCTCCACCAAAGTAAACCCAAAGGGATACAAATAACACCACCCAAAGGAATTTAATTAAGACAACACTATTTTGGTTCACCACTCTATTGGATACAGATTAACACCACCCAAGAGATACAGAAACCGATTCTCGCCACCCAAAGGAATCCACCAAGGGATAAGAGATAATTTAGAAGAAATCCATCTTTTGAAAAACACAAAGTTTTTTAATCTGGAAATACACTTTGAATTTTATTTGATTCAGCCAAAAGCTTAAATAGAGCTTGGAATGGCCACCATGCATAGGAAAATGAAAATAATAATAAATACATTCACTTCACCTAACCAAAGTCAGATATGACTTCTACTAGCTTAGAAACACAATAAAGTACTTGTTTGACTAGGAGAAATAAAATATGAAGTCTGATTCATCCTAGGAGACACTAGATAAAGACTATTTGACTTAATTAATAATAATAAAATGTTTTAAAATAATGAGCTGTTATTTTGACCTTCAAGAAAAGCTTAAGGAAAGCTTTTGGACTGGACTGACATCAGATTGGGCATGCTAGATCTTGAGAAACTTTGGCATCAAAAGGCATTTATATTCCTAAGGTTCATGAAATTGGTTCAAGATCTTGTATCACCAAGACTTCATGAACTCTGGATCATGAAAATCAAGTGTTGATTCAAGTCCACAAGAGATCAACACAAAGAACAAAACCAGAAGTAAAGAAAAAAGAAAATACCTAAATAGCAACAGTGGATCTATAGGTTTAGCGGGTATGGAGAGATGATGAGTGATATATAATTGGCGGTAATGACTGAGAAAGACATGGGGATCATGGATCATGGGACTTCAAAATCCGTTATGTTAGGTGTTCTAAAATTTTCGATTATTACCTAAATATTTCATATGAAGGGGAGAAAAAAACACAACCAATTAAAATATGAGAGAAAAAAGAAAACTCACTTTAAACTCCTCAAAATTTAAATATGATGATACCCATTTTTCGAAATACCAAAAAAAGAATTTTGATACCCATTTTCCAATTTTCCCTCTAAATATAATTTTTGGCCCATCCTTGACCCATTTTTCCTCCAAATACAAACAATCATTTCTCTCGAACATCTCTAAACTGCAGTAAAAAAACAAAAAAAAAAAAACAAAAAAAAAACAAAAAAACAAAACAAAACAAAAAGAAAAACAAAAAAACAAAAAAAAAACAAAAAAAACAAAACAAATACTACCTACAAAACACAATCTTAAAAATACAAACTGCAATTAAAAGCAAAAAAAAGAAGAAAAAAAGAAGAGAAGAAGACAGAAGCCATTTGGGCTTCATTGAGGAGGAAGATGAGAAGAAATTATGTGCAAATCCGCCTCTTTCCCTTGCTGTTTGCATGTCTCTCAGTGGTAAAAATAAAAAGAAGATAAGAAGAGGAGATCTATAGACTTAGGCTGCAAAATGAAGAAGAAGATAGGTAGAGAATGAACATAAACTATAATGCTTGAATCTTGAGATTTATAGACTTGGGGAGCAAAGATGCATCTTTGAGATGTGGGAATTTAAATAATTCTTTGAGAACATAAACTATAATGCTTCCCAACTGTATCACTAGCCTATAGCTACTATTACTAGCCTATATGGCTACTATTTTTTTCTTTTACATAAAAAGTCAAAACTGAGAACTGAGATGATGATGGGACGTCTCAAAGACCCTACCCCCATTGAATGCAATGACCAAGGGGCTTATTTTGTGGAAGCTCAAGTTAGCTGCTCACTTGTAGACTTTCTTATCGAACCTAACATTGAGTCCTTGATCCTTATACCACTCAATTAGCCAAAGGAAAGAAAAATATATATATTTTGGGGAGAGAACCAAAGGAAACCCCAAAAGTTGAAGAGTGATAAATTATAGGTAGAAGAGTCCCAAAACGTGTCAAGGAGAAACAACTATAGAAAGAGTAAAAAAGATAAGTGTGAAACAGATAAGTGATAAAAAGAAAAGGAAAAAATAATTTAAAAAATAAGAAAATTGTTGGAATTAGGAAATTCAATTGGCTTGGGTAGTGTGCTAGACGAATTTTTATAAGGCCATTAACTACTTTTTCAGTAACTTGGAATGGAAGAGTGTATAAATATTTGAGAGTAGTCATGTCTCTAGTATGTTGCATCAAAAGAGTTTAGTACTTTAACGAGAGAAAATAATTTAAATGAAGTAATTATTAAAAAAATGCATATTTTAATCAAATATGTACTTACAACTTTAAAACCCTTTCTATAAAATAAAAAAAAAAAAACAAAAAAAAAAACTTTAACATCCTTAATAATTCATATGGTTTTATTTATTTATTATTATTATCAATATATATTCATAAAATGGCAAAACTCTGAAATGGTATGCAACGGTATGCCAAAATAGACTCGTAGCAAAATATTTTGTTCTAATGGACAAACCGAAACGGATTCCAAAACAGTATTCATAACATTAATACTAGCTACTAGGAAGACATGCTCTAGAAAAACTTTTAATAAAATCTTAACATAAAAATGATTGGCTAGCTTTTTTTAGTTCCAAAGTCAAGATGGCTGGCGTTTTGACTTTTTGGATTTCCATCCACAAGTTTGTGAAGTTTTGATAATTTTTTATTACCCAATGTGTCCATTAATGTATCATTTACCATCTCTTTTTTAATGTTGTCTTGTCCAGTCTTGTGGTCTTTTCTTTCACTTTTTTTTTTTTTAATTATATATATAACTTATAAGCTCATTGGGTTAGATATGAACTAACTAATTATTATTTTTGTTTTATAAAGATGCATAACATATTATATGGACTTTTACCAAAAATTAAATTTATAACCATTCAAATAATATATATACTATTAGATTCATTAATATTATAATTATATAATTTTTTGTTTAAAAATAGCTATAATTCCGAAACGGTACACCCTGGTACCGAAATATTTCATTCCTTTGCCTAAACCGAAATAGTCCTTAATACAGTATTGACTCTCTTGGATTTGACCCATACAGGCTACATGCCATTGGCAATAGGTAAAAGTCACTGTTTACTCATGTACTAGTATCTTTCTTTTAAAAATGAATTTTCAAAAATTAGTATTTTTTTATGAAAAATATAATTTTAAAGGTAGTACTTTGAACTAATACTCCTGTCACTTTCATATGTGATCTTGGGAAAAGCATAACTTTAAAGGAAGTATTTTGGGGAACATAATTTTAATCGGATGGTCAAATTATGAGAACAAGGATAACCGAATCTTCATAGGGCCACATGGCATGCGAAATTCATATTCAAATCCTATCATTGGATTGAAGAGTATGGTGACATATTGGTGTTGGTGAAATTTGAGACCAATGTGATAGTCAAATTGAGAGAACATAACTATACAAGTACACAACACATGTCCATCACACTCCATCCTTAGATTTGAAATCTAATTGTTGGATTCGAAGAGTGTAATGAAAGGTTAATTTTAGTAAATTATGGTCACAATCAAACGGTTGGATTTAGAGAAAAGCGCAGTCAAAGTTTTGTAAAAGTTGGTTAAACCTGGTCAAACTTAATAAATGGTTCTAAGACCATTGGGTTGGTGAAATTCATATTTGAATCTTGATCATTGGGATTGAAAAATATGGTGATATATTTGTGTTGGTGAAATTTGAGAACAATTAGATGATCAAATTAAGAGAACATAACCATACAGGTACACAACACATGTCCATCATGTGCAATCCTTAGATTTGAAATCTAACCGTTGGATTTAAAGTGTAATGAAAGGTTAATTCAAGTAAATTATAGTCACAATCTAACAGTTGAATTTAGAGAAAGACGTGGTCAAAATTTAGTTAAAGTTGGTTAAACCCGATCAAACTTAATAGACGTTCCCGAGACCACCAGACCTGGTGAAATTCATATTTGAATCTTGATCATTGGGATTGAAGAGTACGGTGACATATTGGTATTGGGGAAATTTGAGAACAATTGGATGGTCAGATTGAGAGAATATAGCCATATAACTACACAACACATGTCCATCACGTGCCAACCTTAGATTTGAAATCTAACCTTTGGATTCAAAGAGTGTAATGAAAGGTTAATTCTAGTAAATTACAGTTACAATCAAACGGTTGAATTTAGAAAAAGGCCTGATCAAAGTTTAGTTAAAGTTGGTCAAACCTGGTTAAACTTAATAGATGGTCCCGTAACCACTGGACTTGGTGAAATTTATATTCAAATCTTGATTATTGGAATTGAAGGGTATGGTTACATATTGGTGTTAGTGAAATTTGAGACCAATAAGATTGTCAGATTGAGAAAACATAGTCATACAGGTACACAACACATATCCATCTCGCGCCATCCTTAGATTTGAAATCTAACCATTGGATTTAAAGAGTGTAAGGAAAGGTTAATTCTAGTAAATTATATTCACAATCCAACGATTGAATTTAGAGAAAGATGCGGTCAAAGTTTAGTTAAAGTTGGTCAAACCCGATCAAACCTAATAGATGGTTTTGAGACCACTAGACCTGGTGAAATTCATATTCGAATTTGGATCATTGGGATTGAAGAGTATGGTGACATATTGGTGTTGGTGAAATTTGGGAACAATTGGATGGCCAAATTGAGAGAACATAGCCATACAAGTACACAATATATGTCCATCACGCGCCATCCATAGATTTGACATCTAACTGTTGGATTTGAAAAGTGTAATCAGAGGTTAATTTTAGTAAATTATGGTTACAATCAAACAGTTAGATTTAAAGAAAGGCGTGGTCAAAGTTTAGATAAAGTTAGTCAAATCCGATTAAACTTAATAGATGGTCCCGTGACCATTGGACTTGGTGAAATTCATATTCAAATCTTGGTCATTGGGATTGAAAAGTATGGTGACGTATTAGTGTTGGTGAAATTTGAGACCAATTGGATGGTCAGATTGAAAGAATATAGTTATACAGGTACACAACACATGTCCATCTTGCGCCATACTTAGATTTGAAATCTAACCATTGGATTTGAAGAGTGAAATAAAAGGCTAATTCTAGTAAATTATGGTCACAATCAAACTGTTAGATTTAGAGAAAGGTACAGTCAAAGTTTAGTTAAAGTTGGTTAAACCCGGTCAAACTTAATAGATGGTCTCGAGACCACTAGACTTTGTGAAATTAGGTTCAGTGGGAAGGTTTTTAGTGGATTATTGGGTATTGGAGTAGTTGTTAGAAAATGTTAATAAAGAAATAATTTTGAAAGATGATGAACATTATGTTGACATAGACTTAGATAAAGTTGATTAGGCAAAATGATGAAATTCTTTATTACTTTGGCTCATATATTATGAATTATCACTTCTATTTTTAATTAATTTTCATATGTATGTTATAAATATATTTTAATTCGATTTATTTACTTACTTTTGGTAAATATTATTACATAATTGATGATTGAAATGGTTATTAGTTGAATATATTATGAATTTATAATGAATATACCTTTCATATATTTATAATGAATTTCTTAGTTTGGTAAATATTGACTAATACCTTTCTTATGACACATGATACAGAAAAATCAAAAATTGATTCACGAAACGAATCACATGTTGATAACTATGAGAATTAGTCAGTATTTTGAGTGGAATTAGAACTTTCTCAATTTTTATTATTTAGTAATTTTGAGTTTCAAATGGGTAAGATTATGATTTGAGAGTATTTTGAAGCAACAAGCCCTCCATTGTCTCATTTTTTTTTTTTCTTTTTTTTAATGGATTTGAAAGTTTTAAATTATTTTGGAGGTTTCAAATTTACTTTGGTCATTATATATGTTTAGGGGTATTTTGGTTAGTTTGACGAGGTTAATGGTATTTTAATCATTTCAAATATTTTAAAGGAATTTATGTCATTTTAAATATTTTAAGAGGCATTTGGAGGATTTGATAAATAAATAAAAAATCTTATTATATCAAAATTATTTTGGCCACATATTCGTGATGACAATCTTTGTCTTCATTAAAAGATCCCTTATAGCGATGACCTAATTCATTGCTAATATATAATCTGCTTCCCTCCAATAATTCCCACCATTTTTTGAGAGTGAAAATTTTACCCTCCATTATATTTAGGAAGATATATTTGTTACGACATGTTGTGTCGTTGCTAAAAGGTGATTATCAGAGACGACAAATTATATCATTGCTAATAGCCTTCTAATAGCAACCACCAAAGTGTCATCGCTAATAAATAAAGCATATATATAATATATTTACTATATATTTTTGGCCACATATCTGTGATGAAACACAAGGTCGTCACTAAAGATGGTTATTAGCGATGATAGATGTTATCATTAAAATAAATCTTATTTTAGTGACGTAAATGTCGTCGCTACAAAATTTATTGTCGTTGCTAAAAGTTTCCCTCCATGGCGTTAGCGACAACTTATTAGCGACTACCTTAGTGTCGTCGCTATAATACACTTATTAGCGATGACCATGTATTATCATCTCTAATGTATGCCTAATAGTGATGATTTTTTGGCCGTCGCTAAAACATTGGTCGCAAAAGACTAAAATTCTTTATATATATATATATATATATATATATATATGTATGTATGTATGTATAAAACTGGGACAAATTATTTGTTGCCTAGCCAACAAGTAATCTTTTAAAAATTTCTTAACAAGAACAAAATATTAGGCCTATTAGCAATTTAGCATAGATAGAGACCAAAACCCCATACAAGGAGTACAAACTCAAAGAGTCACTCTTGTTATTCCTATTCTTGATGATGGCAACGAGCTTTTTACCAAAATTTCCTACCAATATTTTCTTGGTATTGGTCGTAGCCACGGCCATGTATGCATCCAAAGCTACAAACCTTGGCAATTCCAATGCCACGCCGATCCCAGTTGTAGGCATTGCTGGCAAGGCTTGGACATACACCCAATTTGGCACTATCTATGTCGTCGACAACAATATCAACGAAACCCCAGATCCAACGTCACAAATATTTGGGCAACTTCAAGGCCTGTACGTGATAGCTGCGTTGGATGGGTTGGATTCATATGTTACGACATCAATAGTGTTCACAAATAAATAGTACAACATAAGCACCATACAACTACAAGGTACACGTTTTATCAAGCAACCTGTTGGAGAGGTTGCGGTGGTGGGCGGGACAGGGAAATTCCGATTTGCTAGGGGCTATGCAACTGCTGAGACATATTCCTTGGATGTTACTACCCAATACGCCGTTATCCAATGCAATGTCATGGTGCAACTTTCCTAGTTGAAAATATTGATGGGGTTACAAATATATATAAGATACGGACCAGTTGTTGTTGGATAAGAATTGTCATAATAATAATAATTGCTGTGCTATACTCTTATTTGTGTTTATGATTGATAAGCAATACTCTCTTAAAAAAAAAAAAAAAAATGGTTGAAAAGCAATAATATTGTTGTCCTGTGTTATTGAAATAAAATGTTGGATTTTTTTTTTTTTTTTTCAGTAATAAAGTATTACTATTATCCTTTTTCTCAAAAAAGAAAGAAGAAAAAAAAGTATTACTATATCATCTCATGCGCGCCTAAAATTATTCACTCTTCCAAAGAAAGATCTCACTAGTGCTCATTGATCCTTCTCTCCAATCACGTATTGCCATCTATTGTAAGATGCTAGCCATGCAATGTAACGAAAAGCTATACATTTTTTAGTCACCATCTAAACGGAGACAAACTTTCAGAACAATCTGAGAATACGCTCTAACATTTAGGACTCGGCAGAGACCTGGCCAACCCGGCCCACCCGACCCGACCCGACTCGAAGGGTTTTGGGCGGGTTGAATGGATGCTTGGGTTGGGTTTAGGCCCAATATTCGGGTCTAATTTGGGTTCGAGTTGGTTTTGGGTTAGACCCGACCCGACCTGACCCGACCGATCTAAGAAAGAAAAAAAAACTAATGTATCAGAGTGGGTTTTTTTTTTTTTTTTTTTTTTTTTTGTAGCATAATTTGCGTGGAGGAGCCTTTGGCTTCTTTCCCCACCGAAATCCAACCGTTGTGAATAATAGTAGAAGGCCTAGACTCCGGCCAGTGTAGATCGAGATTCTCAATCAGAGTTTCCCAGCGAAAATCGATTTTCCGACGATCTTTTCGAGATCGGACTTACTCAAGTGAAACATAGACGCCATGTTGTGGACATGACCGTCGGGAAACTGATTCTCCGGCAAAATGAACAGCACAACGGCGGTCTGGAGCGGAGAGTTCTTGAGCTTGATTTTGTAGAAACATGGAGAAGAAGAAGGATGAACAACAGAGCGAGAAGGCTTTGAGGCAACAAACTCGACCAGTATCCGACCACCCGACCCTAATCGAGACCCGTATTTTTCGGGTTGGGTCGGGTCGGGTTTCTCCCTAATAAACCCAATTATTATCGGGTTGGGTTGCGAGTGGCAGTAAAACCGACCCGACCCGACCCGACCCGATATCAGTCCTACCAACATTACCTTTTTCTCTAGTTCTAATTTCCACGCACGAATATTTAATTGAATACGATGAAAAAGTTTAACTAGATCAGGAGTTCAGCAGTGTCCTGTGTCCACTAAAGGCAGAAAATTCATGCAATCCAAGTCTGTCTCCAAGTCAGAGAAAGTCGTACTTTCAATTCACGCTAAGCGGTATTGCCAGTTTCCTCCAACGTCGGAAGTTAATGGAGGCTTAGCGGAGATTTTAGTAATTTTTACTTATGTAATTATTAAGAAACTTAAATTATATAAAATATAACAAATGAAAAGGAACCTAAATATACTGACAAAAAAGAAAGACACAAATACATGTAGTTTTACGGTTTTCTTCTATTAACAAAATGAAATGAAAAAAGTGCAATAACAGTATATAAAATGAGAACGAAGAATGTTGAGATGAAATAATGATATAAAAGAGAAAAATGGAGAGAGCCAAAGAGTAGTGGATGGTATTAACTATGACTATGAGTTGAGTCATTGAGGAGAAAAGAAATATTGCAACTACAAAGCTGAGAAGAGCATACTACTGACGCTATCAAGGAGAACTCACAAACGCAATATCTCTATTGATACCGTTTTTAAAGAAAAATGAAATTATAGATTATTTTTATGTAAATGGTTGGACAAGTTAAGAATTTGAATGATTAAGTTTTTATGTTGAATATTTTGTTCATTTGTTTTTTTTTTAGCTTAATCTTGTTTGTATGGTTTTTTTACTATAATTTGGGCTAATTTTTATAATGATGTTATCAAGGTTTTTTTTTTTTTTTAGGGGTTAAGAATTATGTTTGCATGGTTAAGATTATTTTACATAGATTATCAAAATTTAAGAATTGCTATGACACAAGTTGAAGTCTTCGCTAAAAAAGGTTTTTGCAAGTAATAAAATATTAGACTGAAACCCACCACAATTGAAAATAAGAATGTTGTGAGATTATGGTGTATCTATTGCATTCTCTAATTTTTACGTTGTTAACTTTTTTTTTTTTTTTTTTAAATTTAAGTTTAAGTTGTTGTGAGATTTTGTTGTATCCATAGCATTTTCTAATTTTTCATTTATATTGTGAGATTTTGTTGTGTTGATAGTATTTCTAATTTTTCATTTATGTTGTGAGATTTTGCACCAACACATTGTTAATGCATGTGTACAATTGTGCAAAATTTATATCAATAGTAAACGTAAGCTAATAATTGTTATTAGAGGAAATGATAAACATTTTTAAGGCTGTCTACCACCGCCTAAACGCAGACTGAAAATTTTGAACAATCTGAGTACACTCCAGTCCAACATCACCTTCCTCATTTCTATCTTGCAAGAAATATTCAATAACAAAATCGATTGATCATGAGTTCAGCGGTATCAACTAATTAAGGGTAGAAAATCAAGGCGGCCCACGGCCCATGTCATCTGTCTCCAGGTCTAAGAAAGATGACTTAAGTGGTTTAGTGTAACATGGTGGGCATACTCTCGTTCCTTTTGGACGGACCAGGCACTAGCTTCAAGGGAGCATTCGCGAGAAGTGACCAGGGACACAGCTGAATGCCTTCATGCTTAAGTTCTTGGAAAAATAGATAACGAAATTAATTAGCCTTGAACAGGATTTCATATTAAACCACTCAATTTTTTTAATTGGATGCAAATTTTGACAAGTTCATTGCTGGATTACATGATCTTTGTATATTCTACATGTATGCAAAATTGTCTCACTTTTTTTGCTCTATTTTATACTCCATCAATAGAAACTTGTTACATGTTCACCTAATTAATTAAATACTACTATTAATGGTAATATTTAATTAATTAAGTAAACATGCAGCAAATTTTTATTAGTGAAGTATAGAGTGAAGCAAGAAAAGTAGGACAGAAAATTTGAACTCAAATTTTAAGATATTCAAATAACAATAACCATGTCATCAATCAATTATTTAAATTCAAATTTTTATAGTTTAAAATAATGCATAAAAGATTAATTTGTAAATCGAATAGTAAAAAATATCTAATTGATATGAAAATTCGCAAGCCTGTTAAGAATATATAATCCAATAGGACAATTTTCAAAATATGAATTCAATATTAAGTTATTGGATTGTGATATATTGCTTAGAGTTACACTAAATCAAACTATATATATATATATAGATGCACACACCATAGAATTTCAACTTATGGTGTTAATCTATGATGATTGGAATTTATCATTAGGCAAAGATAATAATTAGTTGTTAGTGTAAGTGGGGGTTCGACCTAGATTTCTTATTAATTAGCATGCAAGAGACTTTACTAATTGAATTAACTGGATCATATATAACTCAATTGGTAAAGTTTCTTGCACACTAATAAGAAAATTAGGTTGAGACCTTGTTTACACTTACAAGTAACAACTAATTAATGTTTTCGCTTGATGATAAAGTCCAATAATCATGTACAGTAGTTTTCGCTTGATCGATCATACTAAACCAATATGGGATCATCTTTGTGTGTAAGAGGGAAAATGAGATTTTGAGTAATTATATATATATATATATGTGTGTGTGTGTGTTAGTAAATGATTTAGCTTAGAATAAATTATAAATAGGGCACAATTTTGTTGTATTAAAGTTATTTTATGATATAATTTTTTTTCCTTAAGAACTTTATTGCATTTACTTTTTAGCTTGACCCCCTGGAAAATATCCATGGCTCTGCCACTGCCTATATACCATTTAATTTTCTTTTCTTAAAAAAATAATAATAATAATTACGGGTTATGACCACCTTGTCCTTTAATAAGTCTGTTTTACCATCTTTCTTTTCACACATGAAACCATTGTGCATTTATGCCTTAAAAACTAAATTCAATGTTCTGGTGTGCGATATATTTATAAGAAATTTGCAACATTAATTAGGACTCATGTCTTTAAACAAGTGAAAGCTAGAAAATGCATTATTTATCTGAAAAATAATTTACATAATTTGAAAATATAACTCCCTAATTTTCAAATTTATATTTATCTTAAGACCTTTATTTTCTTGAAGATTGAAAAGTTTTCATAGATATGTCCAAATACATGATGAAAGGATGGAAAAGTTTGGAGGATAGGAAATAGTGAAAGGATGATGGAAAAGTAGGAGAATAGAAAAGATTTTAATTTATTTCATTTTGGTGTGCAATATATTTATAAGAAATTTGCAACATTAATAAGGACTCATGTCTTTAAACAAGTGAAAGCTACAAAATACATTATTTATTTGAAAAATAATTTACATAATTTGAAAATATAACTCCCTAATTTTCAAATTTATATCTATCTTAAGACATTTATTTTCTTGAAGATTGAAAAGTTTTCATAGATATGTCCAAATACATGATGAAAGGATGGAAAAGTTTGGAGGATAGAAAATAGTGAAATGATGGAAAAGTAGGAGGATAGAAAAGATTTTAATTTCTTTCATTTTTGTTTGGTTGGGAGTGGAAAAGTGGAGGGATGGAAAAAGTGAGTTTATATAAATTTACTTATATACCTTTGTTAAAAAAATGATGGCCAATTAAAACAAAATAATAACAAATAACCAAAAATAAAAAAGAGAGGCAACATCCCCTAAGACAATAACAACAACAACAACAACAACAACAAATATGGACGAATTGCCATGTGCAAGTGCACATGGGTATTTTTGTCCATTAAGTATTTTCACCATTTATTTTCCTTTCTTCCTATCCAACCAAACACACTCAAAAAATGTTTCCTTCCCATTTTCTCTCCAAAATTTTCCATCCACCCTATTTCACCTCCAAACAAACACACCTAAAACATTTATTTTCTCGAAGATTGAGAAGTTTTCATAGATATGTCCAAATACATTTCCATGTACAATTTCACTTTTATTTTATTATTATTATTATTATTATTTTTTATCAGACGATTTCACTTTTAAAATGATATAAAAAGCTTCTGTTATGTATGCAGTTATTAACAAGAAAACCACTCCTGGGCCTTAATAAGAATCTGTCTCTCATGAACGCGACAGCCAGACCTGGGCCCGATTGTTGTCTAATCCTTATGAGGCCCAATAATCCAGGTGAAAACCCTGGGCTTGCTCGTGTACAACTTCACTCAAGCCCCAATAAATCTCCAAGAAATATATTGATTGCAAGAATTTTGCATAGATTATCAAACATTCAAGAATTGCTGGGACACATATTTTTGAAATGTTTGTTAAAATGGTTTCTGTGTATTAAAAATTATTTCCCTGTATATTGTAAACTTGAGCTTATATGTTGTAAACATGAGCTGAAGCAATAATTTTTATTTGGGGCGACTAATGATAATCCAACGAGAATTTTTCTTTTTATTTATATTCATTCTTTTTTACAAACACACACACACATATATATATATATGAGCATGACTTAAGTACAGTACTTAGGTGTTGTTCTTTAGGTTTTCCTTTTAAGATCCTGCTATATGGATTTTTTTTCATGAGAATGAAGTATATTTTTTAGTTAAGTAATCAAATTATTTAATTTTAAGAGGAGAACCTACGGAACAGCCTAAGTTTTGTCCTTTATACATACATACATTGTTATGAACTTTAATGAATATACTGAAGGTGTCTAGTGATGTGGGTTCCAGTTATATTATAAGTTGTAACTATCTCACAAAAAAAAAAAAAAAAAACCACTAGGACATCATCCATAAGAAGTGCATGTCAAACCCCACTCTTTCATCCATGGGAACGCTACATGTCCATGTACATAAGAACTTTGCAAGACCTTTGTTTTATTTATTTATTTTTATCTAGCACCATTAGCAAAACTTCCTTATTGGGCCTTTTTCCAGCGTCATCTGTATGAGATAACGACATGAGGAGACTTCAATTAAGTAGTAAATATATCATATAAAAACCCTTCTTAACCCAAAATTTTAAGCATTTGAGTTAATACTTAATTATATTATATTAATCAACTACTCTTCTTACATCAAAGAATAAAATAAAGAACAAAGTTTAGGTACAAAATTGGTTGTAGTCTTTAGCTATAACATTACTCAATATCTTTTTATTGGAGGTGAATTTTGATAAATCCACTGTTAGATTACATCTTCTTTTTATATCCTTTATACTTACAAAATTTCTAGAAAATTAAAGATTAATAATCATGTCATCAATAAGTTGTTTAAATTGCAAGAATTTGTAGTTTAAAATTATGTATAAAATATAAGCTTATAGATTATATAGTAAATAATATCCGATTGACACAAAATTTGATATGTGCATTAAGAGCATAAAGAACATGCAATTCATCGGTTAGATTTTTAAAATATGTAGTAATATTTATTTTATTGAGTAAAGTTGTAGCTTTAAGTTACAATCAGTTTTGTAGCTAAACTTTATCCAAAAATAAAAATCAATCACTTTTCTCTTAATTATTCAATGTAAGACTTTACTCACTTATGTACACTTAACAAGTTGAGGAATATTTTCAATCCCTTTTTATGTCCTCTAAGCCGTCGGAGTTTGAGAGTATTTTGCAAGAGATTCATCTAGCTATCTCCAAGGATGCTGCTGCTTTTTTTGGCTGTAAGTTTCATGCAAATGAGGTTTGGGCTGTGCTTAAACAGATGGCTCCTTTTACTGCTCTTGGTCTCTATAGGATGTCGCCCATTTTTTATAAGTCTTTCTGACATATTTGTGGAAGAGGATGTCACTGCCATGGTGCTTGAAGCTCTTAATTCAAGTGTGGTTCTGGAATCCCTTAACTCTACTTTTATTGCTCTTATTCCAAAAGTAAAGCAACCAAGGAAGGTATCTAATTTTTGCCATATAAGTTTGTGCAATGTGGTCCATAAACTAATTTCAAAAGTTTTGGTAAACCAGTTGAAAAAAATTTTAGCTAATGCTATTCCTGAATCTCAAAGTGCTTTTCTGTGTGGAAGGTTTAATTCTGATAATGTGTTAGTCACTTTTGAAACGTTACACTACCTTAAAAGAAAGACACAGGGGAAGTTGGGTTATATGGCTCTCAAGCATGATATGAGCAAACCTTATGACAAGGTGGAGTGGGAATTCTTGGAGAAAACCATGCGGCATTTAGGGCTGGGGGATAGAATGGTAAGCCTTATTATGTCTTGTATAACTTCTATTTCTTATTTTGTGCTTCTTAACGAGCAGCTAGTTGGGTCTATTAAGCCGGAGAGGGGTTTGCACCAAGGTGATCCTTTATCACCTTACCTTTTCCTTATGTGTGCTATGGGGCATCAAAGTTTGTTACATACGGTTGAAATGGAGGGGCACATCCAAGGAGTGGCTATTTGTTGGAATACGCCACGGGTTTCTCATTTGTTTTTTTGCTAATGATAGTGTGCTTTTTTGTCAGGCAAAAGAGGGGGAATGCCAAAAGATTTTGGATATTTTGGTTACTTATGAGAGAGGTTCGGGTCAGAAAATTAATAGAAACTAATTTTTTTTTTCAACACTAATACTTCTTCTGATATCTAGTCTCGTATTCAAAGTATTTTGGGTGTTTCTGCCATTTGACAATATGAGAAGTAT
This sequence comes from Quercus engelmannii, assembly GCA_029955605.1. Classification (NCBI taxonomy): domain Eukaryota; kingdom Viridiplantae; phylum Streptophyta; class Magnoliopsida; order Fagales; family Fagaceae; genus Quercus; species Quercus engelmannii. The sequence goes on from JARPSG010000004.1 coordinate 34,201,991, forward strand.
TTGGGTTTGCTAGCACTTGTGGGAAGGGCCAAGAAGCAAAGTTTTATCTATATAAAAGAAAGGGTTTGGAAAAAACTTCAGGGGTGGAAGGAGAAGTTGTTGTATCAAGCAGGTTGTGAGGTGCTAATTAAAGCAGTCATTCAAGCAATTCCAACATACACTATGAGTTGTTTTAAGCTTCCTAAGGGTCTAATTAAGGAATTGGAAGTCATGATATGAAATTTTTGTTGGGGATATCACGGTGGCTCTAGGAAGACTCATTGGGTTAAATGGGATAGGCTTTGCGAAGCTAAGGAGGTTGGAGGAATGGGTTTCAGAGAAATTGAGAAGTTTAATGATGCTTTATTGGCTAAGCAAGTTTGGCGGTTGATAAATAATCCTAATTCGCTTTGTCATCATGTTTTTAAGGTCATGTTTTTTCTGGATTGTTCAATTCTTGAAGCTAGGGAGTCTATTGTAGGTTCCTACGCATGGAAAACCATTCCTAGTGCAAGGGATGTTATTCAACAAGGGATGATTTGGCGTGTAGGGAATGGGGAATCTGTGTGGATTAAAGGAGATCATTGGCTGCCAAACCAAGCTTGCTGCTCTGTTATTTCGCCCTTGCCTTAGTTGGCTGATGAATGATGATACAAGAGTTAGATTCCTTATTGACCAAGACAGATTTGTGTGGAAGGAATCAGTGATTAAGGAGCTTTTTCTCCCTCACGAAGCTGATATTATTTTGGGAATTCCTTTAAGTTTTTGGCATCCACCTGATCGTATTGCTTGGGCTCAAACTCCTTCGAGTATGTTCTCTACTAGTAGCGCTTGCAAACTGATTGTTTCATGTGCTTCTACTTCTATTGCAGGTAGCTCCAATTTGGACAATCAAAGGAAATTTTGGAAGGGCTTGTGGCAACTCCAGGTTCCTAATAAAATCAACCTTTTTGTGTGGAAGGCCTATAATGATGCTCTGCCAACTATGGAAAATTTGCATCGACGGCATTTTGCTCCATCTGATCGGTGTAATCTCTGTCAAGAGCAATCTGAGGATGTTGTGCATGCTCTTTGGCTGTGCAAGGACATCTTGAGTGTTTGGTTGTCTCTAAAGTGGTTTCACCAAGCGGTTCTGGTTCAACCTGTGAGTTTTCGGGAGCTCTTGACCAAGTTTATGCATTGTCGAGATGAGTATCGTGCTGAGAGTTTTGTCATTGCTGCGTGGAGCATCTGGAATCGACAGAATGCGCTGCACTTTGGCTGAAACACTCTCCCTGTGGATCGTACTTTTAGCAGCGCTGATAATTTTTTGCAGGAGTTTTTTTTTTTCCTAGGAAGAGGAGTTGGCCCTTCCCCGCCCTCCTTCCTTACAACAATGGTGTCCTCTGACGCCTGACATTTTTAAGGTTAATTTCAATGCAGCGGTCTTTCGGTCTTCAAACTTGGCTGGCTTAGGTGTGATTGTGCGCGACAGTAGTGGTGCAGCTTTTGAAGCGCTCTGTGTTCCCATTTCTCTTGCTTGTTCGGTGTCTGAGTTAGAAGCGTTAGTCTATCTTAGGGCTGTTCAGTTTGCGCTAGAGATTGGCCTTACCCAAGTGGTTTTTGAAGGGGATTCAGCTTCTGTTATTGATGCTCTTTGGCATGGGTCGGGTGAGCTCACCAGCTATGAGAAAGTTCTGGATGATATTCAAGCTCAAGGTTCTGTTTTCCAGTTTTTTTTTTTTTTTTTTTTTTTTTTTTTTAGTTGGTTGTCTTTGTAATTTTGTTGCTGATGCTTTAGCAAAGAAAGCTAGTTCAGTTGTAGGGTTGCAAGTTTGGTTGGGAGACCTACCTGCTAACATTGCTCCTTTTGTGTTTCGTGATGTCCATTGATTTTTTTTTTTTTTTTTTTTTTTTTTTTTGAAAAGATGTCCATTGATTTTAGTTTTTGAATAAATTCCCTGACTTGGGGTCTGGTTTCTCAAAAAAAAAAAGTTCTAACATTTTATATAAAAAAAAGGAATATATATATATATTTTTCAAAATTTTAAAAATTAGGGCGCGCAGGCTTCACCCTTGCTTGTAAATACTAAATAAAGTAAATTTGACATTATGTGTTACCATCAAAGTTATTAAACTCAGATTGCCTCGGCTGGTTGGACTAGTGAACCAGTACCTAAGTTGGTTTCAGTTGTTTAATTGGAGTATTTATGTAATTAAACTGGTAAAACCCAGTAAAACTTGATAGGTTTTTGGCAACTCGGATGAGTCATTTTCGGCTGACAGATTTTGTAATTCTGAACAAATTTATCTTTATAAGTTCACTATAGTATTGTTTTCTACTTCTTTGCTATTTAAAATGAGACAATTGACTATCCAAAAAATATAAATAAATAAATAAGACAATTTGCCAATTTCTAGAGTTAAAAGCTTGAAAGAAGTTAAAAAATAAAATAAAATAAAATAAAATAGTTAACCGCATTGCAGTGTCGTGTCCCTGTCTACCTATCCTAATTTTTTATGTGCCAATGCCTCTATTTTCGTCAATGCAATGCTGATATTTACAGACAAAAAGAGCAAGTATCGGTGGTGTTAAATTGTTAAAATTCTATTTTTAGCTCCACAAACTACAAAAATTGTACTATGTCGGTGGAGGTGAATGTAAAATTTTTAACTCTTGAGCTACAGTGCGCAACCATCTATAGCCGTGCATTGTAGCCAAAAAAAAAAAAAAAAATCCATCCTACCTCTTCTTTCATTAAAAAAAAAAAAAAAAAATTCTCTCTTTTCTCTCTTTCCCCAACCCAACCTAGCTTCTCACCTCTGCCTTTCGCCCTCTCGCCAATCCCTCTTGCCCAAGCACTCAAGTCTAGCTTCCGAACCCACTACCGGAGCTTGAATTTGTGAACCACACTCACTGTTTCTACCAAAACCTTGAACCACTGAAACCCCAACTGTAAGGTTGAATTTAATCAACCATCTTATTGGCTTTATTCCTTGTCAAATTTGCTTGTATTTCAGCATTTAGTAACCCTGTATTTAGGTGGGTTTGTTGTAAGGGTAATGAGTGAGATAGAGTGTTGATTGCTCAAGAGTGTGCAAGAAAACGGAGACTCGCGGCTTGACCTCGCGGGTGGCTCACAGCTGCAAGCCGCTAGACGCAGCACATATGCCAAGCATGCCAGAAGGTGAACAGTCACGCTAGCTGGAGCACTACAGGACAAAACAGGACAACTGGCCATACGGTTATCTCGCGACTGGATCTCACGACTCAATCAAGTCGCGAGGCCAAGCCGCGAGCCACCCCTGTTTTGAAAAACCTGACGTTTCACATTCTCCTCTCACCTCAGTATAAATACCCCTTATACCCACAAATGAAAGAGAGTTTCTAGAGAGAATTTTGAGAGAGAAACCCTAGAGTAAAACAAGATTGATTCACCTACAATCTATACATTAGAGTCTCTTCAAATTTCTCAACTCTCTTCCTCTCCATTGTCAAATCCTTGAGAAGCATTTTACCAAAACCTTGTTCTCACCATATTCATCATTGTGAGAGGGCTATTTGGTTTTTTGGGAAGCAGTTAGGAAGGAACCAACCTATATTGGTTGATATTATGGTCTAGTAGTGGAATCCAGGAAGTTAGAAAAGAAAAAGGTTCGGCGCAACCTCGTTAGAGAAAGAAGCTTGGAGGGTTTAGGTGCACTAGGTAGATTAGGCTTGGAGGGTCTATTGCTGTCCATGTATTCCAACTACATTTTCTAGCGGATTGTTTACTGCTTGGAGGGCAGCAGAGAGGTTTTACGCCGAGGGTTTCAGTTTCCTCTTCGATAACACATCGAGTGTTGTCTTTGTATTTGTATCTTCCTTCCCTTTTATTTTTGCCTTTTATTATCTGCTGTGGGTTGTGATTTTAATTTGGCTAAGATAGTTTATCCAATTCTATATTATAGCTTATGTTCATTTTTCGCACACTAGTTGTTTGACATAAAACTTGAATTGGTTAATTTGTAAATTGGGGGTCTAAACGTTCAAGGGTGTTTATACACATATTTGAACTTTCAATTGGTATCAGAGCAGGTACACTTCTAGTGGTTTCATTACCATTGTGTGATCCTTGACTCCCTATTGAGATGGATCGGTCTCAATCCCTAAATGCATCTCTATACTTTGATGGTAGTAATTATGCTTTTTGGAAGGTTCGCATAAGAGTTTTTCTGTGTTCCATTGATGAATCTGTTTAAGATGCTATTGAGATAGGGTGGACCAAGCCTGAGGAAGCCAAATCCACATGGGATAAGGCAGCATTCACTGCATCTAATGCTAACAGTAAAGTACTCAATGCTCTTTTTTGTGGTGTGTCTCCAGATGAATTTCACAGGATTTCTCACATTACCATTGCTAAAGAAGCATGGGAGATATTGGAGACCACTTACGAAGGTACGAAGAAAGTAAAAGACACCAAGCTTCAGATGCTAACCACTCGGTTTAAGGAGTTAAAAATGAGTGAGGATGAGTCCTTTGACTCTTTCTATATCAAGCTGAATGAGGTGATTGTAAGCAAGTTCAATTTGGGAGAGAAAACGGAGGATTCTAAAATTGTAAGGAAGATCCTTCGATCATTGCCGGAAAGTTTTCATGCTAAAGTGACAGCGATTGAAGAGAGCAAGGATCTTGATGACATCAAAGTCCAGGAGCTGGTTGGTTCTCTTCAGACTTATGAGATGCCACTGCCCAATCAACAGAAGAGTAAATCTCTTGCTCTTAAGACCACTAATGAGAAGGTGGAAGATCAAGACTCATCGGGAGAAGATGTGGTTGACAAAGATGTTGCATACCTTGTAAAAAATTTCAAAAAATTCTTGAAATTCAAAAATAATGGCAAATTTGGTGATAAAGGAAAATTCCAAAGTTCAGGAAGAGAGAAAAGGGAATTCAAAAAGAAAGATGGAAAAGAATCCCAATCTACACAAGGTGTCACTTGTTTCGAATGTAACGGGCATGGACACTTTAAGAAAGAATGTCTGAATTATTTGAAATCGAAAGGCAAAGTGTATGCCACGACATTGAGTGACTCGGATTCATCCAACTCAGAATCTGAAGAAAGCTGTGATGGAGAGGGGAACTATTTAGCTTTTATGACTATTGCCCATGTTGAGTCTTCAGACGAGTTGAATTTGCTTGTACGAGACCTTGGAGAACATAGTGATGAAGAATCACTGGGAATTGTTGAAGAATCAGATGCTGAAGAAGATCAAAGCACAGCCAACCTTCAAGAGAATTATAACTCACTCCTGGAGAAGTCGGGTGAGTACACAAGGGTGGCCAAGGCAGCTGTGAGAAAAATGAAGAAGGCAGAGGAGGATTATAAAAGTCTCCTAATCCATTATAAGGAGGCCAAATGTAAGATAGAAACACTGAATGGTGAGCTGTCAGAAGCTTACATAAAAGTGAGATTTCTTGAGTAAGAGGTTGTGCAAGCAAATGCTAAAATTGAGAAGGTCACCACCAAGAAGCTAGATGATGTTATTTCATCTCAAAAGAGCTTTTTAGACAAATCCGGATTGGGATATACCAAAGGAAGTAGCTCATCTGGAAATGTCACTAAAGAAGTGAAGTATATAAAGGCCAAAGAATCAGCTGATGTTGGTCCTACTACTAAGAAACCCAAGATAAAGGAGAAGAGAAATGTGGGGAACGAACGGTTGTTGAATTCACGTAATTAATCTGTGAGCAGATCTGAATCCCAAGCCAAGTCTCGTCCATGACCACAAAGAGGTCCTAGATCAACTTATGTGTGTCATCATTGCGGACTTCAAGGGCATACTCGACCAAATTGTCAAAAGCTGAGAGCAAAGAATAATGCAACTCCTCAAAGGTCACGAGGACTTAGAAATGATAGAAGAAATTGGGCTGGTGAACCATCAAGAGATCAAAACGGTGATCCCGGAATGATGAACGTGATGAAGATGATTGGTGCATTCACCAACTGCTTAGAAAGCTTCACACGAAGGTTTGAAAGTCCTAACTCCCGTACGCAATCCTATAAGGAAATCACCCCAAACGCAAGTGACGTGTGGGTGAAAAGGGGTGCTCATGCATAAGCATTACAACATGTCCATGCATTAATTCTTCCTATGCTTTGTGACGGTGTTTGATTGTTTGCTTGTTGTTTATGTTGATGGTTGTTTGTTTGTCTATTTGTGCATACTTTTGGTTTTGTTTTTGTTTTTTATCAATCTTTTTCTTCTTGTGTCAAAAATCCAAAAATCACATAAAAAAATAGAAAATCAAAAGTTTGATTGACATAGTTGAGTTTTGTCTCAAATCTTGTTTTGCCTTGTACCTTTGTGCTAATGGCTTTATGCATTTTCAAGTATAGCTTGTTTCTTTGCACTCTTATCACTGTGGGAGAAATCTTGAAATCTATGTGATTATTGTAAATAGATCTTCAAACTTATCATGAATGATTAGTGAATGGTTATGATGATCTTGAGACATGCATAAACTTGTGTCTATATATCTTCCCACTCTTTATTTTTGTTTTTGCTAAAAAGAGCTCTCCAAATGTAAATCTCTAAATGAAAAGAGATATTGAGCTGCAAAAGCGTGTCGCATATACTAGTATTCGACTTGGAAAAAGGGAAAACGACCAAAGATTAAAGTGAATGTCTATTCCAAAAGCCAAAGGCTATCTCATCAAGGTGAAATATCAATTATCACTCTCACAATGAGAGGTGATTTTCTCAAAAGGATCAAAAAGATCGAATGTTATGATTGAAAGTGGAGTCAAATGTAAAGCTTCAAGATATGTTATCAAGTTTTGTGGGAGGTCATATATACATATTTCTAAAATTGAGATGGATCACATAATCTAGTGCTAATTGTGTATGCCTTGGTTGAATTGATCATTGAAGCTTCACATTAGACTAAGGACTATCTCATTGTTGATATCCACACACAACACACAAGTTTATATTCAATAAATGTCATATTTATTTGTGTGATTATACTTGTTGAAATGTGTTTTCACATACTCAATCTATGTTGATTCAAGCACAAAAATATTTTTGAGTGTTTTAGGTGTTTTTGGAAAGTATTTTGTTCTAAAAATCTGAAAATTTCAAAAATTCATTTTGCCCTGTTTTGGCAACTCAGTTGTGGGTAAGTCCAGTCGTATGCCTCAATCATGAGTTCGCGGGTCAATTTTGGCGACTTGTTCTCGAGTCGAAGGTCCAGTCGTGAGGGTCACTCAGAGATTTTCGCAGCTCAGCTCGCGACTCCCTCGCGGGTAGACCTTCCAGTAGCGAAAAACACTTAGAAAATTTTTTTGGGAATTTTTTCTTTGAGTGTTTTGGTGGCTTGACTTGGTGACTTGTTGGCGACTCACATTAGTAGCGAAAAACGCGTGTTTGGCAAAAATAGGGGCAGTTTTTAAATCTGTTTCAGTTTTCCCTCGAACTTTTTGTGACTATTCATCTTCTCTCTCAACTGTCTCCTTCCCAAACACTCTGTGTACCCATTTTCAAACTCCATTGTTACTTCCTTTCAGCTCAAAATCTTCAAGTAACAGGTATGAGTTTTCTTTCTTGAACTCTATTTTACTTGATTTTGTGTTTTTCCCTCTTGATTATTCTCATTTGTTTATGTTTTTGAGATGGGTTTTTGTTTCGGCTATTGCTCTTTGTCCATGCTTAGCTTGTGGAAGCTATTGATTTAGTTCGACCTTAATTAGGTTGTTGGTTTTATTCTTCTTCATGTGCTTAGCTAGGGTTTGTTATTTGTTGGTTACTCATCTTGTCTGATCTTATATTGATGTGTTGATTCAATATGTTCCTGTTTTGGAGATGAGTTTTACTGTGCTGAATATGTGACTGTCCATCTAGTGTGTGCATTTTTTTGTTCTTTGAGTCATGTCATACTCATCAATTTGTATGTCTCATTGACATATATTTGTCTTTTGGATGTTTTCAATCTCTGTTGCTTTAATACTCCCCTGCATTATACAAGTTGTTCTTGTGTACCCACTTTTAGGCTTGTTCATCTGTGTGGTTTATTTAAGTAGCATGAGGTTTAATTGTTTCAAGTTAATCTGTGTGGTTGCATTTTTGTTCTTGTCTCTAACAAAGTACTGATTGGTTCTACACATGTATTATACTATGCTATTGTGGCCTCTTCTGATTGTTCATAGATGCCTCCTTCATCCCCAAAGAAGAAAACACCTGCAAAGAAGGCAGATAAGAGAATGAAAATGGACCCTAACTTGTTCAAGTCTGTTTCCCACTTTGAGAGATACAAAGATTTCTTCTTAAAGGCATGAATTATTCAAGAAAGGTTTGTGGATTTGGAGGATTTAAGGGGCACTTTTATCCCCAGCTGTTTTGAAGAGAGAGGATGGGAAAAGCTTCTGTGTGATCTCCCAGGTGTGTGTGAATCCCTGATTAGGGAGTTTTATTCTAATGATGTGATAAGGGAGGATGATCTAAGCTGCTGGGTTAGAGGTAAAGAGTTCACTTTGGATGCACATGACATTGATAATGTGCTAGGTCTTGAAGGATTAGAAGATCAAGAGTTTGTCAATTACAAAGATAGGATTCTGTTTATTGAAACTGTTCAACAGAGGATAGGTGGACAGAGAGAAGGGAAATGTCTGAATACCACAGCTTTTCCAGTGGACATGAGGTGTCTCACTATAATCATGATGTTTAACCTATATCCTATAAGGAAGTTGACTACAATCAACTATGCAAGAGCAATTTTTCTGATGGACCTCAAAGAAAGGACATTCATTGACATCAGTTCCCACATATATGACACTATTGTAGATGAGACTAGAACCAGTTCTAGACCAAAACTGATTTTTCCTAGTCTGCTCATGAGGATCTTTAGAAAGAAGGGTGTTCCAATCCTTCGAGACATCAGTCCCATGTCCACACCTTCTGCAATTAACAAACTAACCTTCAAAAGGATAAGTGTTTGGCTTCCTGGTGAAGAAGATGAAGGTGATGAAGGAGAAGGTGTCCCAATGGAGATTGAGGCAAAGGCAGCAGGGCATGCATCAACCTCAACACTAAGGAGGAGTGGCAAAAGGACTAAAGCATCAACTTCCTCAGATACACCTCCAGATGCATTTCAAGTCATTCTGGAATGACTTGATGGAATCAGAGGGGTCCAGACCGAGCACTCTGAGAGGATGGCAACCATGTAAGACCAGATTGATATTTTGTCTGCAAAACTTGACAGCTTCACCACCCAGCATGGACAGTGACTTTTTGGCCATTCCGGTCAAAAAAGGGGAGGATATTACCTAAGGGGGAGTGTTTCTGCATTCTTCTTCAGTTTAAGTTGTTATATTTTCTTCAGTTTTAGTTGTTATAATGTATTTTGTACCCATGTTGCTTATGTAAGATTTTAGGGTTATGGTTTATGCATGTTTGTAGGCTTTATGGCTTGTACCATGCTTTATGCAGCCTTTTTATACTTTGTTTAAATCAGTACTTCTATCTAAATGTCTTGCATTTTGTTTTAAGTACTGTCACTCTTGTGCCCTTGTAGGATTGTTCCTAAATGCATATACTTAGTGTATTATGCATTGGTTGAGTGTTGGGCATATAAGTAACTTGCTTTGTTCTTGTTAACTTGTATGTTCAAGTGTTCATTCCAAGTGTGAATGAACACTGTGATCACTACCTTGTGGTGATTACTTAGTTGATCAAGCCATGATTTGATACTTCACTTCATCTTTGCTTGATCATCTTAAGCCTGTTTCATATGCATTTCATACTTTTCTGCATACAATAATCATGGTGTATTGTTGTGTTTCAGGAGTTTCATGTTCTTATAATTCAAGTGCTTCACAACTTCTAGAGTTAAGTGTGAGTGAGTTTTGCTCAACTGTTCCTAACTCACATGCTAAGTCTAGAGTCTGTTTTAGGGTTTTGTCACGGAATAGCCAAAGGGGGAGATTGTAAGGTTGAATTTAATCAACCATCTTATTGGCTTTATTTCGTGCCAAATTTGCTTGTATTTTAGCATTTAGTAACCCTGTATTTAGGTGGGTTTGTTGTAAGGGTAGTGAGTGAGATAGAGTGTTGATTGCTCAAGAGTGTACAAGAAAACAGAGACTCGCAGCTTAACCTCGCGAGTGGCTCGTGGCTGCAAGCCGCCAAATGTAGCACACGTGCCAAGCATGCTAGAAGGTGAATAGTCATGCTAGCTGGAGCACTACAGGACAAAACATGACAATTGGCCATACGATTATCTCGCGACTGGATCTCGCGACTCAGTCAAGTCGCAAGGCCAAGCCGCGAGCCATCCCTGTTTTGAAAAACCTGACGTTGCACATTCTCCTCTCACCTCAGTATAAATACCCCTTATACCCACAAATGAAAGAGAGCTTCCAGAGATAATTTTAAGAGAGAAACCCTAGAGTAAAACAAGATTGATTCACCTACAATCTATACATTAGAGTCTCTTCAAATTCCTCAACTTTCTTCCTCTCCATTGTCAAATCCTTGAGAGGCATTTTACCAAAACCTTTTTCTCACCATATTCATCACTGTGAGAGGGCTGTTTGGTTTTCCGGGAAGCAATTAGGAAGGAACCAATCTACATTGGTTGATACTATGGTCTAGTAGCGGAATTCGAGAAGTTAGAAAAGAAAAAGGTTCGGCGCAACCTCGTTGGAGCAAGAAGCTTGGAGGGCTTAGGTGCACTGGGTAGATTAGGCTTGGAGAGTTTATTGTTGTCCATGTATCCCAATTGCATTTTCTAGTGGATTGTTTATCGCTTAGAGGGCTGCAGAGAGGTTTTATGCCGAGGGCTTCGGTTTCCTCTTCAATAACACATCGCGTGTTGTCTTTGTGTTTGAATCTTCCTTCCCTTTTATCTTTGCTTTTTATTATCTACTGTGGGTTGTGATTCTAATTTGGCTTAGTTAGTTTATCCAATTCTATATTATAACTTGTGTTCATTTTCCGCACACTAGTTGTTTGACATAAAGCTTGAATTGGTTAATTTGTAAATTGGGAGTTCTAAACGTTCAAGGCTGTTTATACATATATTTGAACTTTCACCAACTTCTACCTTTTTGCTTGTCTTTCTTCCCCAACCCAACCCACTATTTTTGCCAAAACCTTCCCCAGCAAAACCTTGAACCATCAAAACCAAACCTAGAGGATTTGTGTGGGTTGTTGTTGGGGAGGGTCAGTGTGGGTCATTGCTGGAATGGGTTTGATGGTTTTTTGGCCTATTTTTTTTCTGTTGGTTTTTTTTTTTTTTTTTTTTTTGGTTGGTTGCTGGTTTTTTGGTTGAGCTTGAGGCTATCATGATAGTGGTTGTGGTTTAGTGGTGCCATGATGGTGGTTGTGGGTTGAAGAGAGGGAGAAGAGAGAGAGACATGGTGCATGGTGATGGTAATTAATTTGGGGTAATGGGTTTGGTGGCTTGAAGAGATGGAGAAGAGACAGAGAAGGAGAGACAAAGAATAAGAGAGAGAAAAAATAATAAATAAATGAATAGTGTTTAACTTTGTTGCGAAAATAAGAGCTTTGATGGAGTGAGTTTTGAAATGGTAAGAGCAACCACATCAGATGGTGCATAATTTCTGTCTATTTTGCAAAAAATAAATACATTTTTTATTTACATACCAACTTTTACAAAAAACACCCACATCAGTTTATCTATTATACACTTTATTTTATATATAATATTTTTTTAATTCTATTTTTATTATTTTTTTATTAAAAATATAAAATACTTCTTATCTCACACGTCTCGTCTCCTCCCTCAAACTCTCCACCTCTATCTTTTCCCTAACCCACAAACTCATCCCTTAAAGTCTCTGCCTCTCTCTTATCCCTAAACTAAAAGCTGAATTCTCTACATCTCAAATCCCTCACCTCTCTCCTTCTCATAACCCTTATCTCTCTCACCTCTTTCTCATCTCAATTTTCTCTCATCCAAAACCCACACACTCACAAATTTCCTCTGAGCTTACTCTCACTCTGTCACCAACCTCTATACGTGATGATGGCAATGGGGCTACTCCATCTTCGTCAGCAATGCCATTGATGATAAGATTGTGTGGGGATTTTGTATTTGGAGGGACAGATATTATTTTGATTTTGGATTTGGGTTATGGGTTTTCAGTTGATGGTTTAATTTTGAGTTGATTTTTTTGTGGATTTTAGGTTGATCAAGCTTGATTTTTGTTGTATTTTGGGTTTCCGTTGTTTCAACAGGTTTCAGTGGTGGTGGTTGTTTTAATGGGTGATGGTGGTGGTAGTTGGGTGGTGATGGTTGGACAGTGTTAGGTGGATGGTGGGATCTGCATTTTGGTGGTGGTGCTCTTGCAAGTTCTGTGAGATAGTGAGAGAACAAGCATCAAATGGATCTCCGTTGCCAGCAAGCATCAATCTCCGTTGCAGCACCAATCCACAAGCATCAAACAATTCGTGTATTTTTGTGCATCTCTATGTTGGTTTGTTTGTGTGGGTGTATTTGTGTGTATTAGAGGAAGAAGAAGATGATGAGGGAGAGAAGAAGTCTGAGCTGGTTTTGCAGATAGAGAAGAGAGAGAACAAAATGAGCAAAATGTGAAATTAATAAAATAATAGAATACACAACTACATTAATCGTGTATATATGCATGCTTATTATAGCAAATGTGTAAATATATACAGTTTTAGAAGGACTGATGTAGAAGATTTTTGAGGAAAAATGTGTAAAATTTGTTGTTTTTTGTATCTTAAAAAGTTTTACATCCATTGATGCGGATGCTCTAAGTTAAAATTTATAAAGCGGCTTTTTAGGTGCTAAAAACTAAAAAATTTGGCACCATTATTGTGGATGCTCTAAAAAGTGCTTTTTTTTTTTTTTTTTAAAGAAGATATTCACTTTCGCACTTGTCAATCTAGAAATCAAATAGGTATATTTTTTAAGAAATGTAGTAGGATTTTATTTACAAATAGTTTGGCTACAATTTCATGACATTATTTTATTTTATGTTTTTTTTTTAGTGTTGTTACTTATGAAACCTTGATCTTAAATTATATTAGGTGGCTACTTTTTAAGAATAATTTTAATTAATAATTTAGACATCTCTATTTTTTCAATTTATATTTTTTATTAGCATTTTTCAAACTTATATTTATAGTTATTTATTTTTATTTGAACGTACAATTTGACTAGTGTTAACATTCAGTTTGCTTTAATAATTATGGTTACTATGCTCTCAAATTACAAAATACTAGCATTTAACCTATGTAAACACATAGATGCATTTAAAATTAAACACAATTTTTATTATAAACAATTAGTCAAATTATTTTTCTTATATAGCATGTAACACATGAATACATATGGAAATATTTAAAATTAAACACAATTTTCTCATAAAAATATAAATAATTAGTCAATTCTTTTTAAAGTAAACGTAATTAGTCACATTTAAAATTCTTATCTAAATTTCATACTACTTTTTATCATTTTTTTCTCTAATTTTTAATAAGATAGAACGTGTGATAATCTTTGTTGTTTAGTGATTTTTATTGAATATATGTGATTGGTTTTTTTTAAAAAAAATTATAGTTCATTAATATTAGATTCTTAGTATTTTGTATCCATTAACTCACTTGACACAAAGATTAATAAACTTAAATGGACACATAGCACAAACTTAAGTGGATAATTATGATAAAGTCTCATGTAAATTTAGACACATGGCACACAATTGGATTCTAATTTCAAAGTCTAATTGAACTTTCTTTGAGTTTTGCCTATTAATATATATATATATATATATATATATATATATATATATATATATATATATATATATTAATACTCAATAATGCTTGTGTAATGCACGGTTTTGATCAAGAACTTATTAAATACAATATATAATACATTTGAGAAATAAAAAGTAAATGAAATATTATTTCTAAATAGAGAAAAAATATTATTCTATAACTTCTGAATTCTCTTCAACGTACCAATTGTCTAATAAAACTAAATCTCACAAATTAATATTAGCATCTAGCAAAATAATATGTCCATGTAAATTAATATCTAAGCATTAAATTAGTATCAACATAAAATTCACAAATTATAAGCTATCCAAATGTATAAGCATTAAAAAAATAAAATTTTTTTTCATATATATATATATTAAAGATAAGAGAATTGAATGACCTTCACACTAAAAGTCTACACAACCTTGGAATTGATTGTCAACAGTTCAACAGGAAACTCCTACAACAACACTGAAAAAGAAAATATAAAATAAATATAAAATAACATATGGCAATAACTAAAATTGAAAGTACAAATAAGAAAGAAATTAAAATCTAAGTTAAAAAAATAGAATTACATATGTAGGGACACTGAAAATAATCACCAAAGAACTCACCTCAGAAATCTTTTACAAACACCCGCTTAATATAAATAAAGAAAAGAAAACGGGAAAATATACTCTACAATGGGAAATACAAGCAGTGGAATTCATTGACCATTATAATACTGCAAATACTATTACAATCTAAGCTTTACTAGCCATGGGAAGTTTTAACTTACGTTCTCATGGTGTTATACATGTTATCACTCTTTTCTCTCATTCTAAGATGCATGGGTTTTTTCTCCCTCCTTTTCTTTCTGGATTCCCCATCTTTTGGCTTCTCCCTCTCCTTTTATGGTTTCATCCTCATTCTTACCCTTATAGCTATCTCACTTCTACTCAGGGTAGCAAGGATATATATATATTTTTTACTTTATCGATCTCCTCATCTTCTTATTGTTGGAAAAATACATGTTTGTATTGCATATAAATCATATGCAGTGGAAAATTAATGAATCTACTTTGTTCACAATTGATAACATGTACTATGTAAATTTCAGAATATAAGAACAAGAGAGAGTACCTTGGTGGGGTGAAAATCAAAACCAAATATTAGAAGTACTTGGAAACACTTTTAATCTTCACTTCAATTCCACTTGTGCTCAAGAAGCGTGGTCTCTCAATCAATTAATATGTTTGTGTTCAAGAGAGAATAAGAGAGTGTCTAAAATTCACATATAAACCATTACATCCCCTTACAAAATTCTATTTGTTTCTCTCCTTATAGCTGTTTATCTAATTGGGCTAACCTTTTGGGCCATTCCAATTGGGATTTAGTATGTAGCTTGGAGCGGGACCAAAAGGGAACAAATAAGACACTAGCTCCAATAGGCCTTGGGCCTTTCTTTCAACTCTTGACAAGTCCAAAGTTACCATTAATTATATATAATACCACCATATAAATATAATTGCACTCTAGGCCCTATTTAATGAATTATATCCCAAGACTTTATTATACATGCAACCCCTTCATAAAATATTCATAGTAATACAAAGTCATGTAAGTTGATTGCCACTTTAAAGATTATTACATCTTAATCCTTGAGTACACGGTTTAATCCTTTAAAATTATTCATCATATATATATATGAAATCCAATTTCATAAATATATACTTTAGTAACTCCTTAATAAAGTAGTTAGGCCCAACATTTTGAATAACCAAACCCATTAAACTTATCTCAATGGAATATTTTATATCTCTGTTAAGAGATCATAAATTCCATCTTAAGAATATATGTTCCATCAACACTAAATATGGCTGCCCAACATACTTGAGGTTTTGACCATTACTTTAGATCTCACTCCTGATATATCAAAGCAACCTATACTTCATGATCAGTTCCATTATTCTCTCAGGATTAAGAGTTGATATAAATAGAAATCATGAGATTTATTATTCATTTGACAGTCGTTAGGAGAATAATAAATCTCACAGCGGTCCAGTTCAATTTGTATTAACTCTTAAAACATATCAATATATCAACTAGAAGTCTCAACTTCCATGATCAAGACAAATTATCTTAGTTGATATGTTATAGTCTTTGCAGATGAAATGCCCAATTTCATCACTGACTATGAACTAAAATTCTGAGTTTACAAAAAACTTGTGACATATATCTTCTGTAACTAAATCACATAATGTCATATATAATATCATACACAGCATCATATAATAGGATTTAAGAGTACTAATCCTATCACTTATCTTGTAACTCTAACGGCTTAGGGGTGACATGTACTGTTCAAGCTATCTTTTGTGCCATTAATGCGGCAAAGGTTAGGTAAGAACCCCCTCATTAATGCGGAGGCAAAGATCTTCCTCCTTCATGTACCTTCCAGGAGTTTCCTATGGTTACTAGTATCTTCTAGAAGTCATATGCTGACAATCTGTGCTCTATGTCTTAGGCAAGCTACTAATTTACCTTTTTTGCGGGAATGGACTACCTGTGGTACTTAACCTTGTCCTCCATGCCTAGGACGAATCAGCTTTAAGCCCATCAAACGATGGCCTGGCCCAATTACTTTGCCATGGTCTAGCAACTTTTTGGGCTTTCGGTTCATGGAGGGACTGTTCTTCTTCCCACAATAGCTCCCTACGATCTCCAAGTCATCATTAGTGACGTTGGGATCATGGTTTAATAAAAATCGTGGCAATCATTAACTGGCATTTATGAACAATGGCGGTGTTAGGAAATTAATGCTGTGGACATGCTCAAGCTTCACACCCCACAATCTTTTGCACGTGTCTTTAATGAACGGTCAGATAAACATTTTGGGAAAACAGAAAAAGAATGGGAAAGGAAGGGTCTCTTTTGTCCCTTCCTCTTCCCCGTTTTGTTTCTTTCTTTGTTTTCTCCTCAAAATCTCTCTGAGCTCTCTCTACTTTCTTTTCTGACGACCCTCAAGCGACCACCAGCGCTCTCCTTTTTCTTTGCTTTCCCTTCATACCGTAAGTCCTTCTTTCTCTTCATCTCTAAGATTTAGTTTCTGTCGTTTCTTTCCTTTATCATTCTCATTCGGCCCGATAAGGGTAAGTTTAAGTCTATGGTAGATACTCCTGAAGGACTAGTGGAGTTTAGGAGGAAGTATAACTTTCTTGAAAATGTAGAAGTGAGATATTGCCCGAAAGACGAGGTAATACTCTCAAGAGGGGAAGATAGGGTAGTGCTTCCTCTCATTGCCATGGTAGAATGAGGAGTTAGGATTCCTATGAGTAACCACCTCACCAATTTTCTTTGTCATTTTAAGGTCTGTCCTAATCAACGTACCCCTAACATCTTTAGGGTCATTAGTAGTGTAGATACCCTTAACAGAAGGCTTAGATTGAACCTTACCAAGCATGATATTAACTATGTGTATAGTTTCCAAGATAGTAAGATCTCAGGTTATTACTTTAAGATATGCCACAAGGAAGTGAGGCTTATTTTTGGTCTTCTGGATTCTGATAGAGAAATAGAAGGAGACTATTTGGTCATCTCAGGAAACTAGTACCTGAGCAAAGTACATTGCCCTACTAAGGTGGGCAAAGTAGGTGAGTAGATTTTGTAGGACGAACTTTCTTTTACTAGCTTAATTTATTCTAATTTACTCTATTCCCAAGTTAGTTCATAGTGTCTAACCTTTATTTGCTTCTTTTTCAGAAGAACGTGCATTCAAGAAGAAGAGGCAATTGATCAACTCCATGAACTTGAATAGGTTGCTAAGATCTCCAATCTACCCTCATCCTAATGGTTAACACAGCGCAACTTATTTGATCCTTGGGTACTCTCCCGTGTACCGTAGTTTTCAAGCCGCAGGGAAGGCCATTACCTCCAAGCACCCACTGCTTCCTTACATCGACATGTGCTGTAGGGGGCATATACTATCTCCCTCTGAACGTGGTCATCGAGAAGAAGGGCGATATTGCAACAATTCTCCTCCTCCCTTTACTCCTTAAGGACTTAGGAGTCACTGTTGCTATTCCTACCCTCGTTGACTATCCTTGACATAAGAGAAAGAGGAAAATGGGTAACATTGATACCTAATGCCCTTCTTACTCCCAAGAAGTAATAACCATTCCAATAACCAACCCTTTAGAAGATTCTCCCGCAGAGATGCCCCTTCAAAAAGGTAGGGTCACCCTTGCCCAAATTTTAGGTTTGCCTACCATGCACCAAGGTCAGACACCTTCCTGGGCTGTTACTACAGCTGTTTCTACTCCTCCTCCCGCTCCACCAGTTATCACGGCAACTTAGGGGGGCAAGCTCCGAGCAGCCAGTGACAATTCATGACTCAAAGAACTCTCCTCCAAACGTGGGTGACACTCATGTCAATGTCATGGGTGCACTAGCCTATGTAAAGGCCACAGACAGGGTAAGGCCCTAGAGAGATGGCATGGGGGGAAAGTGGTGGAAGGTGTAGGGAAGGCTCTTATTCTTCCCGAGGATATGAAGCACTAAGTGAAGTGGGATGATGACTCCCTGTTGATCAACATGAAGAGGGAGGCTATCATGGCAACCAGCAATTCCCATCTCAACTTTTTCCATTCTCTCTCTCTCTCTCTCTCTCTCTCTCTCTCTCTCTCTCTCTCTCTCTCTCTCTATATATATATATATATATTTTTTTTTTTTTACTTAACCTTAATTTTTTATGACTTTTGGCAGGTATATCAATGTTCCATGATCATGGAGGAAAGATACCACGCAGCTAAATCAAAAATTGAGGAGTTAAGCACCAACAATGAAGATCTTCTTAAGAAGATCTCGGATGTGATGAATAAAGTTTCTAAATCTGAGAGGCTTAAAGCTGAGGTCGAGGAGAACACCAAGGCAATTACTAAAAGAAATGAGGCTTTGGAGAAGGTGCTGCAGGAAATGAAGACAGCTTTCGTGAAGAAAGATGCTAAATTGAAAGGCTATGTGGCAATTGATAATGCCAAGATTCAGGGATCTTACAACCAAGAATAATACGACTGTATTGCCTCCGTGAAGCCTGAAGTACAACAAAACCTGCAAGTCTACTTCTCCAAGGGATGGTTTGTAGCTCTTGATAAGATGCAAGTTGCATCCTCTTCATCTCTTAAGCAGGAAGGAAACATCCCAATCCCCCAAGAACTTGTAATCATCCCAAACCCTAAGATTTAGGAAATCGTCAATGATGAATCTCCTGTCTATGTAGTAAAGGGAGCAAGCCTTGTCGTAGGATCAGGAGGAGAAGTGACCAGCTCGGTAGCCGTATCTAGCACGAATGAGCCACCTTAAGCTTAAGTTTTTCCTTTTGTTGTTGTTTTTTTTAAAACAACTTTTATAGTTTGCCCAATTTTGGGGGCCGTGACTTTGTAATCGTTTTTGCCAAGTACTTTAGACTTTTATTTATGTAATTTTTTTTCTAAGTTTTTTATTTTATTTTATTTATTTATCTATGCTTGTTATCCATGCTATGCTAACCTTTCTATATGTTTAACAACTTTCCTTTGGCACTGAAAGTTCAAAAACGTGTATAAACACCTTTGAACATTTAGACCCCCAAATTACAACTTAACCAATTCAAGCAATATGTCAAACAACTAATGTGCGGAAACTTAACATATGCTATAATATGAAATTGGTTAAAAACTATCTAAATCAAAACAAAACATAATCCACAGCAGATAATAAAAATGCAAAGATAGAGAGGAAGGAAGATGCAAACACAAAGCCAACACACGATGTGTTATCGAAGAGGAAACCAAAGCCCTCGGCGTAAAACCTCTCCGCCGCCCTCCAAACGGTAAACAATCCACTAGAAAATACAGTTGGGATACATGGACAGCAATAGACCCTCCAAGCCTAATCTACCTAGTGCACCTAAGCCCTCCAAGCTTCTTGCTCCAACGAGGTTGCGCCGAACCTTTTTCTTTTCTAGCTTCCCGGATTCCGCTACTAGACCGTAGCATCGACCAATGAAGACTGGTTCCTTCCTAAATGCTTCCCAGAAATCCAAACAGTTGTCTCATAGTGATGATGATGGTGAGAACCAGGTTTGGTATAATGCCTCTCAAGGATTTGACAATGGAGAGGAAGAGAGATGAGGAATTTGAAGAGACTCTAAGGTATAGATTGTGGGTGAATCAATCTTGTTTTTCTTTAGGGTTTCTCTCTCAAAATTCTCTCTGGAAGCTCTCTCACAATCGTGGGTAAAAGGGGTATTTATACTGGAGTGTGAGAGGAATGTGAAACGTCAGGTTTTACAAAACAGGGGTGGCTCGCGGCTTGACCTCGCGGCTTGACTAAGTCGCGAGATCCAGTCGCGAGATAACCATATGGCCAGTTGTCCTGTTTTGTCCTGTAGTGCTCCAGCTTGCATGATTGTTCATCTTCCAGCATGCTTGGCACGTGTGCTGCGTCTGGCGGCTTGCAGCCGCGAGTCACCCGTGAGTCCCAGCCGCGAGTCTCTATTTTCTTGCACACTCTTGAGCAATCTTCACTCTATCTCACTCACTACCCTTACATCAAACCCACCTAAATACAGGGTTACTAAATGCTGAATTACAAGCAAATTTGGCACGGAATAAAGCCAATTAGATGGTTGAATAAATTCAACCTTACAGGCACTTTATCCTGTAGAAGTTGTACTTCTTGCCCTTTGGGATTCATCTTAACAACAGGATTGTTTTATCCGAGAAATAAAAAATTAATTCGCTTCTTACCGAGGCGTTGACATAGGCCTTTCATTATGGTGTTCTTTTGAAATTTTAATCTTGCTTCTAACAATCAACCCCAAAATCAATCTAATCTTCGCTTACATCTTACCTAAAGCTAAGGTAGAGCCTAGTACCTCGAGTTTTAATTCTACAAAATTTTAATTTTGTTTCCTGATAGTGACTACGAAGTCAAACTAAGACAAGAAACTCAGCTTAAAACTTACCCAAAGTAAAGACAAGGTCTAGTATCTCAGGGTTTGTTTATGTGAAGCTTTAATTTTGTTCCCTAATAATGACCTTGGAGCCAGACTAAAGAAAGGAACTCAATTTAAAACTTACCTGAAGTAAAGACATGGTCTAGTACCTCGGGGTTTGTTTATGTGAATTTTAATTTTGTTTCCTGATAGTGACCCTAAAGTCAGACTAAAGCAAGGAACTCAGCTTAAAACTTTCCCAAAGTAAAGACATGGTCTAGTACCTCGGGGTTTGTTTTCCTTTGTCATTTGGGGCATTTCCATCTAAGCCTTCATGGGATTTTCCACTGGTTACAAAAATAAAACACAAAAGAAGAATTACAGTACATATCTATTATATAATTCTCAAAAGTAGTATTTCTCTTAGTTAAATACATTCCAGGGCCTTGCCATAGGCTTTTTATCCAAGTCTTCTAACTGACACGCACCGATTCCCGTAATAGACATTACCCTGTATGGCCCTTCCCAGGTTAGGTCCAATTTTCCCATCGTAGGATCTCGGGTATTCCCCTTAACTTTTCTCAATACTAAGTCCCCCGAAATAAACTCTCTACTTTTGACACCCTTATTATATCCTTAGCTATGTTTCTGCAGATAGTTTGCCAACGGTACCGAAGTATTATCACGATTTTCTTCTATCAAGTCTAGATGTTTGCAAAGCAACTAGTCATTCATTTCGACCTGCAACACTTTAATCCATGAGGTCAGCAATCCTTTCTCCATAGGTATCACAGCTTTTGCTCCATATGTCATTGAGAAAGGTGTTTCTCCAGTTGAACATCTTGGAGTAGTTCGATATGCCCACAACACACTCAGGAGCTCCTCCATCCATTGTCCCTTCAAATCATCAAGTCTCCTTTTCAAACCATTCACAATAGACTTATTCATTGCTTTAGCTTGACCATTGCCTTAAGGGTAAGATGGAGTTGAATACCTATTAGTAATTCCTAACTCCAAGCAATACCTTTGAAACACCTTGCTATCAAATTGCAAACCATTATCTGATATGAGAACTTTGGCACACCAAACCACATTACAATGTTCTTCCATACAAACCTCTTAGCATCAGTATCATAAATGTTTGCCAAGGGTTCAGCCTCCACCCACTTAGTAAAATAATCTGTTCCTACTAGCAGCCATCTTCTATTACCTATGGCCTTAGGAAAAGGTCCCATAATATCCAACCTCCACTATGCAAAAGGCCATGGGCTAGATATGGGATTAAGGATTCCTCTAGGCTGATTGATGCTAGGAGAAAATCTTTGGCACTAATCACATTTCTTAAAGAATTCCAGCACCTACTTTTGCATGTTTGGCCACTAATAGCCTTAAGTGAGGGCTTGATATGTTAACGATCGGCCTCCCGTGTGACGTCCACATATTCCTTCATGCAACTCTTCCAAGAGTACTTCAACTGCTACAGAATGTACACACAATAGATAAGGTCTCGAATATGATCTCTTATTTAGTCTCCCATCCTTAGAGACCCAATACCATGGAGATCTGCACCTAATCCGATTAGATTCCTTTTTATCCTCGGGCATAATACCACTCTAAAAATAGGTCACTATGGGATCCATCCAACTAGGGGACAGGTGTATACTTAAGACTGCAACATTGTTAGGGGGAATTAGACTAGAGAAAGGTAATAGCTCAACAGATACAATCCTTGGAAGTGGATCTGCCATTGTGGAAGCTAGAGTGACAAGTGAATCAGCATTACTATTACTTCCCCTAGAGATATGTGATACCTACAACTGCTTGAAATGGAAATTCATTACTCCGACCTCCCTTAGATGGCTCATCATTCTCTAGTCATTAGCCTCAAATTCTCCTGCAACTTGACTAACCACCAATCGCGAATCACAATATAATTGTACCCTATTTGCCCCAATTTGTTTTGACATTCTAAGTCCCGCAAGGAGAGCTTCATACTTAGCCTCATTGTTGGATGTAAGGAAACCAAACTGGAATGAATTCTCAACTCTAATTCCCTATGGACAAATAAGTATAATCCTAACCCCTACTCCTCGGCAATTCGATGCTCCATTAACATACACCTGCCATACTTCTTCCTGAGGTTCCCTTGTCTTGCCCTCACCTATCCTTAAGACTTCAGGCTGCTTAGGTGTAAATTATGCAACGAAATCTGCCAAGACTTGCCCTTTAATAGTGGTTTGGGGCTTGTATTGTATATCAAAAGCTCCTAAAGAAGCCCCCCACTTGGCTATCCTTCCTATAAAATATGACCTTCTGAGCAATGCTTGCAAAGGATGCTCGATTAGAACAATTACGGGCCTGAAAATAATGGGGTAACCTCCTCACAGCATAGATTACTACAAACGCAGCCCTTTCCAAGGGGAGATATCACGTCTCAGCTTCCGCAAGAGTCTTACTAACATAAAAGTTTGGTTTCTGAACCCCTTGATCCACCCTTAACAAAACAACACTTACCGCATGATCAGTCACAACTAGATACATATATAATGTTTCCCTAGGAATTGGCCTTAACAGAATAGGAGCCTGTGATAGGTACCATTTCAGTTCCTCAAACGCTTGCCAACATTCATTCATCCATTGAAAGCCCTTCCACTTCTTCAACAACTAGAAAAAGTGATGACATCTATTCGCAGACCTAGATATAAACTGATTAAAGGCTGCAGTCATTCTTGTAAGTCGTTGGACCTCCTTTGGACTGTGAGGCGATCTTAAATTCTGCAAAGCTACAATCTGATCCGAATTGACTTCTATACCTCGATGTGTCACCAAGTAGCCCAAAAACTTTCCTAAGCTAACCCTAAAGGCACATTTGGAGGCATTTAACTTTAAATGGTGCTTCCATAATGTATAAAACATTTCTGCAAGATTTGTGAGGTGATATTCGGTAGCCTTACTCTTTACTACCAAATTATTTATGTATGCTTCCATATTTCTCCCCAATTGCTCCCTAAACATCTTGGTCACCATTCTCTAATCGGTAGACCCCACATTCTTCAACCCAAATTGCATGAACTTATAATGAAAATTACCAGTTAGGGTGATAAAAGAAGTCTTCTCCTGATCCTTAGGGGCCAACGCTATTTGATGATACCCTTGGAAGGCATCAAGAAAAATCATTCTGGGATGCCCAGAGTTTGCATTGACAAGCTGGTCTATCTTCAGCACTGGAAAAGTATCTTTAGGACATGCCTTTATTTATGTCCATGAAGTCAACACACACTCTCCACTTCCCATTCTTTTTCTTTACCACCACCATGTTGGCTAACCATTTAGGATAGTAAACCTCTTTAATTGCCCCTGCCTCTCTAAGTTTATCCACCTCATTTCTTACTGCCTTAACATGTATATTCGAGGATCTACGTGGCCTTTGTTTCTTTAGTGTACAACGAAGGTCAACTTGAAGCTGATGGCAAATAAAATTTGGATCTACCGCGGGTGATTCGTATGGACTCCAGGCAAATATATTTATATTACTTATCAAAAACAAGATTAACTCTACTTTTTCTTACATAGGGAGTTTAGCTCCTACCTGGAAATATTTATCCCCGAGGTTTATATATACTTTCTCCAACTACTCACAAGTATCCTCTGGCAGAGACTGTAATTGCTACAAGGGATTTACGGACCCAGACTCGGACTCCTGCTTATGCCCCACCATGGCTATCTAATATATCCTAGCCATAGATTGATATCCACATACTTCTATGATGCCGTGCTTAGTTAGAAACTTCACCTTCTGGTGTAAGGAGGAGGGTACCGCGCCTATTGAATGGATCCAGCGGCGTCCAGGGATGGCTGTATATGGAGAGTATGAGTGTACTACTATAAAATGAACCATTACTTTCTTCCCTTCCACTTCCATGGGAAAGGTCACCTACCTAGCTGGCACAACAATGCAATCATCAAAGGCCCCCAGGGGATTATCATACTTCATTAAATCTTCAAGATTAAGGCCCAATCCTTCATACAAATCCAAGTACATTATTTCTACCCCGCTCTCCTGATCTATCATGACTCTCTTAACATTAAAGCCCCTAATCTATAATGTCACTACCAAGGCATCCTCATTGGGCTGTAAAATACCCTTCAAGTCTTCTCCTGTAAAGTCAATGTGCTCAACCTCCTAGCGTCTCCTTCTAAGTACGGGTTCCCTGATTTCTGAGTTAGAGGCTAAACTTACAGTTAACACCCTAGATGGTGCCTTAACAATATCTACTTGCTTCCTAGCTGCATGTATGACCCCTATAAGTCCTTAAGCTTGTGTTAATGCTCCCATGGTGGACCCACATTTGTGGTCCTGTGGATATGAATCATCCCGCAACACGAATTCTCCCAAGTATCCAGCCTTCCCAAGTTGGCATAAGTGTTCCTTCAGGGTTTAGCATTCTTCAGTTGTATGTCTACGATTCCTATGTTATGAATAATAAAGGCTCTGATTTTGTCTGGTTATGCCCCCACTCATCTTGTTCTGCCAACAAAAATATGGCTCATTCTTTATCTTTTCCACAATTCGGCAAATAGGCTCTTTGTACAATAACCTAACCATTTCCATCCTTTGCTTTTGGACTTGAGGGAAAAAATCCCTCTGAGGTCGAGAGCCCTAATCCAACTTAACTTCCTTCTTCTCTGCCACAGGTAACTTGGCATTAGCCTTATCTTGCAACTGATCATCCTCTAGCCTCTTATATTCTTCCACCCACTCCATCAATTTGTTCATGTCTATGACTGGTTTTAAGGCCAATGAAGCCCTCAAATCAAAATCAATGGGAAGGCCCACTTTAAAGGTACTTGCAGAAATTCCCCCATTATCTTCCCCTTCCTTCATTGCTAACAAGAGGAGTGAGGCAAATGGCTTCGAGATCCAGCTACACATGACGAACCTAGCCCTAAACACTTTGATGATCTCATCATAACCTCGGATAGCCTCTTTCTCTAGCCTATCGAACCATCTCATAGTTATTGAACCTAAGCTAGAAGGGAAAATTTTACACATCAAGGCTTCATTCTTAGAGTATATGACCATACTTTGATTGTAATGACTAACATCGTCCACGGGGTCTGTTTTGCCATCATAAATTGTGAAAGTTGGCTTGGTAAATCTTTTCGGTGCTATTTCTTCCAAGAATGGAGACTGTGATATTTGGCACAAAGCCTTAACCATGGCATCTTCACCAAAAAACATCTAAAGCTGAAAAGACTTGAGAGTGAGTAATTGGTCCTTTCAACTTACTTCCCTCAAGCTCGTCCCTCCTAGTCCTGTGAGGAGGCAAAGATGTTGTTCTATCTCTAAAAGGACTCTTCTCTCATTCCTAATTAGAATGGGGCGATCTCTCATCCCTTTTCCTTTTCCCATCATCCCTTCGACGCTCACCTCCTCAAGAATGACTAGGTGTTGGACTTGGTCCTCTCCGATGATGCAACCCCTCATTTTTACAATGAAGTAGCTCCTCATCCTTCTCCGCACTTGTTTGCAACAAAGTCACTTGTTCCCTCAATCTCTCCAACTCCACATCCCTATTAGGATAGGATAGTCCCTTTATATTGGTAGCTGATCCCTCCTACTATGGAGGTGAACTAGGTGGTCGTTGGATCCCCCTATAAACTTTGGACCTCATGCTTCTATCCACATGGACAGATTCTTTTGAAATACTAGGCTGCTCTAGATGGGCAGAACCACTTCGTGACCAGTGAGCCATGGTCTCAAACAACCTCACTCTTGAGTCTTCTGATTGGTAGAGTGATTTCCCACAAACGATACCAAATGTAGGGACACTGAAAATAATCACCGAGGAATTCACCCTGAAAATCTTTTACAAGCACCCACTTAATAAAAATAAAGAAAAGAAAATGAGAAAATACATTCTACAATGGGAAACACAAGCAGTGGATTTCATTGACCATTATAATATTGCAAATATTATTACAATCTAAGCTTTACTAGCCACGAGATGTTTTAACTTACATTCCCATGGTGTTATACATGTTATCACTCTTTTCTCTCATTCTAAGATGGATTTCTTCTCCCTCCTTTTCTTTCTAGATCCCCCATCTTTTGGCTTCTCCCTCTCCTTTTATAGTTTCATCCTCATTCTTAGCCTTACAGCTATCCCACTTCAACCCAAGGTAGCAGGGATTTCTTTTTCTTTTTTTTTTCCTTCTTTTTTTTTTTTTTTAACTTTATCAATCTCCTCACCTTCTTATCTTGTAACTATAACGGCCTGGGGGTGACGTGTATTGTTCAGGCTATCTTTTGTGCCATTAATGCGGCAGAGGTAAGGTAAGAACCCCCTCATTAATGTGGAGGTAAAGACTTCTTGCGTCTTCCAGGAGTTTCTAGTGGTCACTAGTATCTTCCAGAAGTCATATGCTGACAATTTGCGCTCCATGTCTCAGGCAAGCTACTAATTTACCTTTTCCGCAAGAATGGACTACCTGTGGTACTTAACCTCGTCCTCCATGCCTAGGACGCAAATCAACTTTAAGCCCATCACACAAAGGCTTCGCCCAATTACTTTGCCGTGGTCTAGCAACTTCTTGGGCTTTCGGTCCGTGGAGGGACTGTTCTTCTACCCACAACATAGATTGCAACCTTTGAATTGTATGTCAATTTAGGAGTTTTTAACAATTTTATAAGATGCTTGCTTGGAATCACCTATGAAAAAAAATTTTAAAAAAAATTAAAAAAAAAAACTATTATTACATATAAAAAATGGAATGATTACCAATAGCTAAAATTGAAAATATAAATCAAGAAAGAAAATTAAAATAGAATTGTATATTATACAACCTTTAAATTTAATCTCAATTTAAGAGTTTCCTATGAAAAAAACTAAAATTAAAATAAATAATAGTTCTAAAACTATATAAAAGAAAGCAAATAAAACATGTATTTCAACACTAACCTTTGTTGAAAATCACAAATTGCATAAATCACTAAGCAAATGAAAATCACTAACCTTTGTTGTTTATTGTTGGACTGAGATTGTGATATGGTGATAAATCAAACCTATTCATCTTAATACACATAAATTTCCATACCTTCCCATCTTAATATCACAAATTGCATTAAAAAACTAAAACTAAAATAAATAATAAATCTAAAACTATATAAAATAAATTCTATTATAAAAAAATTTTATTTCCAAATTACTAAGAATTAGCTTTCAATTTATCATTAAAAAAAAAAAAAAAAATCACTAACCATTGTTGTTTATTGTTGGAATGAGATTGTGATATGGTGATAAATCAAACATATTCATCTTAATACACAAAAAGTTCATTACCTTTCCATCTTAATATCACAAATTGCTTTTAAAAAACTAAAATTAAAATAAATAATAGATTTAAAACTATATAAAAGAAAGCAACAGGAACAGGTATTTCATAGATCCTTTGAGAGATCTGATTCCATAATGAAAACAACATTATTTCCAAATTACTAAGAATTAGTTTTTAATTTCTCTTCAAAAAAAAAAAAAAAAAAAATCACTAACCTTTGTTGTTTATTGTTGGATTGAGATTGTGCTATGGAGATAGATCGAACCTATTTATCTTAATACACACAAATTTCCTTACCTTTTCATCTTAATATCACAAATTTGGTGATGACATAACATTTGTTATCTAAGATTCATCTTCTCCTTTTTATTTTTTTGTTCAAAAAGTATTAGTAGTTACATCATGCGTAATATTTGTGGAGTCTCATTTGATATAATTATAGGGTTTAAATCCATTTGATATAATTATAGGGTTTAAATCATATTGAAATTATAATTTCTAATCAACATTAACATTAAAAAAGAAAAAAAAATAATAAAGAAAGGAAAATTTGATTACTGTAATCTATAAGGAAGTATGATAGAATTTTTTTTTTTTTTTTTTTTTTAATGGAGTTATTATACGATTTGTTAGCATTCTCTAACTAAAGTAAAAACCCTAGCTTTCATATATCTAAAACCTAGTACCAAACCAAACCTCTTGCTCTTCTTGCTTTGCTCACCGTGTTGAAAGTAAAAACTCTGAGAAATCATAGGGTTAAGCGTGAGCTTGAGAAGCCAGGGATTAGAGGATTTTTATATATTCATGTGAGTTTCTCTTCTCCAAAAAAATTGATAATATATCAACTTAAAAGATGTTTAACTAATGTAGAACTTTAAATTATAATGAGATAAAGAGAATGTATGTAAATAAAGAATTTGGAAGTGAATAGAAACCTAAAGCTAGAAAAAGAAGTGTATTAATTGATAAGAAGAATTTTTATTTAAAAGAGAGAGAGAGAGATAAGAAGAAGAAGAATTACGTGTAGCGATTTTTTATGAACTTATAAGAAGAATTTTTATATATTAAAAAAAAAAAAAAGATAAGAAGAAGAAGAATTACATTTTTTATCAATTAAGACTTTTTTTTTTTAATCAACTTCTAAATTATATAATAAAGATGAAGAATTTGGATTGTAATCAAATTATGATTTTTATTGACTTAGAAATTATAGGAGAAGGAGATAAGAACAAAAAAATTATATCTATTTTTTTTTTAAATCTAAAAAATTTTCTATAATTTGGCGAAGTCACAACTTCTAAGCTCAATGTTTATTATATAGTATATGATATATATATATATATATATAGATTGGTAGAAATTTTAGGATCTATGATTAACTTTGTATTACTGCAATATAAAAATAAATAAAATAAAAAAAATTTAGTGCAGATGCTAACAAAGAACCCAAATACAATTCTAAGAACTGTATAAATGATAGAAACTTATGTAAAAATGAGTATATGACCTTGACAAATTAACTTGTGGAAGATTCTGGTAATTTCCTTTAAACCTTCTCTCCTCTGACCAAAAAAGAACCTTCCGAGTTTCAACAATTCCACTTGGGTAGAACTTTAACTACCTTATGTGTCATGAGGTGTTAATTAGACAAATTTTCTTCTATAGTTTTGTAAGGGATTATTTTGTCAACATAAATAATAAATTTGATTTAAATGAAGGGAAGGTAGTCCGATTTTTCAATTTGGTACAGACGTGTTTACACTTGGCTAAATATTGTGATTTGGAAGCCTTGTAACTAGATTCATTGTCCACTTCTGTAACCTTTAAATCACCATTTTAGCTTACTTATACCATTAGAGTTAAAGCCAGGAATCTCATCAAACAGAAAGTGATCCTACATACAAATTAGTTTGCCACAAAATTGCCTTGGCAATTCATATGCATACAAGAACCCGTAACACACGGGTTGATTAAATCCTGGTGTTGTAGGAAATTACATTTTGTAGGTGGCTTTACCCACTTTCGTCAAGAAACTTGATCCCATTTTACCTAACAGAAAGGGAGACAGAAGAGATGGTTGGCGACTCAATAATTGAATGGTCAGATTAGTACCCCTTTTGTGAGTCACGAAAATTCTAAACCACATTAACATAATTACATACCTAACAAGGTAAAGTTAAGGGTGGGTGTGGGATTTTATATTGAAACTGAAAGTGCCTGCATGTCACTGCCACTGCCACTGCCACTGCTTATGGGTCAGTGGAACTAACCCAACCTTTTTTGGTACACTGTTGAAATTTGAGAATTTATTTACATTAATAAGTCTCTGAACCCAAAGTGCATTTGTGGGGTTTACTGAGGCAATTAAGAAAAACCTAACATAAGCTGGATATGGTGTGAACATTGAGTAAGTCAAACATAGGTGGATTGACTTCTCCAAAACCAAACCTTCCTCATGTGTTTGCTTCTTGTTAGCGTTTGCACTTGAACTGGCTGTCCCAATATGTAAAATTGTGCTTCTTTATCTGGGTGTATGAGAGAGAGAGAGAGAGAGAGAGAGTAAATTTATGAACTTAGAAGACTTGAAATTGAATTAAGTAACAGCTTGTCTCTGTCCCTCTCAAAATGGAGATTGCTCAAAGCTGCTAAATTACTGCTACAATTATACAAACCCAATAAATTCCTACCACTACTATTTACATTTTTATCTAAAAAATTGAACCCCTCGACACCAACTGTGCTCTCCAGCTCTTCCAGACCATTACTAATGGAAGCTGTTTCTGACCCACAAATTACATCAGCTTCACCTTCCACATCATCCATAGTAATATTGCTTTCTTCACAATTATTCCCTCTTATTGTGGTCCAATGATCATCCCATGTCCAACTGGGTACCCCTGAAAACAACGACAACCGTCTGATCCTATCATCACCCAGGAGATTTCCCTCACGCGTTGTGCCAATCAGATTGCTAACACTTTCTGACTCATCCAGTGAGTTCCAAAAGCCTTGATCAAGAATACATGTTGGAGAACTTGAATTGGGTTCTTGAATTGGCTTTGCACTAGAATCTAATTCCTCAAGAAATGGATGCTTTAGAAGTTGACTTGCTGTCCACCGCTCCTTTGGGCTCCTCCTTAGGCACTTATCCAAGAAATCCTTTGCTTGCTCGGATAGAAATCTTGGAAACTCAGGCAATTCACCGGAATATCCAATCTGGTACAAGACCGATACCGGGTCAGCCACATTAGGCCACGGTGCACCACCAGTAGCCATTTCAATAATTGTGCACCCAAGTGCCCAAATGTCACAAGCGATCCCCTGCTCCTCTCCACGCACCACCTCCGGTGACATAAACATTGGGGTGCCAGCAATTGGAATCTCCTCCACCTTATCAACCCACTTAGCACACCCAAAATCAGCGATTTTTGCACCATCTTCACTAATCAAAATGTTCCTACCTTTAATGTCACAATGTACCAAGCCCTGTAAATGCAAGTACTCTAGCCCTTGTGCAATCTGTCGCGTGTAATATCCAATCACTGATTCTTTAAGGCAGCCTCCATGGTTGCGAATTGCATCAGTAAGCGTGCCTCCAGAAATATACTCCATAATAATGTTGTACATGACCATGTTGCTCTCCATAGTAATGTCACACCCCTTGTAGCTGACAATATGAGGACTATTTAAAGAAGATAGAATTTTTTGCTCTCTTTGCAAGAACTTGGATTTGGATAGCTCGGATGACTTCACGGCAAAAACGTCACCGGAGTTGTGAGAGGTGGCTAGAGAAACGGTGGCTGATGAGCCATGGCCTATGGTCTGTCCTCTAGTCCAGTCCATTTTGTAAGCTGAAATGAAAAAGGCTTTGCTGGGTCTATTTAGTTTGTTATTTGCCTTTATATAGGGACTCTTTAATTTAAATAAGGTGGATAATTTAAAGGGGTTAGTTTTATTGGTTGGTAAATGGTTGGGCTCTCTCTAATAGGGTTGACAATTCCTTTAACGCCAGTCTACAACGTGTCAAAATTTGGGTGGGGTTGACGGCTTTGGGCTACCAAGCTAGTCGGTTATTGCGTGGCAAAATGAGACTTGGGCACGTGTCATGAATAAGGGTTAGAGTGTGGAAATGGAAAACATATATTTGGAGATTGGTTTGGTAGTGAGCGATGGGAGAGGTTGGACTGGGTAGCTTGGATGGATTATCCAAATTCGATTCTATGTGTTGTTTGAGATTGAGAATGAGAGCAGAGTTAAATATATAAAGGTGTTACAATTTAAACTAAAGGGAGAGTGTGTAGGGTGGGTTGAACCACCAGAATGGTTGAAATTTTAGTATCTTAATTTGTCTTCACCTTCTTCTTTTTTTTTTCTTTTTTTTTTTTTTTTTTTTGGGAGAAATGTCTTCACCTTTTTAATATATATATATTTTTCCCCCTAAAGAGTTGAATATGAGCATATGGCATTGTGTTCATATATATTGGTGTCAAAATTGAAGTCTTTCAATTGAGGAAAAGTATAGTCAACAAATGAGAATATGGTTATATATGTATTTTTTTCTCTTTATTTATTTTAGGTTATTTTATTGAAGAAGAAGATCAAAAGAAAAATAAAAAATCAAACACCATGTCCCAGAGCTGACTTCTGAAGATGGCATGGAACAAGGGAGATAAGATTTTCTAAAGAAATTAGAGTCAAAAGCGCAAAAAGCTATAGCATGAGTTAGAGAATTTGATTCTTTAAAACATGATTTGCACTTAAAAAAAAGGGAATTCAAAACAGAAAAAAATTGGTACTTTATTAAAAGTCAAAAACCATCCGGTGATTAGAGTTTTGATATAGAATAGATTTTGATTCTGATCGACTTTGAACAATCAAGAACTACTGCATTTCATCACACATAGGTCATCGTGATTAGTCCTTACCCTTTTATTTAGCAAAATCACAATTCAAAAAAAGTAGGAGCTTGGTTATTTTAAATTAGAAGGAAATTTTTTGTTCTAGATTTAAAACAATATCTTTCTTTACCTAATTTATTTAGATTTCCACACCATCTTTTGCTATAATCACAATATCTAAGGTATAATTGTTGTTGAACTTTGCTTTTTGAAAAACATTTAATAATGCTCAAAATTCTTCAGTCGGTAAGTATACAAAAAACGTGCGTTTTTGCTAAGTATGAACAAAATGGTAATTAATATATTAATTCAAGACTTAAATGGCTGGGTCAAATTACAGTTCATAAAATTAGGTAATTTTTATTTTTCTTCTAGACAACATGGCAGAATTGTCAAGGCTATCGGTTAGAAGATACACCTTAATATGGCCAAGATTATTTTGTATCCCCTAAGTAAAGTAATCGTGATTCATGATATACATCTAGGAACTTGGTACTCAATGCTATAATGGGCACCCAATTACTTGTCTAGATTGTATTCAAAGAAAAAGATGACGAAACCCCTTACATCACCTAGTAAAAATGATTCTATATATCATACTAATAATTAAATCAACCCCCACTTCTTGAAAATTATAGTCATAGCTGAAAAAGTACCATCTAAATCAATCCAAAGATAACTAACTTTGGTTTGAGTTTGACATCAATATTATATTGAAACACTTGGAAGTCACACCACACGTCAATTTTTTTTTTTTTTTTTCTCTCTCTCTCTCTCTATTTTTAAATTGCGTGCTAAGGTTTGTTGCTTCAATACAATAGTCCCATGCTTTGGCTCTTAAATTACAAAAGGGATCCTCCAATTTGGACCGTGCACGAAAAGAGCACCAAAATGGTACACCATGCCCTATATAATTGAAGACAATTAATGTTTCTTAAAAAAATAAATAAATATATAAAATTGAAGATAAATTTAATGGATTGGTGTTGAAGAGAGGAATCAAATTGAAGAAAGTGGTATAGACGTTGTAACTAATTTCTAAAGTAAAAGAGATGATCACACAAATCAAACTGGTAGTTGCTTATAAAACAAAACCCAACAACGACCTCTTTATAGTAGAATAATTCTACTACGAACTGTTTCACACACTAAAAAACTGGTTCAACTTATTATATGATCTGTCAAAAAATTTAGTTCAGTTGGTTGGACCAATGTAACGCTTCTAAATATAATGCGTGGCTTGTAAGATTGATAATGATGAGGAATAGGCTTTGCTGACACGCAACTCACGTGTAATTGTTTATATATAAATTACATTCGTACTTAATCCTTTACGTATTTATGAGAAGAAAGTGAACGACCCTTGAGGTAACACGTACGTGTGTTTTAAAGCTCAAAAGAGCACGTTTAATATGGGTATGGGTGCATGTGTTGTTTGTGTAATTGATGAGTTGTGTGAAATGTGAATATGGGACTGGCAACGTTTACTTTACACGCGTTTAATGCAAGTGAATTTAAATTGATAAATTATAGGTGGTCCTTAGGACCATTCATGATTGGTGGCTTACTTCATTTATGTCTCGCCTTGCAATTGTTGCAGCTTATCTTGCTAATTAAATTGTGCAGCTACGTGTACTGCCCAATATCACACTTTTCAAGTTTCAATTACTATTATGAAAAATTATAGTTGTACATCCAAAATTATCACCACCTCGATTACGATTATGCATAACTCTTTGAATTATTGAAACGCACGATTGTCCTTAGTTCTAAAATTACTTTACATCTTCTATCGTAAGTTTTGTAATTAACTTTAACAAAATTTTAGTATTAAAAGACTAATTTGCCCCAGCCATCTATCTGGAGAGGAGTAATGTTATGACCCAGGTGTTGGATAAATTATTTGAATTAGTTTAGTGATAGAATAAATCTTTTTGGATAGATTAATATTTGTATTTGTTTGTATTTAATTTAATTCCTATGTTTTAGAATAGGATTAATTCCTATGTTTTAAGATTTGTTAATGAGGTTATCTCATCCTTGGCTATTTATTTACCTTGAATGCATTAATGGGAATTAAGCAGAAAAATAACAAAAAAAAAGTATATTTCCTCTTTCAAGTTCAAGAGATTGGTCATCTCGAATTGACTATATTATATTTCAATTATCTCAATTCACAACATTTGGTATCAAAGCATTTCGATCTATTTGAAATATCACCGCATCTCAACAAGCAACCAAACTCACCCTTCTCAACACAGAAACCCACATCCTGCCAACACGTTTCAAACCCACCGTACATCAACCTATAGCCATCCACTAAATACTGTAAGCGCCCCCCCCCCCCCCCCCCACCCCCCCTAAAAATATATATATATATATATATATATATATATATATATATATATATCGTCGTGCTCACCATAATCCAAAACTCAATTCACAAAGTACCCATCAAGCCATTCATTCAAGTTTCCACGTGTAGCATCAAAAAAAAAAAAAAAAAAAAAAAAAAACCTCTTCAAGCCATCATGTTTGCAACTCAAAGGAAATTTATGGAGATACCAAAATTCAAAGGTGGAGACCCTTTTTCATGGCTTTTTAAGGTCTACAAATTCTTCGCTTTTAACGACACACCATAACATGATATGGTTTTTGTAGGGTCACGATTTGAGGCCCAAGCCCAAAAGTATATGAGTCTTGATCCAATGAGCCCAATACAATGAATTTGTAGAGAATGAGTCAAAGAACTAGATTCTAGTGAATTGAAAACGACTAGTATTGGACTAGAATGACAGTCACGCACAAATAATAGACATTGATATCGATGGATTTTAAGTCCGAGGAGGACACAATTATTGTATATTGATCGCAATAGGATACTAAGAAAGTTTAGATTGCTACAGTGTTCTCTTTCTATTTTTCGATCCCCTCTCCATGGAGAGTTTTCTACCTTATATATCTTCTTTTGTGTCATCTTCACTCTCCACTTGTTGATCATCTGAACCCCCACTTGACTTGAGTACTTGTCCCACAGCCACCTTCCCTAGCTCTCTATGAGTTGTGGTAGCCAAAGTAACACTGTTCAGAGGTCTTCTAAATACCATAAGCTCTCCCCCCCCCCCCCCCCATATAAAAAATAAAAAATAAATAAATCGCCTTGCTCACCATAATCCAAAACTCAACTCATAGAGTACCCATCAAGCCATTCATTCAAGTTTCCACGTGTAGCATCAAAAAAATAATAATAAATAAATAAAACCTCTTCAAGCCATCATGTCTGCAACTCAAAGGAAATTTATGGAGATACCAAAATTCAAGGTGGAGACCCTTTTTCATGGCTTTTTAAGGTCTACAAATTCTTCACTTTTAACAACACACCATAACATGATATGGTTCTGTAGGGTCACGATTTGAGGTCCAAGCCCAAAAGTCTATAAGTCTTGGTCCAATGAGCCAAATACAATGAATTTGTAGAGAATAGGTCAAAGAACTAGATCCTAATCCTAGTGAATTGAACAACAGCTAGTATTGGACTAGAATGACAGTCAAGCACAAATAATAGACATTGATATCGATGGATTTTAAGTCCGAGGAGGACACAATTATTGTATATTGATCGCAGTAGGATACTAAGAAAGTTTATATTGCTATAGTGTTCTCTTTCTATTTTTCGATCCCCTCTCCATGAAGAGTTTTCTACCTTATATATCTTCTTTTGTGTCATCTTCACTCTCCACTTGTTGATCATCTGAACCCCCACTTGAGTACTTGTCCCATTAGCCACCTTCCCTAGCTCTCTGTGAGTTGTGGTAGCCAAGGTAGCACTGTTCAGAGGTCCAATGAGCCAAATACAATGAATTTGTAGAGAATAGGTCAAAGAACTAGATCCTAATCCTAGTGAATTGAACAACGACTAGTATTGGACTAGAATGACAGTCAAGCACAAATAATAGACATTGATATCGATGGATTTTAAGTCCGAGGAGGACACAATTATTGTATATTGATCGCAATAGGATACTAAGAAAGTTTATATTGCTACAGTGTTCTCTTTCTATTTTTCGATCCCCTCTCCATGAAGAGTTTTCTACCTTATATATCTTCTTTTGTGTCATCTTCACTCTCCACTTGTTGATCATCTAAACCCCCACTTGAGTACTTGTCCCATTAGCCACCTTCCCTAACTCTCTGTGAGTTGTGGTAGCCAAGGTAGCACTGTTCAGAGGTCTTCTCCACATAAGCGCGACCAGTAAAGTAGCTGTTGGGCATTTAATGCGGTGGTGTCAGCCTTCTCTTAGATATTTTTAAGTTCTCTTCCTTCTCTCATGCCCATGAAGCACATCTCTATCACTGAACCCTCTCGATGGGTCACTTTAGTTGCTGGGTTATATATTTCGAACCATATTCACCAAGTCCAAGGTATATGTACTCCTCGAACAACCATTCATTTGCTCTCCACTTATAGGACTTGGTCTGAGAATGTCTCATAATTAATAGCTTCTCCTCGGACCGGTTTATCCCCTCGAATAAAACCCAAGGCCTAATATGCGATCTTAGGTCCTTACCCCTACAGTTTCCATTGCCTCTTATTACATGGAAGGAGGCACATGATTGGTTTCAAACCTTAGAGGCAACGAGATTATGCACAGATTGGGTGGAGTTCATATGCGCCCTTCAAGATCGATTTCGAATACCAATCAATGAAGTATCAATGGAGGCTCCTATAGAAAAATCATTCGAAAATCTTGTCTAACCCATTCAAGAATCAAATATTCAAGAACCAACAATTCAAGAAGGTAATACATTGGAGGGAGCACTTGCCAAAAAAATCGCGTTTGAAGATAAAAGGATTAGTGAAGTGGAAAAGATAAATCAAAGAGATCTTCTTGTGATTTTGAATAAGCCTAGTCTAATTTTACACATTGAATTTGTCATTCCCGATGAGTTCAAGGATGTGAAAATCAAGGTTTTTCTGTTCACACAAATGATTAGAGAATTGGTGAAAATATCTATGGTTCGAATTCATATCTTTCAACTCTTTAAGATTCGAGATCGAGTTTTCTCCAATTGGGAAGAAGGATATGGTGTGGGCAAGCATCTATTTTCATGTTTTGGAATCTTGAGGACAAGATTCATTTTGAAGGGAGAGGGAATGTTATGACCCAAGTTTTGGATAAATTATTTGAATTAGTTTAGTGATAGAATAAATATTTCTAGATAGATTAATATTTGTATTTGTTTGTATTTAATTTAATTCCTATGTTTTAGGATAGGATTAGTTCCTATGTTTTAAAATTTGTTGATGAGGTTATCTCATCCTTGGCTATTTATTTACCTTGAATGCATTAATGAGAATTAAGCAGAAAAATAACCAAAAAATGTCTATTTTCTCTCTCAAGTTCAGGAGATTGGTCATCTCGAATTGACTACACTATCTTTCAATTATCTCAATTCACAACAAGTAAATTAATCTTTCATTATTAAATTTCATTGTACTTAAGTTAACTTAACACCAAAATATAGATAAGGGGGACAGTGAAACAAAGCTATAACTTTAGGGGCATGTTTGGTAGACTGTAATAAACATTGTAATGGAACAACTATTCCTATGGTTTAACTATTCAATAGTTTGGTTATATTTTTATTACAGGGAATAATTATTCCTTATGAATGGCTATTCTTTAAAATAAGGAATAAATATTCCTCTCTAAAAGGGTTGTAATAGTTATTCCCTAGTAGATGTAATAATTTCTAACATTAATATATTTCCAAATAAATAAACTTTCTATATCCACCTAACAATTATGGAAATAAAAAATCATTAAAAAATAACTCATCTCTTTAAAATTTAAAATATATTATTTTCTAAAAAATATAATTGTATGAATGAAATATTTCCTAAAATAGATCAGATGTTTTATTCTAATGTTACAACTTACAACCAAACTAATGAATAAGTTTAGTTATTCCATTTATTCTCGGTAATAAAGATTATCATTCCTGTTGTAATCCACATTCAGTGTACCAAACGTTCCCTAGAGTGTCAAACATGTGCTTCGATCATTTAGGGAGTGAAATATAAGAGGTGACAATTTAGAGTAAAAAAGTGTAATTTGCCTTTATTATTATTGATGAATTCTACAAATAATTCCAATTTTTTGGTTTGTCAGACAAATTTGAACACTATTTACTCCATTGAATTTTTGGGTCTTATATTGTAATTATGATGGTAAGATAATGATCAACTAAATTGCACTCGCGTAATGTATGAATGTGTTAATTTTAGACCTTCTATAACTTGTGAAATAATTAAAGTTACTAGCGGATACCATTACTTCAAAAAATCATTATTCCTATTAATCATGGATAAGGAAACTTTCTAAACAAAACCTAATAATCATGGATAAGGAAACTTTCTAAACAAAACCTTAAAGTGTCGGCCTCCCATCATTTGTAATAATTGATTTTAACGTAGTCACGTTATTTTTGTGATGGAAGCAAGAGCATGACTTTTGCATACAAATATATATATTATTCTTTATAAAACCAAATAAGCCGAAGCCACATCCCAGCCCATTATACTTGTGTTTGGATTAATTAACTGTTACAAAAATAAATAAATTAACAAATGTTAATGAGCATAATTTAATCCAATCTCCCATAAAAAAAATATTTAAAAAAAAATTAATCCAATCCAAATGCAACTTATGTCCTTTTGCTTTTCCATCTATTGGCTACTCATGGAAAGTGGAAACATGCTCAATTATTTTATGTACTTTGTTCTTTTGAGTGAAAAAACAGTGAGTGATGCCTTGCTTTGGCTTTGGCTTTGGCTTTGGCTTTGCTATGATAAGTTAGTTAAAGACGGCATTTAAAACAAACAAACATAGATATTTGTTTCGTGAATTGCTTTGACGTTCCGTTATAGAAAGTGCTGCGCTGCGTGGTGATTGATTCAGACACACTAATTGCCCCAGCCCAGCAAGCATAAAGTTAGTCACACGTCACTAGTTAGTTGGTTTGTCAGAAACACGTGTATACAGACTTCCATCACTTCACACTTCTCTCATTAAAAAAATAAACAAATCACCTTCCATATCCATTTACTGCTTCTAGAACCTAGCTAGATAAACCATGAAACAAAAAGTCTTTCATATTAGTAACAGTGAGCTAGCTCCAATCATTTCTTTACAGGACACCATGAATTGAAATGAAACTAGTATAAAAATTGTATAGTTCGTGTTAACTCATACTCATGTCAGCATGATGTCACATAACGATCGATCGAGCCCTCATTAGTTAAACAATATTTTATTCTACCAAATGGAAAAAACTTAAATGGGTACCATGATGCTTCATTTGAAGTTCTTATCAACCACATGGACAACCATTTGTGCTCCAAATTGAAGTCTTAAAGTGGGTTTCAGATCATGCTAGCTAACAATTCAGAGAATAATAATCTCATAACGTGCCTCCCTTTTCGTTTTTTTCTAATAATAACAATCACATTGTCTTGATATATTTATTATTTACATATAACAAGTTTAAGACCGAGGCCTATCACTACATAAGTTCTGTTGTAAGTTTGTGACACCACAATAAAGTAAAGGTTTTTACACAGGTATGTTTACAAAGAGGCAAAGAGAACATAGATAGATGGCTTGACTTAAGCTGCTTCAGCAAACCCAACTCTTGAATTCCCATAGTCGAACACTGTGTGATAGCGACCCATGAAAACATCCCCCAGAATCCTGCATTATAAAAGCAATATTAGTGAACTGATGGACCCAATCATATACACGGGCAGATTATTTATAGAAACCTGCCAATCTGGCCAATATAAAATCTACCAATACCTAATTACTCATATGAAAATGGATGCAGTACTCAAATCTTAACCCGTAGTGATGATATTTGAGAACCATGTTCATAATATGAAACAATAACGCTAGGGCTTGATCATTTGTACTTAATCATTTGTACTTGCTACTTGAAACTAGATCCATTTACAATCAAGAAATGAAGAAAATATATAAGATGCTTTAAGAACAATAGGAAGAAAAATACCAGAGAGGTCCACGAGGGGGGGGCACATCCAAAGCAATAAATCCGCTAATGCATTGAGCTGCAACTCCCTCACCCACTTTAAGAACATACTGATCCATGAAACCACCATCCAGGAAAAAAGGAAAAAAGAAAAAGAAAAAGGATTGAAAATATCAGGACTGTGAGAAAATTAAAAATCACCTCTAACCATTAATGAAGGGTTATTATAACTGGTGTGATTATTTATATAGCTCATCCCCAGCCTATAAAAGGCTAAGAGTAATGCTACAGACACAAATTATTTTACAACATATTTACAAAATGTTGATGTGACCAACCTCTTACTAGTTTTCCTTTAGGCCCACCATTAATATCATCTTTTTATTTACCAATAATCACTCACCACATTAGCGATTTGTAAAAATTTTTGTAAAATAGTTTATATCTCTATCATTATTCAAAAGGCTAATAGGCTATCTCTTCATAAAAATTGAATTTTGAGAAGCTTCAATGCTATCTTTGAAACTAACATTAAGTTCACTAAACTGAACTCTAAAGGAATAGCCAATGTCACACAATTCATTGGCTAAAAGCAACTTAAAAAGCTTTTAAAATCAGCATGACTCTGTACCTGCTCAGGTGCAAGGTCAAATACTTGACCACCAATGGTGAACGAAACATCAGGCATGGAAGATAGACTGCTGCAATCAACTGCTGATTCCCCATTTGGACTAGGAAGCCGTTCACACAGCTGCAATTGCAATTAATGGCTTAAGCTAGCTGCAAGGCCATTTATTCTAGAAACGTGAACAAAAATGTTAAAATTACCTGATTGACATAATTCAATATCTGCTCTTCTGTCTGATTCCGCCTCAACTGATTTGCCATCCATACCACTGCCATCTCACAAGCGGTACACATGGCATCATGCACCCCATCAGATGTCTTGTCTTTGTTTTCATCCAACACACTCTCAATGCCCATACTGCACAAACATGGGCGAAATTGTTTTATGATGACACGTAAGTACAAACTACTAGTTGCTTGATTCACATCTGAAAATGTTGGTAATATTATTACTACCATGTATTACTAGGAAGCACAAACACGGACATAGGTACGCATACAAGTACGACACCCGAAATGAAGTGTTCATGCTTCCTAGATGTATTATGAGTTATGACTATAAAAAATTAGGTTGACTCTGACCTAACACCACGAGTCCCATCAAAAGTACAGAAACCAATCTGGGAGCAGATTTTTTGTGGCTGTGCCTATAAAATGCCACCAGTAAAGTAGAAGTTAGTTCATTGCAAGGGATTCCAGGATAAGTTGTCCAAGTATAATAGAAAATTAGAATCACATTTTATCCACACATTTTATTCTAAATAGAGGAATGGTGACATGCAACAAATTTCATAAGAAAGTGAAAACTGGAGCTAAAATATATACCTCAGTTGCCAGCATGTCCAGTATGGCTTTCCCATATTGTGCAACCACTGTCTTGCATTCTTGGCTTACAATCCCAGACGCTCCAATCGCATGATTAATTTGAGTAACAACAGTCTGAAAATATGCAATTATACAATAATATATATCACAAATTGTTAGACTTTAATAGGTACATAAAAGCAGAATCACAGAAAAGCATGGCCAAGAGAGACATGAAACTCCCTTAAGAAGTGAAAAATCTTTAGCTAAAATAAACTTTTGGTCCCTGTAAATTTGGGCCAGTTTCAATATCATCCCTGGATATTTTTTGTGTCACTTTAGTCATCCTCATTTATATTTGATTTCAATATTTTCTTTACCATTAAAATTTGGACAGAATTTGCAGACTTTGCAAATGGAAATTAGCACGCGTTACTTTTTACATGTCACCCAAGTTGGTGCCACATCACGTTTCAAAAAAA
The DNA here is from genome assembly GCA_029955605.1 of Quercus engelmannii. Lineage (NCBI taxonomy): Eukaryota > Viridiplantae > Streptophyta > Magnoliopsida > Fagales > Fagaceae > Quercus > Quercus engelmannii. The sequence continues at coordinate 34,244,896 of JARPSG010000004.1, forward strand.
AAAAATCCATTTCTTTTGACCTCTATCTTGTGGATGGAGTGGGCCTCAAGTACCAGCCAGGACTTGAAGCACGAGATGATGTCAACCCCCACCAGCAACAACTTCATTGACCCTATTCACTATCACTTAATCCACCACCTTTCGAATCTCAAAGTGGCCCTACCAAGAGAGATAAAGGGGGTATGACTCAACCAAACAGCGAAGTTTGCTCGACTGGGAGTTGGGTATCTTGAGTTGGTGAGTGTGGGTTTATGCAGTGGCTTTGGAATTAATTTGAGAGGCCTAGATGGGTTGAGGTGTTATGGGTTGGCAGTGAATGGGTCTTGAGGGTTTGTTGGCTGAAGCAAGCAGAGGAATGAGGGGATTTTTGTAGTAGACAACAGAGATTTGGGGATTTAAGCAGGTGGTTCAGGTATGCCTTGGATCAGTTCAATGGGTTGGTTTTGGAGGTTTTGCATAGTAGAGAGGTGACATGTGGCAGATAGGGGATTGTTGGTAGTGTTTTGGTATGAATCGATTTGGTAGTGTGGGTTTAAGAGTGGCCATGTGGTGCCAGTGTCACTGCTGTGGGTATGATTTTGTGGCAGCAACGCTCCTGTGGATGAAATTGTTCGGTAGAAACGCTGCTCTGTGTGGTTTTGGTAGTTTTGTGTTTGGATGTTCAGTATGGATAGATTTGGCCGAGAGAGAAAGGGCTTGAGTGAATGAAGAAGGATAGTTGAGTGGTGGTGGCGAGCTAAACAATGTGGGGCCAAATTGGGTTCGGCAGTTGTATTTGATGTTGTGAATGGTATTGGTGGAGCTTTGGTTTGGTGGTGGTGATTGGGTTGTGGGTATATTGTTTCCTTGTGTGTAGGTGATGAATTTGGCAATCAATTGGCTGTGAGGGTGGTGCTTTACAGTGGCTTGAGCCCTCACTCTCTCACTCCCTCTTCCTTTATCTCTCTTTCACATAGGCAATTTGTGGCATGGTGAGTGGTGGTTTGGTGGGTGGGAAGCAGCAGTTTAGCAGTAGTGTGGCCATGGGTGTGACTGGCACCGGGGGATGTTGGTTGGGCATGAGAGGAAAAAATGAAAATAAAACATAAAATTTTGATGCAACATAGGTGACATGGCACAACTAAGGTGATGTTGTGTCATATTTGCCATTTCATCAAGTTAAATTTGGGAATAAGTCTAGAGACAAATTATGGGACAGATGATTTCTGTTTGCCAGCAAATTACATTCAAATGTTAACAGTAAGGATAATATTAAAATCAAATCAAAATGAGTACTGAAGTGACACACAAAAATTGTACAGGGATGGCATTGAAACTGGCCCAAATGTACAGAGAACAAAAATCTTTTGTAGCAATAATAAAACTTTTATTATTGCTACAAAAGATTTTTGTTCTCTGTACATTTGGGCCAGTTTCATGAAGCAGAGATCACTGAGTGTTAGGAAGTGTAGTTTGGTCGGAGGTCTGCATTATGGGTGGTGTTCGTAGTTTTTTTATTGAATCCAAACTTTTTCAACTGGTGGTAGAGGAAGGGGGACGGTATTTTTCTTTAAGGATTTTTGAGCGGAGTAGGTACTTCATGAAGTCGGTCTTCATGGGTAAGAAAGTGGCACAATGGCTGATGAAGAGTTTAGAGCAAATAGTTGTTGGGAGCAGTCCAAAGTATTTTTATTCATTCAGGGAAGGTGATTTAGCCTACACCCTCCAATGGAGCTCCAATTCTTTTGGCTTGTTCCTACTGTTGACTGAACTTAAAGTTGGTAGGTCTAGGAGGTCCGTTATTATTCCAGTAGGCAGAGCAAAGTATGGATGGAGGGTTTTTGGGTTAGAGTTAAGGAAGTTGTTGGAACCTAAAAACTATGTGAATGGTGGGACTGGGGCAGTCGAAGTTTGTGGCTCAGCCTCATAAGGTTAACTCAGGGGTTCGACCTTTTAAATCCTTTGCCGATACGGTGTGTGGGCATGAGGTGCAAGTCAGGGGCAGAAACCAGTCAGGTAAGCAAAACCCAGTAAGTAAACAAAAAAATGTTGAGCGAAGCGCCGATGAGCTTACCAGGTCCGATGACTCTCGAAGGTAGAGTTGTGGGTTCTCGGCACGATGCAGAGGAGTTTTACGTTGGAAAGACTAATCCGGTAGGATATAATAGGATACCTTCATTGTATTTCAAATCAAATAGGCTTGAACATGGTTTCGGAAATAAACGTGAACTGGGGAGTTCTGACTGGGCAAGAAATAGCTTGACTATTGAAGTGAATAGGGAAGGAAAAAGGAGGGTGGCGTGGAATAAAGGTGGTCTGAGGAGTTCCTTATGGGTGTCAAGGGATCAGAGGGAGCACATGCCTAGTGGTTCACGGGTTCTCAAATATCCTATGGTGGGCTCAGGTGCTCAAGTGGGCCTTGTGATCTTTGGTCCAGAGCCCACCGGCCCAATGAGGTTAGAAGTGGGTGAAAGCCCAACTATGGGGGACCCGATACTTTTAAGGCTGGAAGCCCATGCACTAGTAATGTCTAAAGCTCCTCGCGAAGCTTCGGAGGCTCAGGACATCATGTGTGCTATTGTCAATCCCGTTATAGAGTCACCGGCGCCACCAGTGAAGGCCGGCACAGCGCGATATCAAGCTCTGACGACGGCGGCGAGCTCGGCGACCCAAACCGAGATGGATCGGTGTCCGGTGATGGTAGGTGGTCTTTTTTCCGATGGGTTTCTCGCCGGGGCTTCACCGGCGACATGGGACAGGGCCGATACAGCTCTCTTCCACATCACGAGGACAGATTTGGTGGCTATTCCTCCAACCGAGCTTCTGGGTTGCCTTGTGTAGACTTTGGCAAAGGCTAAGAGTCTTACTTCTGGTGGGATTTGTGCCGTTGAGCCTCCATTCACACTAGGTAAGGCAGAAACAGAGGGTGACAGGGCATTATTAGGTCTTGAACTATCCAATTACGTTCTGAGCCCACCGAGAGTTGGGATTAAGGAATGGGGTGTTCCGGGTGGAGATGAAGGTGATCGGGTTGAGGGTACAAGTGATATTCAGGGGATAGACACCTCCTATCTGGCTAACCAATCGGTGTTGGCATTGACTGAGGTCGAAACAGCTTATGCAGTTGAGGCCCTGGGTGAAGTGGAGAGTTCTTCCCCCTTGATGTCTATTAATCCCCTAAGGGTGGTGGTGACAGCTAAATTGAATTGTAATAACGAGGTGAGGAGGTTGGATAACACTTCGAAGGTATCTAATTGGGTGAAATATAGACTCCCCAGTTTTAGTAAGATGATGGGGCATTCGTTGGGTTGACATGAGAAGAGGTGTATTATGCTATTACAAAGACTTGAGACGGAGATTGAGGAAGCCAAGCTGGTGCATAGGAAAGACGCTGCCTACCAAAAAACTGTCTCCAAGGATAAAGGGAAGAGGGAGTTGAGGAATTTGATTTCCTCAGTTAATTATGATGAGAGATAGTTTTCCTTTCTTTGGCTGCTTGACTGAAGTTGTAGTAGGGAGCTTACAGTTTCAATGAAGTTAAGAATGGTGTCATGAAATGTTCGAGGTTTGAATGATTCGCGGAAACGCTTGCTAGTTAGAAATTTATTACGGGAATGGAATTGTGATGTAGTTTGTCTTCAAGAAACTAAGCTTGCAGGCACGGATAGACAGTTGATTTGCAACTTGTGGAGTTGTCCCTATGTAAATTGGGTAGCCTTGGATGCGGATCAGACAGCTGGTGGGGTATTGATGATGTGGGATAGAAGGGTTTTAGAAAATCTGGAAGTAATGGTGGGTCAATTTTCTGTATCAATTCAATGGCAGGGTTTGGGGGATGGTTTTATTTGGGCTTGCTTTGGGGTTTATGGCCCGAATGATAATAACTTGAGAGGGCAGTTATGGGATGAGTTGATTGGAATTCAGCAACTTTGGGGAGTTCCATGGTGTTACATAGGGTATTTCAATATTGTTCGGTTCCCTAGTGAACGGTTAGGGGGATCACGTCTGACCCCAGCTATGGAGAATTTTTCCGAGTTCATTGAGGAGCTTAGCTTGATAGATTTGTCATTGGAAGGAGGGAGTTATACTTGGTCGAGTGGCTCAGATCAGCCTTCGATGTCTAGGATAGATAGGGTTCTGATTTCTCATATTTGGGAGGATCACTATCTGGATGTGACTCAATGGGTTTTACCTCGTCCTATTTCAGACCACTTTCCTATATTAGTGGAGGCAAAAGGGATTTTATGGGGGAAAAGTCCTTTTAGGTTCGAGAACATGTGGCTAAAGTCGGATGGGTTCAAAGATAGGGTTCATCCTTAGTGGAATCGATATTCTTTCTCAAGTACCCCCAGTTTCGTACTTGCCAAGAAGCTGAAGGCATTGAAGGAAGATATTATTCAGTGGGACCGGAGTGAGTTTGGAAATGTTGGGCGTCAGAAAAATGAACTGCTGGAGGCTTTGAAATTATTGGATGTTAAGGAAGGGGAGCTCGGTCTTTCTGAAGTGGAGTTAGGTGAGAGGGCTGAGTTGAGATCTCAAATACAGAACCTCCTCTCATTGGAAGAAGTCTCATGGAGACAGAAATCAAGGTTGCTTTGCATTAAGGAAGGAGACAACAATACCAAATTTTTCCACAAGATGGCCAATTCTCAGAGAAGGCATAATCATATTAGTATGTTGGAGGTGGATGGGGTTATCTATGAGGACGAATCTGAAATGGTTGACCAAGCTGTACAGTTTTATAAAAAATTGTACAAGGAGACAGAGGAGTGGAGGCCTTCTGTGGAAGGTTTGGAGTTTGATCAGATAGAGGGGTTAGAGAGGGACTAGCTCGAACGGAGGTTTGATCAAGAGGAGGTTCGATCAAGAGGAGGTTCTTCGAGTTGTCAAACAGATGGAAGGAGATAAAGCACCAGGCCCTGATGGTTTCTCTATGGCCTTCTATCACCATTGCTAGGAAGTTGTGGAAAGAGTTTTATCAACACAGTAAGTTTGAAAAATCTCTTAATGCAACCTTCATAGCCTTAATCCCTAAGAAAAATGGTGCTTCCGATATTCGAGATTTTAGACCTATTAGTTTGTTGGGGAGTGTTTACAAGATTTTGGCTACGGTGTTGGCAAACCGCCTGAAAGAAGTTTTGGATCAACTGATATCGGAGTCTCAGAACAGTTTTGTTGGTGATAGATAGATACTTGATTCAGTTCTCATTGCTATGAGTGTGTTGATAGTAGGGCGAAGAGTAAGATTCCGAGGGTTATTTGCAAATTAAATATTAAGAAAGCCTATGACCATGTGAACTGGGAGGCTCTTCTTGATTTGTTGAAGAGAATGGGATTTCAAGTGAGGTGATGTAGGTGGATCCGCACTTGTATATCTACAACCCAATTCTCTGTCTGATTTAATGGGTCTCTAACTGATTTTTTTGGGAGTTCGAGGGGATTGAGACAAGGGGACCCACTATCCCCCATGTTGTTTCTGGTTATGATGGAGGTCTTCAGCAAGATGATAAAAAGAGCTAAAGGGGCGGGTTTGTTTCGAGGCTTTAGGGCTGATGGTAGACGGGGTGGAGGGGTATGTGTCTCGCATCTTTTGTTCGTGGATGATACGATTCCGTTTTGCAATGCTGATGAGGAGCAGATTCTACATGTTAGGATGCTTCTTCTTTATTTCCAAGCAGTGACAGGTTTAAAGGTTAATGTGCTGAAGAAGTGAGATGGTTCCCATTGGGGAGGTTCCTAATGTCCATGTCTAGGCAGAGTTTTTGGGTTTTGGAATCCTATCTTGGAGAAATTTGAGCGCAAGTTGGCCGGTTGGAAGATGTATTTGTCAAAAGGTGGAAGACTAACGTTACTTAAAAGCACGTTATCTAGTCTCCCCACTTATTATTTGTCTCTTTTCACCATCCCTACACATGTGACCAATAAAATTGAGAGGTTGCAAAGGGATTTCTTGTGGGGGTACTCCAAATTACACTTGGTGGGATGGGATAAGGTGTGTGCACCTTTGAAAAATGGTGGGCTAGGAGTAAGGAAATTAACTACTTTTAATAAAGCCTTACTAGGGAAGTGGTTATGGAGGTTTGGGACTAAGGAGACAAGGCTTTGGAGAAGGGTTGTAGCTCTCAAGTTTGGGGAAGAATGGGTGGGTGGACTTCCAAGCTAGGTAGAGGGGTTCATGGGTGTGGCTTGTGGAGAAATATCCGCATGGGTTGGGAGGATTTTAGCAAGAATATTCGCTTTGAGGTAGGGGTGGGGGATATAGTGAAGTTTTGGATAGATCAATGGTGTGGGGATTCTCCACTTCAATCGACTTTTCCGAATGTGTATGGGATTGCATCCAATAAAGGGGCATCGGTGGCCTCTTCTCTTGAACGGTTGGGGATAGAGGAGCGGAGAAGCTGGAATGTTCATTTTACTCGGAGATCAAATGATTGGGAATTGGGTGGTGTAGATGCTTTTCTCCGTACCTTGGGCTCAAATCTACCACCCACTGAGAACGGAGATCGTATGCGATGGAAATTGACAAAGAATGGGGACTTTGATATTCGATCGTTCTACAATAAGTTAAGAAGCCCCTTACCCATTATTTTTCCTTGGAAAGGTGTTTGGAAGGTTAAGGCTCCTTGGCATGTTTCCTTCTTTGTGTGGACTATTGTATGGGATAGGATCCTTAGAAGTGATAATTTGAGAGGTAGAGGGTTGGATTTTGTTGACTGGTGTATCTTGTGCCGCAATAATGGAGAGACAGTGGATCATTTGTTACTACATTGTGGTAAGGCTTATCGGTTGTGGACCTTGGTGTTTAGATCTTTTGGGTTCTCCTAGGTCTTGCCAAGATCGGTTGCAGATACTTTATTCGGTTGGTGGAACTGGCTTGGAAAGCATTTGTCTAGCATTTGGAATTAGCTCCTTTATGTTTGATGTGGTGTCTTTGGAGGGAGCGTAATAGGAGGACATTTGAGGACATGGATAGTTCGGATGACCAACTATTGGCCTCCTTTAGTGGCACTTTGTTTGACTAGTCTAGGGCTTGGGGACTCATCTCTAGTGATTCTCTCCCTATGTTCCTTAGCTCCCTCCTGTGTACTTAGTATCTTTTCCATTCCTTATCTTTACACTCTTTCTTTTCCCTTTGTATTTCTCTCTCTGCCATATGTTTTTCTGCATAAGGTAGTGTTCTTGAATATAAATCGTTATTACCTATCAAAAAAAAAATAGATGGTGGTCTTTGGGGCCATGAGTATTCTAGCTCAACTGGTTGACATCTCTTGGTGTTCTAACAAAGACATCTAGGGTTCAAAGACCCCCTCCCTTGTTGTAACTAAAAAATGGTGGCGTTCAGAAATATTCTTACCAAAAGAGAACCAAAGTCAACTTCTCCTTTTTTGGGGCTCGTCCTAAATTAAATATATTATTCTTTTTTACTTATTAATTGAAACAATAACCCTTATGAATATTGTTTTAGGAAAAAAAAAAAAAAAACCAGATTTACAAAGAAATCTATATACATGAATAGATTGGCAGAAATCCAGAAACGCCAGAACTCAACTAATAAAAATACACCCTACACGAATATCTCATGTTCTGCTGCTCAATAGAGAACAGAACTCCTTGCGGAGAAATAAGAAATGGATATGGATGCCCAGAATACATACCGTTGGGCCTGCTAACAGAGATGTTCCAGAATCAGCAATTGCTGAACAACCATCACCACAAAATCCTGAAAATGACACGCTTAATATTTAATACAATAAATGTTTTTTATCTAAACCATCAAAAACGATAATAACAAATACTGTCTCCAAATAACAAGGAGACAAATACAATCTTGATATATTACCAGTTGTTTCACCACCAACTAGTACATCATCCAAATCAAACTGCAAATAAAAGAAAAAAATAATTTAACAATTAAACATTTAAAAAGAAAGATGATGAATAGAGCATGGAGAATGGTGAATATGGATAATGATATTCTGGAGGGCTAACCTGCCAATAGCCTTTCTGAGTCACAGGAACATAGGTGTGCTCACCGTTGTAATGATCAGAATCAACCCCACCAAACACAATCTCACCCCCTTCTTCCCCTTCAATATTGCGGTTTAACCAAAATGAAAAAACAGGGTCTTGTACAAGACCTTGATCAACCATATTATACCTATGAGAATGGCAAATACACACAGTTATAACAAGAACAACAACAATAATAATAATAATAATTCTGAAGGCAACACTAAAAACAATAAGATGACAATTCAGCATCTGAGAGAAGATATTTGCAAAATCACCGAGTCAATTAAGATGGTAAACCGTGCACATTTTATAATATAGATTCAAACTTTAATCAAGTGATTATAAAGTACATTAGCAGCTGAGATACCCTGACTTACCAAACAGGAACAGCATTCCCAACTGAGATCTCTTGAAATCCAAGTCCAAGTATACCATCAAACTTGGCTGCCAAGAATGTGATACTCGGCTCCCTGGTTGCCTCAATAAAATCCTAATGACCAGTAGCATTTGTATAGGTCAACCCCCAACTCCAATGCTGAACTGAAGACAACCAAAATGCACATTTTATCAAAAGTTACCTGATTCTGAACGACCAGATCACCAAGTTTGACATGGTCCTGGCTAAAGAAACCTGAGATTGCTCCAGTTCCATAATGGATCTCAGCAGTTTTACCTACATAAGAAATGATATCATGAATCATTTTAACATTTTGTCACCCATACTAGCAACAAATGAGCCAGACCCTTTTTTAATTGACTAATAAACTATGTACCAATATTTTTTTGTACTCTTAATTCTCATTCTATGAAACAGAAAGTAACTTCAGAAAGGTTCTGCAATTACTTCACTGTTCATATTCCAGTGACGAAATGGCCAAAAGGTTATTTCAGCCATCTGTCATTTCACAACACATGTGCTCCTTCACTGGTGGAACATAGTGCTATAACAAATTTTCTTGGGTTATATATGCATGGATGCATTCATACAACATAAATTCTCAGGTAGGTGGAGTAAAATATGTTAGAATGGTGAACAGTTGGATAGACATCACCCTCCACAATTGTGATTCAGTTATACAGAGAATATTTAGCACTCAAAAACTAGAAGACTAAGAAAAATACAAATTACAGGAATGTTGTACAAACAAGAGTAGAACTTGTTAAAATTGTGTCTCACTCAAGATTGGTTGTTCAACTAGTTAATCTTTTAATTTGCTTTCTGTAATGTACCTTCTGTATCACTTTAATCTAGACTAAAGAAATTTGTCGGCTAAAAGTACGTCCCATCCTTCATAAATAATCCATTTATAGACAACAATGAAGATGAGGAGTGCAAAAAGGAGAAAGGAAATTAGAACTGATAAACTAAATGGAACTAAACTCCTTGAACCAAGGACAAAAAGCTTATTAAACTCCTTGAACCAAGGACAAAAGGCTTACCATTCTTTTGGTAGCTACTTGATTGGCCGGACTTATACTTTGAGTGAAAAAAGCAAGCAACCTGCACCCAAACATAAAAGCACATATCTTTCTCCTTCCCAACAAATTGCAAAGAAAATCCATTAGTATTTTAAAGATACTTACTGAGAAATAACACTTGGCCGAGGGTACCCAAAGATTAGAACTTCCCGTGTCAAATATCACAGTGAATTTTTGTGCAGGTGTGCCAATACCAATCTCACCATAATACTGAGCATCCATATAGTTCTTTAGTTCAACAATACTAGCATCCTCAGAGTCTCCAAGATGACCATTGAGATAATATTTTCTGGTAGGAGATCTTGGTTTTGCCTGTTCCTTAGAGTCAATTCGTCCACCAAGCCGGTTGCTTTGATCTAATTTCTTCTTTTTCAGTCCAATTCTGATCATCCCATCATTTGATGCAGAAAAAACAGTCGGGCACAGAAGCAACAAGAGAAGAAGACTGGCCAAACTGGCTCTATATTTGGTATTCATTTTGGGAACTGTAAAATAAACAGTACACATTTCTTTCTTAGAGATCAGCCTGAAAAGGCTACCCAAAACTTACGCCAATTATGAAAAACCAATGACATCAACTCTGCTCAATCAGTGAGAATATATATTGACTGAAAAGGAATTAGAACTTTTCAACTTGCACATTTATCATATCGGATCATCAGAGAACTAAAATCTCAAATTAGCAGGGCAGGTTACAATCATGTGGCTTAGTCAAGTCGATTCTTTTGATCTTTTGGTTTTGGAAATCAAATAACAGTAAAATCAATGTTTCAAATATATTCATTTCTCTTACTCCAGATTCCCACAATCCAAGAAAAGAATAACAGAAAATTGCAAAACCACTAACAATAACATGCAATGTGGACCTTAACTGTAGAATCTGATAGAATTCAGACAACACAATTAAGGAAATACTTATTAACAGACTTTTTCTTCAGCATGAACATCAAACCACTAGTAAAAGATACACCAGACCAAAAATATATTACATATCATACAAAATCTTTTAAATTACAATTTCAACCAAATACAAAATATTCCATGGCACTCAAAAGGTAAAAAAGGGAGATAAAAAAATATGGTACATGAACATTATTTAACTTATTACACATTAAGAGTCTTGTTTGGTTCAGCACAAAAACTTTCAAGGAAAAACTTTTGTTCAAAAAAAAAAAAAAAAACCTAGTGTAAAATACGAAAGGAACAACACCCAGTAAAGAAAACGCATTTACTTAGTCAAATTGAGATTTCCCAGGTCGAGCTTCTACAAAAATCTCTGTTATTTTATTATATTTTCTCATCAGCCAAACAAAGATTTTTAACTCCCAAAATAAACTCGTTAGGAGAGTATCAATTTCAACTAGAACATCATAATCTCACAGCAAATAAAGGATCAAATACCATAAATTTAACCAACAAAATCGTGCGCATAAATATAAAAACGTAGATGAAAACAAAAAGAATTTGAAATTTGAAACATACCCGAAATTGCTACGAAGGAAGCAGAGAACAAAGTGAAGATAGAAACGGACCACAGACCAAACTAATACTAATATGTCGGAGGTACTAAACTAAAATTTGTTGGAGAGCAGATTCTCTGGTTCAAAAGTAGATGAGTCTCTGATTTTCGACCGTCCGTTAGAGTGAGAGCTTTTGCATCGAACGCTTGAGAAGTTAGTTAACATTTTAGTTGGGGTTTTTGAGTGACGTGGAGGGTTTTGATTGGTCCGAAGTGAAGGTTATAGTTGTTAACAGTGCAAATCAAAAAAAATAATAATAATAACGTTGTTATAACAGTGAACTAGACTAAAAGTGCCGCTATTTTTTCAGCTCAACTGCCAGTCTTGTTTTGAAATAGAATGATGGTGACTTCGGTTCCTGACCGTTAGATAGATGCCCTTATAACGGGGTAGCCGTGTGTAACATCATAACGGGGAAAAATGGGTATTGGGCCTTTTATTTGATGATCACATTTGAGGCCCAGGATTAGACCCATGGACCTTTATAAAAGAATTATTGGTCTATTTGCTTTATGGAATTTTATTGGGTCATTGGGTGGCTTAAAAAATAAAAGGAACACTCGATCTAATGTGTTGGATGATGGACCTTCATTTGTTTCATGAACACCCACTTGCCCATTAGACCTTTGGAGTACACACTTGTCAGCTGTATTCGGCGTACATAATTTCTAAAAAGGCAATACTTAGATTCTGTTTCTTAGACTTTCCTCTTAAGATTTTGTTATGTGAATTTTTCTTCATAGGATGAGAATGTATCTTTTTGTTAAGTAGTTACATGATTTAATCTTAAGTGGAGAACCCAAAAAATAACACATAAAGTATTGCACCTAAATTTTGTCCATTCTAAAACATATCCAATTTCACATAGTTGCAAACCAAACTTACTATGTAAGTAAGGATTTTGTTAATAAATATCTTAAGGAAAATGGTTAAAATGCATTTAATACTTTATTAAATAATATTTTATACATTTTTTAAAAATAAAGTCAAATTGTACGCATATATCCCCAAAAAAAAAAATAATAAAAACACACATAAGCACAATAAATTTGTGTGTGTAAACCAATGAATCATTAATATATGTTTTTTTATTTTTTGAAAAATGTGCATTATAGCTCATAATTGAGCATTTATTAATCTTTAACATGTACTCTTTGGGCACTCGTTAACATGACTCCAAATAAAATTACTTTTACATTGGTCATTTTTGACATTCAAACTATTATACACCAATCACACAATAAGATACACTGATTGATTGTAAAATTAAGTGACTCTAGATTTTTTGTTTTGCTTAAATCCTCCTCTTATATCTTATAAATAGAATTCACTAGTAGATTCTTTATTTCATCACAAAATACTTTACCACTTACTAATTAAATAGCTAATTCCTGCTTCTTTCAATTTTCTTAAAAGTTTTTTATCTTCTAAGAAGAAATTAAAGCTAACTATAATAGACGTGTCCAAAATAAAGGTAGATACCATATTGAAAATAAGATTGTGATCAGGTTCAATATCCACTACAAGCAATTATTCTATTTTTATCTCACAAAATTTTTTACTTTTTCACATTTCACTTTTTAACTTTTTCTAATTTTTTTTATTCAATAATTGAGATTGAAAATTGCTTTTTCAAACTCTAAATCTCAGCCAGTAAAAGTTAGTGTAGGGGTAAAGTCCCCAGATCAAATAATGGGCTTTGGGCCCTCTATAGAGCTCAACCCAGTCCGAGGAGAAAGTGTGGGTGCCAAAAAGGGCCCCCGGCCCAATTCTTATGGGCCCAAACTTATTTAAAAGACGGTCCGAGGAGGAATGTCTCCTCGGACGTACCAAATATGGCTCAGACATGCATCCTACCAACAATAAAGAATCGCTCCAATGAGTACTAGTAGCAAGGACGAGTCCCACAAGCCCGGGAGAGGGAGGAGAGTCTAGGATGTCAAGGGAGAGACTACAACTGTCACATTAAATGCAGGGCAGCTACTTTTCTGGCCGCATTAATGTGGAGAAGACAGGCGAAAAGTGTTACCTTGGCCACTACAACTCATAGAAAGACAGGGGAGATGTTCGATGAGACGGGCACTCAAGTGAAGGCCCAGATGATCAACAAGTGTAAGGTCCTGATGACTTAAAGGGGGCTATATAAGAGAAAGAAGTCCCCATGAAGATGGGGACGAAAGGAAGAAGGAAAAAAGAGCAGAAGAAAGGGAGGAAGATCATAGCCTTTGATCAAGAACTGAGGTGCATCCACACGTCTTCTCGGACTGAATATCCAGTGGATATGAAGGAGATATTCTTACATTCTGCTGTTGTATGGCCCAAAGCTAACTAACACTCACTTCGTTAGGGCCTAGTTCTGTAACCCGCTCTCTACAAATTTATTATCTAGGTCTCCTTGGGCCAGTATCACCTACCTATTGGGCCTGGTCTCCAAATTGAGGCCCTACAATTGGCGCCATCTGTGGGAAGAACTTGTGGCTCAACAAGTGAAACCCGTTAGAAATGGAAGGATCAGGTCCGCGCCAAACCGGACACACAGACTCCCAACGGCAAGACAATTTTTTGAACCTCGAACGGGAGAAAGATCAAGACAAGCAGCGAGAGGGTAGTGTAAACACTTCCCACACGAGCAGAAGTCGCTCGAAAGGGAAAGGTCACGCATCCTATAAGCGAAACGATCACAAGGCTCTACAGCAAGAAATCGACGACTTAAAGAAGAAGTTACGCCAAGCGCAACGAAAACATCCTTCACCCGGCTCGGACACTAGCGATGAGGAAGACAATGAGTACAGGCGGAGATCAAGAACCCCTCCAAGTGAAACCTTTTCCTATGAGGAAGAACAACCTCGCAAACGCGGTCACAAAAGCCCATCTTACCAAGGCCTGGCAAACGACGCCATGAGTAAGGCCCTGGACCGCATCTCCCAGTCGTCTTTCACGCGTAGGATAGAGGGGGCTGAGCTTCCTCGGTGGTTCCACCAACCAACCTTTGCCATATACAATGGTCAAACGGACCCAGTAGAGCATGTAAGCCAGTTTAACCAGAGGATGGCCGTCCATTCCAGGGACAAGGCGTTGATGTGCAAAGTGTTTCTGTCCAGCTTGGGACCTATGGCGATGAGGTGGTTTGACGGCCTCAAGCCAAACTCCATAAATTCCTTTAAGCAGCTGACACAGGCTTTTGGTTCCCGTTTCATCACCAGCAGCAAAGTCCCTCGGCCCCTAGATTCCCTCCTATCCTTGTCCATGCGAGAAGGAGAGACACTGAAGGCCTATTCAGATAGGTACTGGGAAATGTATAATGAGATAAAGGGAAATTACGATGACGCCGCCATTAGCACATTCAAAAGGATCCTGCCGACAAAGCATGGTTTAAGGAAGTCCCTAACAGGGAAACCGGTCACTAGCGTGCGCCAACTCATGGACAGAATTGACAAGTACAAGAGAGTCAAAGAAGACTAACAGATGGGAAAGGGCAAAGCGAAGGTTGTCCCTCAGGAGAGGAGGGACTTCAAGTCGGACCGCTTTAACAGCAGCAATCGACCGAGAAGGGATTACTCGGAGCATTCTGGATCCACAGGAGCACAGGCAGTCCATACTGTGTTCCGGGAACCATTACATAAGATCCTAGAGAAAGTGAAGAACGAACCATTCTTTCAATGACCAAGCAAGATGGCAGGTGATCCTGCGAAACGTAACCAGAATCTATATTGCGCGTATCACCAAGAGACGGGCCACGCCACCGATGATTGCAGAAATCTGAAAAACCACTTGGACCCGTTGGTCCGAGAGGGGAAGTTACGACACTTGCTGTACCACCCTATCGGATGACAAGAGCAGTCAAACATCGAAACAAGGCAAAGCACACTGAGACCACCCGTTGGCACGATAAATGTCATTCTCACTGCGCTAGGGAGGACCAGCTCCTATCCTTTTAGAATAATGTCAGTAGGCAGACTCTCCTCCGAAGCTGACGGCAGGGAGACCAAGAGGGCTAGGGGGATGGCCACACCCCTAATCGGATTCTCGGATGAGGATAAACTAGGAACCCTCCAACCCCACGACGATGCACTAGTCGTCACGCTCAGGATCGGTGGATATGACGTGAAGAGGGTGCTAGTCGACCAGGGTAGCGCCCTGGAAGTGATGTATCCCGACTTGTACAAGGGTTTGAAGCTGAAACCGGAAGACCTGACAGCATACGATTCCCCATTAGTGAGTTTCGAGGGAAAAATAGTCACTCCGAAAGGCATGATTAGGCTGCCTATACAAACAGACTCGAACGTGGTGGAGGTGGACTTCATAGTGGTAGACGCATACTCCCCTTACACCGCCATCGTAGCCCGACTGTGACTCTATGCCCTAGGGGCTGTGTCATCAACCTTACACCAAAAGGTGAAGTATCCCTCGGAAGGTCGAGTGAAAGAAGTAATAGGGAACCAGGCCATGGCCCGGCAATGCATGGTGTCAGCAATCTCGCGACGGCCGAGTATTGAGCCCTCCACCTCAGCCGAGAATGATTTATAGCAGTTAACAACCCCGGCCTTGGCTTCGGGTAGTTGTGGACCAACCATGGAAGCGAGTTGCGAGGATTTGGAAAAGTTCTGGTCGGATCAGACCCAAAGAGGTTTTTTCAGGTCGGCTCAGAATTACCGCCCCAAGAGAAGGAAACGCTAACTGATTTTCTCAAACAGAATGTGGACGTGTTTTCCTAGGATGCCTACGAGGCCCCTGGGGTTGACCTAGATTTCATTTGCCACCACCTTAATGTTAGCCCGGCCGTAACGCCTAAGAAGCAGCCTCATCGGCGGCCGTCGAAAGAGCATGCAGACGCCGTGAGAGAGGAGGTTACAAAATTGAAGAAAGCAAGGGCTATCAAAGAGGTATTCTACCCCGAATGGCTGGCCAACACAGTCGTGGTGAAAAAGAAAAGTGGGAAATGGCAGGTCTGCGTAGACTTCACGGACCTAAATAAGGCTTGCCCGAAGGACCCTTTCCCCATGCCATGGATAGACCGATTGGTGGATTTGACCGTGGGACACCCTCGAATGAGTTTTTGGACGCCTTCCAAGGCTACTATCAGATACCCCTGGCTGCCGAGGACCAAGAAAAAACGGCTTCTGTCACCCCCGTCGGAAATTATCATTATAAAGTAATGCCCTTTGCTTTAAAGAATGCCGGGTCAACCTACCAAAGGATGATAACCAGGATGTTTGAACAGCAGATGGGTAAGAGCATCGAAGTTTATATAGACGACATGGTGGTAAAAAGCAAATTAGTGCCCAACCACATTAGAGACCTCGACGACGTCTTTCGAATTCTGAGAAAGTACAGGTTGCGTCTAAATGCGTCCAAGTGTTCATTTAGGGTGGGATCAGGGAAATTCTTAGGTTACATGGTGACCCACAGAGGCATCGAAGTCAGCCCCGACCAAATTAGAGCTATCCATAGCCTGCAGCCTCCTCGGAACCCCAAAGAGGTCCAAAAGCTCACTGGCATGATTGCCGCTTTAAACCGTTTCATTTCCCGCTCGGCGGACAGATGCAAGCCTTTCTTCCTCCTATTAAACAAGTGGAAAGGCTTCAAGTGGACTGAAGAGGGCACCTTAGCTTTCCAGCAGCTTAAGGAATACCTGACCCGACCACCAATTATGTCCAGTCCTGAGGCCGACTAGATATTATTCGCCTACATTGCTGTAGCCCCTCACGCAGTGAGCTTAGTGTTGATCCGAGAAGACAATGGCACACAACGGCCGGTCTACGTAAGCAAATCACTGCACGAGGTGGAGATTCGTTACCTCCCCCTCGAAAAGGCTGTCTTGGCAATCGTACAAGCCACGCGAAAGCTCCCCCACCATTTCCAAGCGCATACTGTTGTTGTACTAACCCAACTTCCGTTGAGATCCATACTCCGGAGTGCTGACTACACGGGTAGAATAGCAAAATGGGGGATGATTCTGGGCGCCTTCGACATTAGGTACATGTCTCACACCGCTGTTAAGGGTCAGGTTCTCGCGAATCTAGTAGCCGAATTTGCAGAGCCTACACCAGATGGAGGGGGAGGGACACTAAACCCTGACAGGAAATTGATCAGCGCAATCTCTCAACAAGAGCCCAGTTGGTGGAAAGCACACATTGACGGCGTGGCCAACCAAAGGGGCTCAGGGGTGGGGCTTGTTTTGGTCTCCCCCGAGGGGATCACCATCGAAAAATCATTGAGGCTAGATTTCTCGGCCACAAATAACGAAGTAGAGTATGAGGCACTATTGGAAGGAATGTCAATGATCCAGAAACTAGGTGGAAAATCCGTGAACATGTTCTCGGACTCAAGACTCATTGTGGGATAAGTAAATGGGGAATTGGAGGCGAGGGATGAAAGAATGCAAGAGTACCTAGTCCAAGTCAAGCGCTTGTGGGCCCACTTCTGTCACTTCAATCTAACGCAAGTTTCCAGGAGCGGGAACACCCATGCTGACTCTCTTGCAACGCTCGCCACCTCCTCGGCTCAGCCGCTTCCTCGGGTTATTCTCGTAGAAGATCTCTACCGCCCAATGATGGCAAGGACCAACTCAGTACGGGTTCACAGTATCAGGGCGGGGCCTAGCTAGATGAATCCTCTAGTATTATTCTTAAAGCACGACACCTTACCAGAAGATAAGAACGAGGCCGACAAGATTAGAAGAAAAGCTTCTCGATTCTGGCTGTCCAAGAACTCCAAACTGTACAGGCACTCATTCTCAGGACCGTATTTGCTATGTGTGCACCCAGATGCCACTGAACTCATCCTGGAGGAGTTACACGAAGGGATTTACGGGAGTCATACGGGGGGTAGGTCCCTGTCCCATAGGGCCATAACGCAAGGTTATTGGTGGCCGAGCATGCAGAAAGAGGCACAAGAATTCGTAAAGAAGTGTGACCAGTGCCAAAGGTTCGCCCCGAATATACATCAGTCAGGTGGAACCCTTAATCCGCTGTCCAGCCCCTGGCCATTCACACAATGAGGCCTAGACATCCTAGGACCATTTCCTAAAGCAGCGGGGAACAAAAGATTTTTTCTTGTCGGCACAGATTATTTCACAAAATGGGTCGAAGTTGAGCCACTGGCAAACATTAGAGATGTTGATGCCAAGAAGTTTGTTTGGAAAAATATCGTCACTAGATTCGGAATCTCTCACACCCTGATCTCAGACAACGGTCTCCAATTTGATAGTAAAGCTTTCAAAAGATATTGTAGCGAGTTGGGAATTGCCAATAGATACTCCACACCAGCTTACTCGCAGGGTAATGGGCAGGCTAAATCCATCAACAAAACTATAGTGAATGGGTTGAAAAAGAGGTTAGACGACGCGAAGGGAAGATGGGTAGAAGAGTTGCCCCATGTCTTGTGTACATATCGCACCACGCCTCGCAAGTCCACAGGGGAAACCCCTTTTTCAATGACCTATGGGGCTGAGGCTGTTATTCCTTTGGAGATAAACTTCCCAACACAGAGGACCAGCGCATTCTGCCCCAATGCTAACAACATACTGCTGGAAAAGAGCTTGGACCTCATTGAGGAAAGAAGGGAGAGTGCAATGGTCCAACTCGCCTACTACCAGCAAAAGCTCAAGCAAGGTTATGATGCCAAGGTGAAGCCAAGGCCCCTGGCACCCGGGGACCTGGTATTAAGGAAGGTCCTGGGCACTGCGAGAAATCCCGCGTGGGGAAAACTCAGACCAAATTGGGAATGCCCATACCGTATCACCTCTGTGGCCGGCATAGGGGCCTATTATTTAGAAGATCTGGATGAACGTGTAGTGCCACGCCCTTGGAATGTAAATAACCTGAAAATGTACTATTATTAATGAAAGATGTAGTTCTTAGCGCCACACTATTGTGCAATTTCTTCAACAAAGGGTTAAACAGAACCCAAGTCCTGCCTGGCTCCTCAGACCACAAGCTTGAGGGAAATTAACAACTGTGCAACTTCAACTAAGGGTTAAACAGAACCTAAGTCCTGCCTGGTTCCCCGGACCACAGGATTAGGCGAAATTAACCACTATGTAACTTCAACTAAGTGTTAAACAGAACCCAAGTCCTGCCTAGCTTCTCGGACCATAGGCTTGGGGGAAATTAACAACTGTACAATTTTCTCTAAGTGTTAAACAGAACCCAAGTCCTGCCTGGCTCCTCGGACCACAGGCTTGGGGGAAATTAACAACTGCACAATTTTCTCTAAGTGTTAAACAGAACCCAAGTCCTACTTGACTCCTCGGACCACAGGCTTGGGGAAAATTAACAACTGTGCAACTTCAACTAAGGGTTAAACAGAACCTAAGTCCTGCCTGGCTCTCCGGACCACAGGATTAGGTGAAATTAACTGCTATGTAACTTCAACTAAGTGTTAAACAGAACCCAAGTCCTGCCTGACTCCTCGGACCACAGGCTTGGGGGAAATTAACAACTATGCAACTTCAACTAAGGGTTAAACAGAACCTAAGTCTTACCTGACTCCCCGGACCACAGGATTAGGCGAAATTAACCGCTATGTAACTTCAACTAAGTGTTAAACAGAACCCAAGTCCTGCCTGGCTCCTCGGACCACAGGCTTGGGGGAAATTAACAACTGTACAATTTTCTCTAAGTGTTAAATAGAACTCAAGTCCTGCCTGACTCCTCGGACCACGGGCTTGGGGGAAATTAACAACTATGCAACTTCAACTAAGGGTTAAATAGAATCTAAGTCCTGTCTGGCTCCCCGGACCACAAGATTAGGCGAAATTAACTGCTATGTAACTTCAACTAAGTGTTAAACAGAACCCAAGTCCTGCCTGGCTCCTTGGACCACAGGTTTAGGGGAAATTAACAACTGTGCAACTTCAACTAAGGGTTAAACAGAACCTAAATCCTGCCTGGCTCCCCGGATCACAGGATTAGGTGAAATTAACCGCTATGTAACTTCAACTAAGTGTTAAACAGAACCCAAGTCCTGCCTGGCTCCTCGGACCACAGGCTTGGGGGAAATTAACAACTGTGTAACTTCAACTAAGGGTTAAACAGAACCTAAGTCCTGCCTGGCTCCCCGAACCACAGGATTAGGCGAAATTAACTGCTATGTAACTTCAACTAAGTGTTAAACAGAACCCAAGTCCTGCCTGGCTCCTCGGATCACAGGCTTGAGGGAAATTAACAATTGTACAATTTTCTCTAAGTGTTAAACAGAACCTAAGCCCTGCTTGGCTCCTTAGACCACAGGCTTGGGGGAAATTAACCTCGAAGCAGTTTTATCTAATTATTGACTATCATTTTTCTTACACATTCATTCATGCTTGACCACATTGTTTAAATCTCGAATAACGCTTGGTTCTCAACAATTAGTAACATAACAGAAATTCATTCATAGTGAAAGCAGAAAAGGAAGCAGTGCAACAAAATTCAAAGGAAAATGACATCATTCATTGAAATCAAAAAAGCGTTCTTTTACAAACTTTAGCATAACAAAATGTAAAAGATAAAGAAGGCAATTACAAATGAAGTCCTACACTAATGTCCTAAGGCTTGGCCCTGAGTAGGACTCTTTGCAGGGGCTGATGGCTCAGGTTGATCATCTCCTGCCTGGGGCTCCGGAACAGCCTCCTTGGCTTGCGTGACAACATCCCTAATTGTGAGAGTGTCCTCGGGCGATTTGTCCTTTGCAACCGGTTGCATCTCCTTAGCTTCAGGTATATAGGAATCCGAGGTTGTGACTTTCGCAAGGAGGGGCTCCTCGGGAGGAACCGAGTCAGGAATCTCACGAATATCTTCCGGAAAGAAGATATTCTCAACTTTCCTAAGATCGGAGTCCGCTGGAACTACCACCCGATCCAAGGCTACCCCCCAAGACATAGTGATGTAATCCCTACATACGGTAGCCACCTCCTCGGTCAGCCTAACCTCGGTATCCCTAACTCCACGTTCATAGGAGGTTGCCATCGCAGCCTCGGCCGCCTCCCTGGCCACGCGAGCCGCCTCCTTGGCCTTTGATAGCTCGGCCTTGAGGTTTGAGACCATCTGCTTCTAGTTTCGAGGTTTATCTCGGACAGATGGAGCTGTTGGCGCAGATCCTCAGCCTGCTTGGTAGTGGTCTTGAGTTCGGCCTTGGCGCCAGCGTGAGCCTTTTGTGCATCCTTCACTTCGTTACTCAGGTGATCCTTTTCCAGCCTAAGGGCACCGGCGGCCTTCTCAGCAGCAAGGCGAGACTAAGCCTCACTGTTCAGATCTTCGCGAGCCTTCTTGGCCCACTCCTCAGCAACAAAAATTTGTTGAGTGACCTGCGCTGGAATAATTGAGGTTTAACTAAAAGAAAATAACGAATAGACAGAATAGACAGATACGGAATAAGGAAACCGAATAATGGGAGTTTTCGCTTACCATAGCCATGTCTCTCTTCAGTGACATGAAGAGGTCCGGTTGCCGAGTAGCCCGAAGTCCCTCCATATCGCGAGGCAAGAGAAGGGGCTGCTACAGGGTCTCAGCCAGGTAGGACGCCTGTCCTCGTTGGGACTCCCACAGAGTCGCGTCCCATGAAATTGGGGCGCCATCTAACTCGAGGCATGGGGACCAAGTCCGTTGCTCCCTCCTTATAGCCGCCTCGTCTCGGTTGTTAACGGACCTAGTCCTTTTCTCCTTGGGCTTTTTGCCCTTTTTCTGGTGCTTAGCCTTTTCAGGGCCGACCTCGCCCTCCTCTAATTCGTCCACGGGCCTCTTCTGCCTCAAATTGGGAAGAGGCTGTAATGCTGGATCAGTTGTGGGAGGAAGAGGAGGAGGGGGTTTGGATGTAGTCTGTTCCTTTGGGGCATCCCTGGAAGATTGCCCCTTATTTCTGTTGGACAGGAGGCCCCTGAGACCAGACCTTGGCTTCAGATCCATGCCTTCTTCCTCAATCTCTTGGCTAGTATCAACTTGTGCAATTACCAAACCAAGGTTGGGAGCCGCCGAGGCACGGTCTATGTCTGAATCGGAGTCCGAGAGCTCTAAAAGCTTGGCCGATGCCTCTCCCTCCTCGGAGAAGTGCAATTGGTCAATCTGAACCTCGAGAGATGAGTGCGAGGAATCAGCTCCTTCTCCTGGGACAACTTCCGTGGGAAGAACACGCTGAGCAGGTAGCTAGACGGGAGGTAGGTCTCTCCGAGCAAGAAAACCGGGTATAGAGACATCGATGCGTGCTAATCGGGGACTTCCAGCCCTGATGGCTTGACCAGCATCCACTAGAGCGCGCAAAAAGGGCTCGTAGTCCAAGATTAGAGGAGCAGCACCCAGTTGCCCGTCCTCGCTCACAAAGATTTTAGACCTTAGGAGGAAGTTGAGTGCCAAGACGTTGACCAAACTTAGCCGAGGAGTTGTTCGCTTCTTATCTGCAAAGCCCAAAGGAAGGGTTACGTTAGTCCGAGGAGGCAAACAAGCAAAAACAAAACTGAAACAAAGAAAGGAAAGCTCGAGACTAAGATTCCCTCCCAGGAATCTGACCCTACAATGCCCCACCTGGTGTTCCTGCCCTAACTGGGCAGTGAATACCATTGTGCCATGCTCCGGAGACGATCAAAAGGTCGTCCTTCAAGCCTTTGTTGGACTTGGGAAGGCAGGATATCAGCCTCACCTCGTCGGACCTGGATTTCAGGTAATACGACTCGTTGAGGCTGTGACATTCATATAGGTGAACTACGTCATGCCATGAGAGGCCGAGGTTCATCTGTTCATTCAGAGTGTCTATGCACCCCAGGATCCGGAACATGTTAGGGGTGGCAACTACTTTATATTTCATTGTTGAAATTAGTCCCAATCAAGAGGAACATAATCTAACATTCTTTAACAATATATATATGATCTTGCTCAACGTCTGATATTTCCAAATTTCTTATCCTAATGATCATACTAGTTAGTTATGCTTTGGCCCCTTCTAAATTTTAGTGCAATGCCCTTATCTAGTAGAGTACCATAATTCTTAATTTATTAAAGAAAGAGGCAATTCCCTTATCTAGTATCATAATTCTTGTCAAAATATGTTCAAAGAAATAATTTTTTTTTTAAAGGTTCAAATAAAAAAAAGAAAAAGAAGTTACACCTACAAATCATCTAAGAAAGTGGTAGACCCATCATCCATGGAAGAAAGTAGGGTTGTCCACGGGTTAGGTCTTGTTGATTTTCAACCCAGTCCGAACTCGACCCGCCGTCGTCGGGTGGAAAGAAGAGTGACCCGAAACCAACCACCAGCGTCAATCAGTCGAGTCGATTTTGGGTTCGGGTGGAGATCAAGTCTGTTCGATCGATTTTGGGTCGTCGTCAGAGTTGCAAATATCACCAACATCTGCCAAAAAAAAAAAAAAGGCACAGAATCTGCAAAATCATCGCCGAAAAATGTAAAAACTCACCAAATCTACATCAAATCCGCCGAAATTTGCACTAAAATCACTAAAATCTGCTGGGAATGGCCGGATCTGGCTAAATCTCACCAAATATGGTTGAGAACTCGCTGGATCTCCTCGAATTTGAGCTTGATTTCGTCGGATTTGTATATAACCTCCGTCGGGTTTGGTGGCTCTAGTTTTGGAGAAGAAAACCCGCCACTAGACCCGTCGGCATTGGGCCTTGGGCATGGAAACCCGAAACCGACCGACAAGAGCGTCGGTTCGGGCTGAAATAGGGTAGAGATCAAACGGGTTGGTCAATCCGGCGGGTTGCGGTCAGGTCTAGACACCCCTAGAAGAAAGTTAGATAGACTGACTAGCAGCAAGGCTTAAACTATAGTTGGACACCTTTGAGCTATTAGGTATCAAATCCAGTAGTTATTGGGCTTGCTAATTAGGGGTTAGGCTTAGGCTTAGGCATGAAACAAAAGTAGGTGAGGCTGAGCCTAGGTTGGTGGGGCAGGATTTGCTAAATTATTAAGTAAAATCATGCCAGTTCAGCTTATAACCAAACTTGTCCTTGAAGATGAGCCTTCATCACTTGGGTGAGCTCGCTAGCATTTAGATATCACAAAAATTTAGCTTCAAAACCCTAATATACATGTAAAAGATAAAAAGTGAAACTTAATTCTCTCACCATATTGTCAACCTAGCTAGAATGAATAGTTAATAGAGTTGAAAAAGCCCAAGTTTTGTTGGTTTTGATAGGTTAGGTAGTAGGCTTAACAAAAAGATCTTTCTAACCCATGCTACCCAAATGCCTAGTCTTAACTAGCGTACATCTACAAGATTCATTCTTATATGCAATAATGAGTCAACCGGTTAGGTTTGGGTCCACTTTTGAATACATGTCACCATCTGACTGAGTCCAATGCATTGGATGCACTGTACCTAAATCAAATCTTACAATAATTACCTAAGATACCACATCTCAATGCCTAATCATAACTTGTGTACAACCATAAGATTCATTCTTATACGAGAGAGAGACATTATAAGAAATTGTTACACAAGATATCATATCTCATTTTAAATGTTATAGGGTAGATGAATAGGAGTGGTATACTAGCTATAGTACAGCTGGCACCATAAGGCAAGCTACAAGTTTTTTTTTTTTTAATTTTTTTTTTAATTTTTTTTTTTTATGAGAAGCTAGCCCACAAGTGAGGGCGGCAAGCTACTAGTTCTCTGGCTGTAATTATATAAAGATTAGGCATTGTTATCTACCATCTTGTAAAATAATCGCAGAGTAATTCCTTGTTGTAAATTGTCCTTCTCCTCTCGTAGGCTCGTAGCCTTTCATATATCTTTCCAAAATGTCTATATATGTGATTCTTTGCGACGGGATTTCAAAATCGCTTTTATTGTTGAAAAACTTCGTGGTTTGGCATCAGACTATAATCAAGATTAGAAAGTTTAGATCAGCTTCTAATTAATTTCTTTCATTACTCGTACAACAATGATATTACATCATGGACTTGTTAACTGAGATCGAAGCGTGACAATTATTAGAGAACAGTTCTTTATGCATGCATGGAAAGAGATCAAAATCATAATGGTATTGAATTATTCCAATAAATGGAAGACGTTCAACAAAGACAGCCAGACCCAATGAAGTGTTTGAAACGCCTAAAGTCTTTGAAATTCAAGCTAGGAAAAACAAAGTAGGACAAGAATTTTTATTTTTATTTTTCGCTAGGCCAGCTAAGATAGAAAATGACAAGGCCCTCTTAAGTCTTTCAATTTTCAACTTATCAAAAACAAAACTACTAGTGCTTCGTTATTAATTTGATTGAAAGTATATGGATAATGACTGAGGGCAAGAGAGAAAAAACAAAAAAAAAAACAAAAAAACAAAAACAAAATGAGTGGAAAGAGATCTATGTATGTACGAGTTAACCATATTGAGCAAAAAAATTAAAGAAAATGAACAAGTTAACCACTCTGGAGTGAGATAAAATGGGTAATGACCAGAACCAAGAGTGTGACTCTCTTACTTTATTTACGTGTCGAACAACCCCGTCCTTTCTAACCACTCTTTTAGACGGTTTTGTTGACTCCTTTTTTATTGACTGCGAATGCCATATGATACACGCAATGCCAATAAAGAATAAATCCCATTGTTCTCTTTCTTATTCGATCCTCAATGTTCTCTACTTCTCTTCCATTGTTTTTATCTTTTTCCATGTTCTTTTCCTTTTGGCTTTGCCTTCTCTTTATGTTTAGGAACAAAACAAAGCAGACTGAAGACAAACCGCCCTTCCTTTTGAATTTACATGATTCGTTCAAAACAAGGGAACTTTAATACGCATTCTTCTATTTATTTCTTTCTTTTCCTTTTTGACTTTGCTTTGACATACAATTTTTGGAACAGATTATTCAAAATAACAAAGAATATGAAAACTATGCTTAATCCAAAGACAAAACTAATTGAAAAAAAAAAAAAAGTATTTGTCTCTCTTTTTCTGATCCCCCAAAAAAAGGAAATTAAAAAAACTCCACAAAAAAGAAAAGAAGAAAACTTTGTGAGAGGAAAGTAGCCTCAGCTTAGTTGCCTTGGAAACTTGAATTGTTGATTTTATTGTTGCCATTGCTATTGCTGTTGCTGGTAGTTATGTTTCCATTGCTGTTGGAGGTGGTGGTGAGGCTGGTATTATTGTTACCATTGTTGTTTGGATGAGCACCACCACCAATAATAGAAGTGATGGCTGCTGCTAGAGCTGCAGTGAAGTTTGGGTCTGATGCAATGGCAGCAGTGGCTGCACTCACAGTGTCAGAAAGTGATGAGTTCTGCTGCCCTTGGTTCATTGGCAATGCCTGTAATTGGGCAGGGTCCATATCTTGGGACATCTGAAGGCCAGAGAATTTTGATTGGTTATAAAGTGCCTGACCAAAAATTTGAGGTAGCAATGAGGGCGAGGCATTGGAAAAATTCTGGGTTGGGTTTGGGAATGGGATTTGGAATTGGTTTTGTGGCCTTTGCAATTGTAAAGGGTTAGGGGACTGAGTTAGGTCTAATGTAACAGTTGGGAATGGGGCTGAGGCTGAGATTGTTGCCATGCTAGAGGAGCATGGTAGAAGTGTCCTGGTCAGGAAATTTGAGTTCATTAGTCCATCAGCACTAGACATAGACCCCGAGAGCAACATTCGTGCTGCTGATGAAGTTGTGGATGCCATTGCCATTGCAGCTGGGGGCAAAGGATGGTTGTGATTGCCCTCGTATGTGGTTATCAGGATTGTCCGATCTTCTGCACATCTTTGTACCTGTTTAACAATCAAACATCAAAACTATTAGCATTAATTAAGGAAACACAGTTTCAAGATTGAATGTTCAGCAAAGAGAAACATAAGCATGGGAGTATGTACACTTCCATTATTTTCTCAATCCTTTAAAGTCAAAAACTGATTTTAGCTTGCAAATTTATATTTATTTTTTTTATTTTTTTAATAATTTGATAGTTACAATAGAGTCAAAAGATGTGAATTTTTGAAAGTCTCTATTGGAAATACCAAAAGATGTTAATTAAGCTAAAAAGACTGGGCCAAATTTAACATATTAATCTTATCAAAAATTGAACATGAAACTCTTTACTAGTACTCTATGAGAACACAGAAATTAGTGCTACATAGATTGAGCATATGAGGATTTAATAGAGCAATAATTTACAGTCAAAATTTTCCATAAGATAGAGTAAAAGACTGAGAGAAAACATACTTGTTTTCGAACTGGGCAACCAGCAGCCATGGTGCATCTATAATAAGCTCGAGGACAAGGGTTTCCCTTAGCCATCTTCTGCCCATACTTTCGCCATTGGCATCCATCAGTGATCTAAAAACCAACAAATTAAAGTAATTTCCAATCAGTCAATCTAATACAATTGGATAATAAAAAACACTCATAAATATATATATATATATATATATATGCCACCTACCATAGGCGCCTCTGATCGAGCTCGAACCGAAACCCGTGCCTTCCTCATCGTTGCCTCCGTTTGATCAACATTTTTAGGAGAATTGAATCTAGGAACTTTGTTAGGACCCCATCCTTGTGAAGTTTGACCACCTGGGCTTTCCTCTCTCCCATTATCTCCTCTACCATATTCCTTCTTGTTTTCCTGATCAAACACAAGCCGCTCCTCGCTAATTCCATCCTTTATCATTCTGACCTTCTTTGAGGCCAACTCTCCGTTGTTACCGGGCGATCCTGACCGTTCCCGGCTTCTTCCTTCCGATGAAGAGACCGAATTCTCATCAGTATCACCATTAGCAGCCAGCCCAAGATCCATGAACTGTCTAGGCACAATTAGTCCTCCATTATTTTTTCCCTCTACTACTTTCTCATCTACCCTACCATTTTCTTCGGTGTTTTCAGCTTTCGGAGCCTGCATCAGAGTCATCAAATGCATCTGGAGAGCATTGTAATTAGTGGTAACCTGATTAAGCATCTCTTTTAGTCGCTGATTCTCCACCTTCATTCGCTCGAGCTCAGCTTTATTAACAACTAGCTGAATAAAACACAAAAGACAGTGATCCAAAATCAGCTCCAAAACTTAAAGATGAACGTAAATCGATCAAATCTAAGACCAACCCATCATAGAATTCAAAAAAATTTCTCTTTTCCTTACCTCACTCTTAGCTCTTTTATCTTCCACGTTCGGTGATATGCCATCGTCCACCACGGATTGGTCGCTACAAGTGTTCGTAGTAAGAAGATTCAAACCAGTCTATAAAACAAAAACAAATTCAATTCAATCCCTTCAATCGTTTGAGAAAATAAAAACAAAAAACAAAAAACTGTAATACAGTAAAGAATTATGGTATTGAACAGAACTATATATATATATATATTCACGTACGTTTACGTTAAACTCTAACGTGGTCGGACGGTCTAAGTCGTCTTTTTTATCGGCATGATCGGTAGAGGGGGCAGCCTTGTTGTCACGGTCTTTCTCGGCGAAGAAGTCCATCTCATCGATGACCGTTCGTTTGTCATCGGACGGTGGAGGTGAATCACGGAGATTGGAGCAGTTAAGGTTAACTGGGAATTGGATAGTGGAGGGAGGTGACCTATTATTGAGTGTAGCATCCATGGCAGTAAGTTTACACTTGAAATTGTTGTGGTTGTTAATGTTGTCTTCGGGGAATGAGTTGAGTACTATTGGCTGGTGGAGAAAGAAGCCAATTGGATCTAAATCAATGGAGAGTCCACCTCCTTTGGCCATAAATCCAAGAGAGAAATAGAGAGAGATGTATCAGTCTTTAAACGGTGCAATGGACGCGGCTATAAAAGGGGGGTAGAGACTTTAGAAAGAAGACCAAAGAGTATAGTGTGGTGTGTAGAGTTGAATATTGTATTAGATTTGGAAGGAGAGAAAATGAAGGGATTTGAAGAGGTAAGGTTGCAGTACTTTCGTGGCTTGCTTTTAAGAAGTCCACAATTTCCTTTTTCGGCTGAGTATTACTATTTTGTGCTTTTGAAAAATGTGACAATTCTATATTTTTCGGCCTCTACTTTTTGTGGAAGACTAAAAGGAGCACGTGAAAAAGCTATTTATTATGGGGTAAATTTTCTATAGACGCAAAAATATTATTAATAATTTCAAATTTGGTTGAGCTGAATAGTTTTCATTAGTTTTTGTTTAGGAATATTATCAACCTCACTTTTTTTACTTACTACTAACGATCAACACATCAACATGTCTCAAAAAAAAATTTGTCTCTAGACTTTCTCTTTTTGAGTTCTTATAAAGTTCTTAGTTAATAATCTTTATTGAGCAAAATTATTGTTTTTCTAAAAAGAATGAGTGGTTAAGAAATAATGATTTTAATCATTTAATTAACATTATGAAATGAGTCAATTAGATTCATATCTCCATTTATAATTTAAATAATAAATATAAAATAATACTATTAGTTAAAATTTATTTAAATGTTAACACACAAAAAATGATTGATAGTATTTTTAAAATTGTATTCCTAAAATTGCAATTTAGTACTCCACTCATTTTATAAGTGATTGATAGGATTTTAAAAACTACATACCTAAAATTAAAGCAAGAAAAAGGAGTTTAAGAGTGAAATGGTTTTTTTTTTTAATAATTTCATAGTTACAATAGGAAATAGGAAATCTAAACTTTATTTTTTTGGAGAAAAATGAATTTAAATTTGGATGTTTTAATTAAAAACACCAAAATATGTCAGATCAACTACAAGGTTCTTGACGTTTATTTATATTATTATATAAAAATCAAAAGTCATATATTACAATTATTTCAAAATCAAATATATTTTTAATAATTTTTCTTTAAAAATTAATATTTATAATACTTTTACTTTAATTTTAAATCAAACGATAGAATATCAACAACAACAACAAAAAACATTACTGAAGGTTATTATGTCCTCTTCTTTAAGGTGACTCATTTACTCAAAAATAATGATAATAATATTAAGGAATATTTTAAGACAGTATTTTTCTATTTTGTCTGAGGTGTTGAATATAATGGTTTTGGAAGATGCTTTTTAATTAAGAAAATGAAAGCCGGATTTCCATTTCTGCAGAGCTTTCTCATTTAATTCAACCAACAAACGTGTGATGACTCATGGATGCGTTTCCACCATATAATTAGCAAATTGAATAAAAAATCATCATCTTATATATTTTGACAAGATACTCCCATGTCTTATTGCACTATTTATTTTCAGCAAAAATATTGCACGATTCTTTTTTTTTTTTTTTAAATAGACGTAGTGGCTGAGGTAATCACGTCCGCCAATTTGGCCATTGGGATGTGGCGCCCACACGGATGGTGAGGAGCCCACATGAGGAAAGTTTTTTTTTTTTTGATGGGACACATGAGGAAAGTTGTTTGATTTATTGAGCATGATGTTTTGGTCATCGCCTTTCTTATTAAACTGTTGGCTTGTTTGTTAGTTTTTGCTCTTAGTTTTCTAATAAGTTCTAATCCCGAAGAGTGAAAAGAGAGTATGATTTTTTTTTTTTTTCAAAGTAATGATACGTGTGCACCATTTTCATAATAATTTAATAACAAAGTTTAGCTGGATGGAGTTGTTATCTGTTATTATTTAGTCCACTATTGATTTTGTTTTATTATTATTAACAGCTCACCACTTAAATTGTGTTATTAAATTATCAAAAGAATATTATAACCATAGTTTTTTGAGAGAATTTATGAACACAATTTTTTTACCATAATTTTGACATGGTAGACTTTGATTATTGGGAAAAAAAATGATGAATTTATGTGAAAATAATAAGCAAGTAATCAATATTAAAAAAAAAAAAAAAAAAAAACTATGTTCACAATAATTTCACAATCATTTTATAAAAAATTGTATATGGAAAATTATTAAGAACTAATAATAATATGTCACTTAAACAATTGTTGTGATAATTTGGCCGACCTAGGATTACACTCCAAAAAGAAATTGTGTTAGAATTACCCAAATGTCCATAATTGGGGGGGCTGTTTTTCTGGTCAAAGTGTGGGGTGGAAGGAGATTGACGCGTTCCAAAAATTCACCGTCCCGATTGGCCCGGTGCCACTCACTGATGAAAAAGAGTAGTCTGAGTCAACGGTTAGATGGGGACTTGGGGCCCACCAAGTGATGACTGGAAAAGTGGGGTCCTTCTCATTCATTTGTTAAATTTGACTTGGACACGTAGCAGGATCCGGACCAAGCTTAGCGGGTAGACTCCGTCGGCTCATTTGGTTTTGGACCGAATCCTTTGCTTTAATGCTCAATTTATTTTTGTCCATTTCCATCTCCATCTCCATCTCCATCTCCATCTTCTGTGGGAATTATTAATTTATTATGGACATTTGGAACGCTTCCAGTCTAGTACTACAATTTATTACTACTTTTTTAATACTGTGAGATAACTTACAATTTTGGTTCAATTCTGCTTTGGATCAAATTTGAAAAAGTAAACAAATCGAGTACAAATTGATTTTTTTTTAAAAAAAAAATTTAATGCTAAATAATAATAATAATAATAATAATAAATAAAATTAACCACAAATAAAAAAAATCATAATTTAAAAAAAAAAAACCTAGAATTTCTCGTAATTTTTCTATTGTCGATCCAATTTCTCTTATAAAAATTTGTTTTTATTGCTAGTATTTTTTACTCTTTGATTTGGTCGGTTAGTATGAATTTTTTAATATTCTATATAAGCCCTGTAACTGATTTGAAAACATCTTATCTAATTATCTAGCTGTTTTTTTTTTTTTTTTTTTTTTTTTTTTTAAGAGAGTTTAAACTTATGCCATCTCCTAATGATAGCTTTTTATCATCAGACTAAAATACCAATCAATTTTTGTTGTAGGCAGGAATTGAATATCAGATCTCTTATACAATCATCAAAGATTTTAACAGTTGAATTAACTGGAATCCACAATTATCTAGTTATTTGATGTACAATAATTAGACATAGTAAATGATCAAGAAGGTCATATTCATTGATTGTCCAAATACGATGAATTAGAAATTAGTTTGTCAAAATTTGACGTTTACGAAACAATGGACCATCGATATCAGTCTGTTCCATGATTGAATGGACCCGTTAATCAACGGATCAAACAGGAATATGTCCAATTGATTTGTTAACAACATCAATAATATAAATATATATATATATATATATATATATATAAATATATTGATGCCAAATAATAAATAATAGGAGTATATATTAGTAATATATTATATACAGTGATCCTTGTTCAACATATATTATATATATACGGTGGCTTCGCAAGCGTTCCTATCTTGGGTTCAATCTTCAATCTCTTTGGTTTGATCTATTTATTTTAATACATTTTAAGTGAGAGAAGAAATTTAAACTAGAATGTTTTAGTTGGAAAAATAATTAAAAAACCCCCATTTAACTTTTCTTTTTTTTAAGAAGAAACCCCATTTAACTTAAAGATCATTGGTCTTAACATAAAAATGGTGATAGCCACTCCAAAGTATTAATTGAGGTGGTAATTAATTAATAGTGTTCTCACAATTTTTAAACACCCAAAGTTGTGTTACTCAAAAAAGTTATATGACTTAATTTAATATGCAAATTATAATTTTATAAAAGGAAAAGAAAATTAGAATATTAAAATGAAATTCAATTTAGAATTTTTTTTTTTTAAAGAAGAAAGAAATAGTTGATATTATTAATGTAAACTAGTTATATCAGCCTGAAGTACAGAATGAAAATGAGAAAGAATATTCTCTACTTATACAAAAAAATTTGTTATGCTTTTGAAAAACCTAGCTAGATTATGAGCAAACTTGTAGCCTTCTCTCCTAGTATGAAAGTAATTGAGAAAAGCGTATAGCGAAGAACCTTGCATCTTGAATCAAATGATCAAAAGGAACAAGAGAAACAACCTCCCTAGCCTATGCCTTGATAGTCAATTCAAAATCTCCCTCTAAGACAACCTTCTCTAGTCCTAGTTCTAAGCCCAGCTCAAGAGCTTGAGTGGCATTAAGAGCTTCAATCTCTTTCGCCTTGTATGACTGGGCAAATTGCTGAGATAAAGAGACTATAGCTGAACCTTGACAATTCCAAATAACCACACCCATACCCAATTTATTCTCATCCTTAAAAGTAGCTCCGTCAAAGTTGATCTTGTACAAATCAATTGGAGGTGATCTTTCACTAAATTAAGGTTATGTGTTACCAATTGAATAAGTTATGAATTTTTAATATGTTTGTGATCTTACACGTGTTTGTGGTATGTGACTTAATGTGAATGTTATACATTTTACAAGGTGCTTTCATCATGCAAATCTCAATTACAAAAGTTTCACTCATATGATTCTCTACTAATTTGAATAAAATTCTATAAAAAAAAAATTATTATTTATTTTAAGTGATTTTTTATAGTTTTCTATATTTCTATTTTATAAAATATATATATATAGCATAATTTTTGCCGGTAATTTAAAACAATATTTCCATTTTATTGTTCACTTTCGATATGATGATAAGCGGCATCTTTTTTTCATTTTTTTCATATCATTTTTAATTAACAAGGCCATAATGTGGGCGTATTTTAGCGAATTTTTTTTAAATTTAAAAAACATTTAAACATAGACTTAAGCATATAGTATAAGTTAAACCCCTAGTTCATAAGCTTAATAGTGAACAATCATGCATAAAAGATAGAACTGAAATAAACAACAACTCATATTAGCAAATAAATTATCTATAAAATAAATAAACTAAATGAGCAGAAAAAAGGACCCTTTAAAGTCAAGTCCGAATTGCTGACTACTAGCATATATATAATTTGTTTTCAGCATGATCGATCATTATCATTTTCATTAATTGTACAAAAGAATGTAATGAGAGTTTTTATATATGTTATTTATGATTTGCAGTAGTAGATCCAGATTCGTTTTCACACTCGATCGGGTGCTCGCTTCCATAACCTGGTGAATTTGAAGTCTAAGAGCATTCCCATCAGCTGTTCTATAAAAAATGTCATTTTAACACATCAAAAGCCTACTTTACTATTTTACCACATCATTTTACAACATCTAATTTATCAGATGTTCTATTCTTCCATCTCATACATTAAAATAATATATACAACACATTAAAATATCATTAAAAACAAACTTCAAACGGTAATATAATGCACAGCCCCCCACCACCACTGCCCCTAGTAGCCGGCCACCATCCACCGCCATAACCCACCAATATCAACCCATTAAAACCCACAAAACTCAACCCACATCCACCAAAAAAAAAAAAAAAAAAAAAATCCCAGGCGATCTGAGATGGGCGGTGCTGCGTGGTGGACGCCGATCTGCCCATCCGAACCCACCCACCGCCGCTCTGTCCATTCGAACCCACCCATCGCCCAACCCAACCATCAAACCACAGCCAAAAAAAAAAAAACCCACGCGATCTGATCTGAAAGTGTGAGATGGGTGGTGCTGCATGGTGGACGCCGATCTGCCCATCCGAACCCACCCACCGCCGATCTGTCCATTCGAACCCACCCATCGCCCAACCCAACCATCAAACCACAGCCAAAAAAAAAAAAAAAAAAAAACCACAGCTAGAGAGAGATCGGCGTGGAATTGATGCGTCGGCGTTGGCGTTGGCGTCGGTGTCGGCGTTGGCGTCAGCGTCGGCGTCGGCATCGGCGTCGATGTCAGCGACGGCATGGAAGGGAACTGATGGTGAGGAAGAAAATATGAGGGGATGAGAATGAAAGAACCGATCGGTGTTTGAGAAAAAAATAGGAAGAAACTGACTGAGGAATGAGAGAGAAAAAATAAAATATTCATTAAAATTATAACACATATATCCGTATGCTCTCAAATATAAGAGCGTACTGTTCATGTGTTCCAAATTTTTTAAGATTTAGAACACCTCATGAGAGATGTTTTTTGGTGTTTGGTGTGCCAAATGCCAAATATTTGGCATTTGGCACATCTGATGAGAGTGCTCTAAGAGTCAGCGAAGTGGGCCGCATTTGTTTAAAACTTTTAAGTTTAAAGAGCAAATTAAAGTCACAAAGAGCAAATAGGTATAGGTCTTCTCCTCTATCCCATTTTTCAGCTTTCTCTGTTCAGGTTCCTTTTAATCCACACAACACAAGTTGCCCTTTTTTCTCGCTGACCATAAGTCACGTGACTTGTTATAATAGCAATCAAGTATGATTTCATTTAGTTGCTTTCCCATTATAATCTCTATGCGTGTAGAGTTTTGATTATTGATTATAGGGTTCCAAATGATTGAAATTTTTTTATATAAGTTTGTAAATAAATATATCAGATTATAATTTGGAATTTATTGACAGTAAAAATAGTTTATTTTTTAATTAAAAAAATTATATATAATTTTCAACCATATAAGCTTGGTGAATTTAGTTTTTATAATTAAGTTCATACATAAAAATTATTATTTTTAATTAATTCAAATGATAAAATTTCAATGATAATTTAAATGTTAATTATTAGCGTTGATTTGTGAAGGGATAATTTTTTTAATCCTAATGGTGTTTAAATTATATATGGTAATAGAATAAATTTATTAAGTAGTTCATGAAAAGGTTTAAGAAAATAAATCAAGTTTGAACATATCATATAGCTTTGAACTGGGCTCAAGTTTGATTTGTGTTCAAAATAAAATTTAATAAACAAGTTTTTTTAATATATATATATATATATAATAAAATAAAAATAAAAACTAATAAACAAGTTCTAAACTTTCAATACTTAACTCGACTTAACTTTATGAACCTAATAATTTTGGGGGTAAATCAAGTGCTTGCTTATGAATTTCAACTATATATTCATCTACTTATTTTATTTATTTAATTAAAAAAACATAAATAGGAATATTCTTTCAACAAAAAAAGAAAACAAAAACTTTTCGTTCGGGGACAAATTCACGAAAGTTACGTAAATCAACAGATTACCGATTAAATTCAAACTTTATGGTTGTTATATTATTTATATAGATTCAACTTTTATTTTCACTTAAGAGGTATCATTCAAGATTCAACCTTGATAACTTGACTCTACACCACTAGGAGTAGAATTCATGTGACCGAAGAATTTAGTACTTTCTAAAGACATATTAATAACTTTACAATAATGCTAAGCAATTGGTCATGAATGTGTGCATTAATTTGTTGGTTTTGTTTCTTTTTCGCTTTTGATTTCTATGTGGAAGAAGAATGAAAAAGTGGGGCGGCAGCCTAAAACTGAAGTAAAGATAGATAGATAGATAGATAGATAGATCTGTTCAAAGAGATACGGTACACAAAAAGTGAGAAAGAAGTCCTCTAATGACTAGTGTGCATGGAAAAAGAACAGGAACTAAAACGTGGTTCAATTAATTTAGTTCTTTCTAGTCATTTACAAAGCTGCATGTACTGTGTTAATCGGTGTTATTTTAATTTAGAAAGTGACTGCAGCTAATTGCCACTAGACAGCGTTCTGTTCCTCTTTGATTGCCATAACAATCGTTTTAAATCTCTCTCTCTCTCTCTCTTATATGCAGAATTTGAATTAAGAACGACAAATTCATTGGTCATTGTTTGAAGGCCTAATTCTTATTTTTCTATTAAAAAAAATGATTAATAATTGTGGCAACAGAGAAAACGTGGTGACATATGGGCCACATCTCAATTGTTGTTTAAACATTAAAACCCCCGTTGAACTTACAAGACATGGGCCCCTAGATACTGCAGAGAGTCTAAAGAAGGCACGGGCCATAAGAAAAAATAGTCTTTCCCCAAAAGCGTGGTGACATTACTAGCAATTTGATTGGATTTAAATGTGATTATTAAATTTTTTGTTTCTTTATCATCATGTACACTAATACTTATAAATTGATATGACAATAAATATGATTGATATCACTTCAACAATATAATAAATAATAAATAAATATTGAATTATATTTTTATGATTTATCGCATGTTAATTTGTAAAACGTATGTAGTAAAATTTATAGTTTCCCTGTAATCAATTTTTTCCCTGAAGAAAAAGATAAAGTTTATAAGTGTTTAAACTATCTTAATAGTTAAAATACTCATTCTAAGGTGGGTTCGATTTAGCACTTTTTAAGCATGAATTCGTTATTATTGCCTAAAATATGAGAGAGAGAGAGATTAATTTGAAGTGCACATCGTAGACATACTGTCCAAAATGAGCATCACAAAGATAATATTTGTTTTATTTAATTTATATATATAGAATTATTATCAAGAGTTTCTTAACTCCGTGGTATTATCTACTCTCATTTAAAATAAAAAATTATAGTTTGAACCTTTCCTCCTCATTATTAGTTATAGCTATCTAATAAAATTAATAATATAAAACTTGCTTTCAAAAAAAAATTAATAATATAAAACTTATATAAAAGTATTCATAAAAAGCTATATATAAAAGATTGGCTTAAGGAATAAAAAGAATTAGATTCTCAAAAAAGAAAGAAGTAATAAAACAAAATTAGAGAAGACTGAGATTACTATGACTAAGGGTACACGTTTCAGCTTTGGAAGTTGAATAAATAAAAAAATAAAAGCCAGATTTAAAGATAACTAAGAAAGATATAAGTAGAAATTTAAAAAGAAAAAAAAAAAAAAAATCTAAGACTTAAGACGTGCAAAGCCCTTTTTTTTTTTTTTTTAAATTAATCACATTCTAGAGTCTTGAACTTATAACTAAATATTTAATTGTACAATTTATGGACCGCTTGGTCGAAAAGATACGTTTCAGACACATTTGATTTTCATGTTTGAAACGAGGGACAAACGTGTACACTTTTATCCT
The DNA here is from genome assembly GCA_029955605.1 of Quercus engelmannii. Classification (NCBI taxonomy): domain Eukaryota; kingdom Viridiplantae; phylum Streptophyta; class Magnoliopsida; order Fagales; family Fagaceae; genus Quercus; species Quercus engelmannii. The sequence goes on from JARPSG010000004.1 coordinate 34,282,634, forward strand.
AAGTTGATGCATCGTTTTCAACGCTTTCAATTAATATTTCAAATATTAAAAAACTACTATATATGTTGTATAAACAACCATCAGAGTCTAAAATAATACTCAATAAAATCACTCCTGTCAACGTTCAAACTGTTTTCTCTGAAGATTCAAATCACTTGGATGACCATTTTTATTTTATTTTATTTTTTATTTATTTTTGAGAGAATGACCAGTTACGCTGTAGGAAAATAGCAATCTGTTTCCAAAAGGAGCTTTACGCTGTAGAGCTGTATTAATTGCTATACATATTGAATTTTAAGGATTAATATAATATAAAAGGAGGTAAACAAAAAAAGCCACCATCCCCTGTCAGCCCAACTGTAAACTTGTCCTCCCACTTTTTTCATTAGTCTTGTCCTTCAAACTAATGGAAGAGCCATACCAAACTCATGTGATGAGACTAACATGTGCTCGTGTTTAATCCAAAGCATATCCTTTTAGGTATAGTGGAGGCAAATATTTATGCAAGGTACTACTGTACACCCTAGAAAAAGGGCTAATTATATCTGCGCTTATATATAAAAAAGATTAGTTAAGGTGTAATTGAAATTTTTCATAATTTCTTATAAATCTAAAATATATTTATTAAATATTTGATATGAGACTCAACAAACACGTCCGTAACAAACACACTAAGACACAATTTGGAGTATCACTCAAAACCTTATGTGTTGGTTTGAGATATTTATTAGTAGATAGTTTCATAGAGAATAATGTCTAAATGAGTAAATGTACATCCATCTTGTCATCTTGTGGACTAGTTCTCATAAAAGCTTGGTCGAAATTTTCAATTATAACCGCAATGCTAACACAGTAGAAGTGGCTTTTGAAGGAAGAGAAGAGACGTGAGTCTAAACACAAATCTTCAAAAACTTGAAAAGAGAAAGTAAAAAAGGGACCTCGATCCATTAAGGCACAGCCGCATCTTATGAGCAGATGTGAACGCAAATGATATATGAAGGCTTTATGTGCTCAATAAATGTCTTCCATAGACCACCATACCAATGTGACATAATTTAATTTGCACCTTTTGCAAGCCAACATATATTACGAACATATATTGCGAACAAGTCATTCATCATATTAAAGCAATATTATAGTTATATATGGTTTTCAACACATAAAATTGACACTCCAAGTATTAAAAGTAAACGTTTTAGGTATTATTATCACCACAAAAAAAAAAAAGCTTAAGGTAAAAGTAAACCATATTTAAGTTCTTAACGGTCAGCAAATTATCATTATGTCAGCAGATTTATCGTTGTTTAAATTAAATATGATGACATAGTATGAACAAAGGATTCCATTAAAGAAAATTCGTTGATTAGATAATACCAAAATTCCCATACAAAATGCTGTTGTTCGTTGCATAGCACAACTTTGACGTAGACAAAGCGAAATAGTTCACACTCACAAAAAACAAGTCATACACTTCAACGATTGGCACCGACATGTGATGTGATCACTGATTTCCAAGAAGATTTGGATCTCAGCCGACAGAGGAGCACAAGGCATAGAGTACGAAAACAAAATTTCTCTATTATATTACATATAAATATATATATATATATATATATATATATATATATTTTTTTTTTTTTAATTTAAGAGTTTAATAAATTTAGCATAGCGGCCCAATGAAATTCAAGCTTGAGCTAACTCCGCTCTGGTACTGGTTGACTAAATGGATTAATATATCATTATAATGCATTAAGAAACTCCATACCAAACACGCATGAAGTTTGTGGCTTCGCATTTAAAGTAATGCCTAAGAAAGTAGGTATTATCCTTTTATTATTATTATTATTTTTATTTTTTGAGAAAGTATTATCCTTTTATTATTTAATTTGAAAGGTTTGCATGTTATTCATACTTTTCAATTTCATTTAACATGTCTCCCCTTTTTTTGGGGAAGGGTTGATTTTCTACTTGTTCACGGTAGTATGATCCATTAACTAATAGAATTTTGTCAAAAAAACAAGAAAATTCTTGTCAAACTAATTAAGATAACTTGTAACATTACAAATTGTGTAGATTTGGACAATGAAAATGTTGTGTGGGTGTATATTCTACCTTGGGTATGTAAGTAGTAGGTCAATCTGAATGTATAGATAAGGCCTATAAATTGAATTCGTTTTCTTTTATTCCTTATTTTTCCCCTTCTAAAATGATTTGTATGGAATCAATAACTAGCTTTCATGAGATAGTTTTTTTTTTTTTTTTTTGAATTTAATATGTAAAAACTAAAAACCCTAACACTTTTTTGTGTTGCGGTGGAAACAAGAACAAATCCTCACACTCTCACCTGCAAAAATCTAAATAGCATAATATAATAATATTCCAGATCCAAAACCAAGTAACGATTTAGTACAGTGATCGATAACAAAATACTAAATAACACTGAAACATAGACAAACTAGTAATTGAAATTCAACTATATATAGAACAAGTAATCTAATTAGCTTGTTTTAAACTCCCACAAGTTGGAAGCATTATGCCAAAAGTACTACTTTTTGGCGATTCGATTAGTGGATATAAAAAATATCAAATAGAGAGCTCGATCACATTCGGTTTGATAAGTAGGCTAGGGCCCGTTTGGTACATATATTTAAAAACATGTTTTCAATTTTTAAATAACATTACACGTATTTCTACACACTTTTTCACTCACACATATTTTCAAAAAATATAAACAGTATTACTAGAATAACATTACCAAATGGCCCAGTATCTGTGTATTTCTTTTTTTTTTTTTTTTTTTTTTTTGTGCAAACATTGTGTTCCTTATTATATACGCACTGCTCCAGGGATTCCTATTTCACTTGTGAAACATGTGAAAGCACAACTCTCTCTCTCTCTCTAGGATTCTTATAGATATAATATAGTAGCTAGCACATGTCAAATATGTCATCTCAATATTTCAACCAAATATATTTAATTGGCCAGCAGGTTGAGTGGGACAGATTTTGGCTTAGCTTCAACCTACAATCCTTAAAAATGGTTGACAATGTTTCAACATTTTGGATCATGATTTGAATTTTGTGATGCAGTCTAAAGTATTATTTAAAGATTCCACGTCGCAAAAGTTCTCCATTTGATCAACTTGCTCACATGCTTGTTTATTTCTTTACCTAAACCTTTCCGCTTCACATTATACAGCACAAGAGAGAGAGAAGATAAAGCTGCGCATTTATGTAAAGAGGCCTATTTGCAAAACGGTTGGTTGCCTCATATTTATTTGCTGACCCATTGTGAACTGCACGTTCAGTCTGGGCTAGTTTGGTAGATGCAATCACCGCCATTGAAAAAAATTCAAGGAGATGAACTAATTCATTTTTGGTCTCTCTTCTACCAAACTCAGCATTTTCGTCTCTGTTTGGTAAGAAGAGGGAATTGAGAATTTAGAATTGAGGTATGCTAGGATATTACAAATTTATTTATTATACCCATTTGATATGGAATGCGGAAGCTTCAAGATGTAAAACATGTTACGCGTCTATTTCTAAAGAACAAGAAACAAAACACGTGAAAATAACCTTGAATCCACGAGGGTTCTTTGAATCCATGAGGAGAAAGAGTTTGGAATCCACTAAAAAATAGAAAGACAAAAGTCTGAATTTTATTGATTGAATAATTGTTAAAAAAAAAAAAAAAAACGTATACAGACTTAGGAGCCTATATAAGGGCTTCGTAAAACTTGACAGAAAAGAAAATATATTTTAAAATAACTCCTAATTAATACCTAACCATAATAATAAATACTTTGAATACTTCATCTTCTTTGTATTCTTACCAAACTTAAAATTCATCAATTGGGCAATTTGAACTTCTTGTCCCTTAATCTTCATGCAATTGAAAATATTCACCAAATAAGAGTCAATGATCAAATCAAATCTTTCCACCCCATTAAAATCAATTAACTTTGTTCAATGTCTCCCATTAAAATAATAGGAGTTTGTATGTTGCAATCATCTAACTTGATTTCATCAAAATCATTGACAACTTCCTCTATAATTTCTTCTTTAATGGTCTTTACTATCTCAACTTCAAGATCTTTACGTATGCTAGGATCTTCATTAATTTACTCCACATTAATCTTGATTTCAAGACTTTCTTCTATAATAATGCCTTCATTAATTTCCTCATAAATCTCTATTTTTTTTCTTTGACTTCTACATAATCTCCAAGAACAATATTTACTTCACCATGCAATTCTTCCTTTAATGGTGGAATATATGGCTCTTAAAAATAATTTAAGTATGAACTTCTTGGCCAATAATAATCTTGTATTGTATACGACAAGATTTCTTCACAATCCAAAGGATAAAATTTGATAGCAAACATCTTTTTCATCATTGGCCATGAACGAATTTTGCCTTTACCATGTCGGATTCTATTAGATTGTACTCGTTTCCACCAACGTAAGACATACTCACTAAGTTTATACAAAGCAAATCCAATTTTCTCTCATATTAAATATTCTCATAATCAAATAAATCTGCTAGATCAAGTAACCAATCAAGGAAATCTTCTTTATAAAAATAAATTAAAACTTGCAATTTTTCTATAAGGTCTATATGAAATTCACTTACGAATAGGTTACCCGTGAGTTATGTCTTCGCGGCAGTTATTCCTATTGTATGGGGAATGGCCCCAGGCCCATTGAACCTTGGGCCCAAGCCTTATAGTACAGCACGTTATCCCATTCCCGTCGGACCTTCGATCTTGGTCTGAATGCGCTTCAAGGCCCTAACTGAGCCCAAGTATCAAGTTGAGCCCATCTTGTCTTAAGCATACCAGAGGCAAGCACCAGCCGATCAACATTAACTTGATCGGGGGTGTGCTTGTTCGGGACAGCCTGTATTCTCAGCAGTCTGATATTGCCTTGGGGAATGCCGTTGCCGAGTAGTCTTTTGGAGGTTGGAACCAGTTCCAATGCCATTACCACTGTTCTCAACAGAGCATATTCGTGTCAAGAATAATTAATTTGGACCCCACCCGCACGAGTGAGACCAGAAGATAATCATAACGCATCCACACACCTCAAGCTATAAATAAGAGGATGGAATAGGAAGAGGTGGCTGGCAATTTTAGGCAAAGAGAGAGAGAGTATTGAAAAACAAGGGGAGTGAATAGCACAAAGAGCAAAGCAGGTGTGTTTATTGGGATTTAAGGAAGTTGTAGTGACATCTGGGGTGGAACTGCCCTTAGGAAATACTTGACCCGCTCTATAAGTAAATTGTGAGCCCAATCTTGGGCCTGGTCCATTAGGACGAGGTTGGGTACGCACACCTATTGTTTCCATGCCCTAATGATGACATCCTAACAAAGATATTTGTGAGTGCTAGCTATACATCATGTAATTATTGCTAAGTTTTTTGTCACTGGAATTGCTACCGTCTCATACGTCAACCACCAGATCAGGATAAGTCAAGGCTCTGATACCAACTAATGTTGCGGAAGCCTGAAGAAAGCATACACGATGCTCTCTTTGATGGATAGAAACTAAACTGTTAGTTTCTAGGTAGTAAAACTTGAATCCACGAGGGGATAAAACTGTCATCCACCAGAAAAGAAAATTGACAAAACGTCTGTATTTTATTGATAATAATCTAAAAATTAAATTTCCTTTAGAGCCTACAATGTGTTTAAATAGTAAAAAAAAAAAAAAGAAAAAAGAAAAGAAAAAAAGAGAGCAACTAGAAACTCTAAGGCGGCTATGAAAGCATATAAAACCCTAATTTGATTGAAAAACACCTAAAACAAGAAAATAAATCACATAAACCAAAAATAACAAAAATAACATAAAAATACTAAAGTTAAATAATTACAAAAATTAAAAATTAAATTGTGTCCTACATTAGACCCCTCCAATTGAAACAAACTCATCCTTAAGTTGATGGTCAAAATTTGAAATCATCTGCTCCAAATAAACAAATACTTTGAATGCTTTAATGACTTGATCTAGTTTTGAAACTTGAATTTTTCATAAAGTGTAGCATAAAATATATTCTCATCTACCTTCAATTTATTTGCAACATCAATCAACAAAGGACTGATAATAAAATTAAATTTTTTTACTCCAAGAAAATCAACATATTGTGTAGTCATTTTCAACAAATCAACCAAAACATGAGGATTGTGAGTTGTGAACTTATCCTCATATTTAACCTCAATTGGATCCTCCACAATATTCTCAACAATTACCATCTCTTGATTTCTGTCATTATCCACAATCAGCTCAACCTTCTTTTCTTTGACCTCTTCATCAAGTTTTTGGTAAGTGGTATCTTCAATCTTCAATTCAATAACTTATTGCAAGTCTTGATCTTTTTTAACCACTTCAAAATTTTCTTTAGAAATACACTGTAATAACGCCTTAAAATGTATACTTATTATATATTTATGTGGGCGTTATCTCCTTATTACAATGCTTAATTTGTATAATTAAGACATAATTTGCATTAGTCCCTATTATTTATCTTTACATAACTTCTTGAATAAGATTTCATTCATTGTGTGTAATTTTTTGCTTTTAAGAAATCATGTGAGAAAGATGAGTTTATAGGAGTTTATAAGAGAATGGAGGGCAAATTAGAATTAAAGTGGAGCTAAAGGACCGTGTTTAAATGTCTAAGGAGGTGCAGCTGGAGTGCTTGGGTCATCTCCCATGTTTGGAAGCTTCAAATAAGGAAAGAAATCAAAGAGGAAGAATCTGAAAATGAAAAATTAGATTTGAGCACTGATCAGTATTTTTAGCGTATCTTTCTCCTCAAAAATCCAATTGACACAAGGCCAACTGGGTTGGAACCTTGACTTAAATATCTACAACTTTCTGGTTTTGATTTTTTTTGAAATTCATAATTTTTGAAGCCCGAAATTAACTCACAAGTTACTGCTGTAAATCTGGACGAAAATTAAAATAGTAAAAGTTTTATTTTCTTTGGACATTTTAATGTTACGGTTTTAAAGGGAGGCTAGTAGAACGAATTTTGGAAAGAAAACCTTGTATTTTCCTTTCTCTAATGGCAGCCTAAACTCTTTGCTAGGACTAGAGATTATGTTTCTTTTATACAGTATGAATATTCAATGTGATTCTTTCTAGGATTTTATCAACAACATATTTAATTGTTCAGTTAGATTTCTTTTGATGTATTAGTTCTTCCATGCTTTTAGTAAGTTCAATTATGTTTTTCTTATTGTTTAGATGAATATCTAATAGTTTCAAATGGAAATTAGGTTTTAAAGTGAATGAGTTTTTTTGAAAACTTTTCTAACAGCATTATTAGTCTAGGTTATTATGCGTTCTTGAATTGTCTCAATTCAACTGAATCATAAGTATTTAATTGTATAAGAACAATCAATTATGAAATATATAATTTCTTAGATCACAAAGAATTTCATATCGATATAGGAAAACACCCCGATGCCCTAGTATTTACATTATTGATTTAAATAAGTTTTTATTATTATTTTTGTTAACAATCACCTAGCAAAAGTACTTTTCTTCTTCACCCAAATTTTTATTTAATTATATTGTCTTTGAATTTACCCTGCTCCTTGTGATTTGAACTCGATACTCTGAGAATTATATTATATTGTCTTTGTTGCCTCTTTTCACGAAATTGTTGATTCTCATCACGAGTCTCTTTACGAAACTCGAGGAGCTCAACCCTAGTGACGATTGGGTTGTTGACGTCGTCACCGCCGTCATTGTTGTGGTGGTCACCGTCTCGCTAGTTAGCCATTAGACTAAGGTATGTCAAGACTCTGATAACAACTAATATGGGATGCAGAAGTGTTAAGAAGCAGAACATATCTACTTCTAGAAAACAATAAACAAAACACATTTGCTTCTGAAAATAATCTCGAAACCACGAGAGTTCCTTGAATCCACAAGGAAAAAGAGTTTGGAATCCACCAAAAAATAAAAAGAAAAAAGTCTGAATTTTATTGATTGAATAATTGTTAAAAAAAAAACGTGTACAAACTGGGTCTATTTAAAGACCTCGTAAAACTTGACAGAGAAGAAAATATATTCTAAAATAACTCCTAATTAATACCTAACCGTAACAGGAACCAAATTTGACCTAAAAAAATATTTAAAACACCTAAAAATAAGGAAATAATACCATAAACCTAAAATAACGTTTTTACATAAAAATACCAAAATTAAATTTTAGATTATGTCCTACGTCACCATTTTACAAACTAAAATGTTCATTTTTAAATAATAATAATAAATATCAATCAAATTTATTATCATCAAGGTTGTTGGGATCTTACGTAGGATCGTGGGAAGTAGATGAAATCGTGGATCATAGGATCAGATTGTAGATCGTAAGATCCTACTTATTTTCAGATTTAAAGCAAAAAATATATTGTTAATAACTTTGTATGTTGAACAATCACATAAGTTTTGAATTCATCTATAAAAAAGCTAAGATTTGCATCATCTAATGTAATTTGCATGTCATACATCACTACGTCTATACTAACAAAACAAATATATTTAAGTTTTGACCCAATGTATCTAAAAAGCTCAATAAATGTCTAATTGGCAACCAAATACCAAAATATTTATCAACACATATGGAAAATATTTTCCAAGTTTAAAATGGAAAATAAGTTTGAAAATGGAAACTAGCTAACTACAATATGAAATCCAAAAGTAAGATGAATATTATGGTGAAATGAACATTTAATTATTCTTATTCTAAGGCTTTTATAACCACCGTCCTAAATTATCTATGTAGATATTGTATATTTGTCTACTAGAACTGCGAAAGACATTAAGATACAACTTCACATTCAACTATTTAATTTATACTACTTAGAAGCAATTACAGAGCATGCTAAAAAAAAATCAATTAATCAATATACAAATACAAGCATAACAGATAAAATTATATATATATATATATATATATATATAAAAACATTTTAGTAATATTAGAACACAAATTAGCATATTAATCAAACAAATTTAATACCATTATAGCTTAAAAGGCAGCAAAGCCAACATCAAATTCTTCATTTAGAAATGATGAAGCATTCCTTCATTTTGAATACATGTGAACTAGAAACTAAATCTAAAAGACATTTGCTTAGGTTAACATAATTTTATTAAAAAAAAAGTCATATCATAACAACATGGAAAAATAACAACCCTTAGAGATTCATCAAAACAAAAAAATTTATCCCATAAAAAAAATAAAAATTTAAATTAAATATATGTTTTGGTAGGATCGGTAGGATCTCATACGATCCTACGATCCTACACAATCCTACTTATGATTCTATCATTTTTACGATCCTAGTGTGATCCTAAACGTTTTGGTGAGGTGAGATCGTATAGTTGTGCAATCCTATGATTCAGATCACGATTTTGACAACCATGATTATCATGTTGTAAGGACTAGAATTGTGTCAATCATTAGAAGTCGTTAGTTTAGAGTCGGTCAAAAAAGCATGAGCTCTCCCGTGAGCTCCCTAGGACTCTCCCGTGAAGAAGAAGCAGAACTAAGACGCAGCACTAAGAAAGCCAAGGAATCCCACACATTTGAGCCTCCCACTGATGTCAGGCAGCAAGGGAATAGCTCTTCCGCTCCTTTTGGAGCACAAGGACCAAGCATATCCTTTAAGGATAAGCTGATAGGTGAAATACCAGGTGCCTATACACAGGCATTTGACTTCACTAGATACATTGAGAACGAGATGGAAGCAGAAGCAACAGTAGAGGTCATCAGGGAAGGGTTCGCTGCTGTCAACCTTTCTAAGGAAACCAAGCAACGAATTAGAGCCAACTGGACCAATGCACTCATCATTAAGGTGTATGGGAGACCGGTTGGTTTTAACTACCTTTACTCAAGGATTCATTCTCTCTGGAAGCCCACAGGGAGACTTGACTGCGTCGATCTGGGTTGTGAGTTTTTCCTTATCCGTTTTTCCTGTAGAGAAGATCATGACATGGTGTTGAAGAAAGGCCCCTGGTTTATAGGGGAGCACTTTCTAGCTATAAGGCCATGGGAGCCAAATTTCGATCCCGATGAGGCGAACATTGCATCGATTGCTGTCTGGGTAAGGCTTCCAAAGCTCCCTATTGAATATTATGATGCAGAGGCGCTCAAGGAAATTGGTCAAGCTATTGGTACAGTTCTACGTATCGACACTCATACAGCAACGGAGTCAAGGGGACGATACGCAAGACTTTGTGTGCAAGTCGACATCAACAAACCATTGATATACACCTTATTGATCGGCGGCTTCCACCAAGCAGTGATATACGAGGGAATTAGCAAGCTTTGATTCTCTTGTGGCAGAGTTGGTCACCACCGGAAGGCCTGCCACTACACGATAAAAAGCCCAGCGTTTGAGGATCAAGACAAAAACGTACACCCATGCAAGGTGAATGGGAATGAGCAGGAAAATAGTACAGATAACGCCCACGTCTCGGATAATGGAGACAAACCCCACTCAAGACAAGTGGATGTAAATGGGTACGGCCCTTGGCTTGTAGTGACACGTAAAAAGCAAGGAAGTAGGTTCAACAAGAAAAGTAGTGGGGGTGAGCCACTGAAGGCAGCAGTGATTGAGTCCAAATTTTCCTATTCAGCGCCTCTATCCAAAGCAGGAGTGGGCCTTGCGAAAGAAGGAAAGAGGAAAGCCAATGGGTCTCCGGAGCCCAATAAGGTAGAACCTTCAGGTTTTGGCCCAACAAATGGTGCTGATAAAGGCCTGAGGAATTTGAAGCCATCCCGAGGACAGAAAGGTAATTCACTTAAGGCTTTTTCTAGGGAAAAGACTCAAGCTTCAACATCTACATCCTCCGCCGTTCAGTCCAGTCCTTTCAATGCTTCTTTCCCTTCTAGTTTTAAGTTTAGAGACAGCTCATTCATCTCAAATGGAACCATCAACAACAACTTCAAGTTTTCTAGTGAAGCCAGTAAGGAAAATAGTAGTCACAGTGGAGGAACTGGCATGGAAAATGATGGAGCAACATCGATGGATTTGCAAATTGGGCAAGCTAGTAAAGAAATTAGTAAGTCTAGAAGTTTGGAGGATTGTGTCTCAGCCATCTCTAATACCGTTCTCATGCGAATTCAACCTAAGGTGGATACTAGCGGAAAGAAGGTTGCTAATAAACCTTCCCATCTCAACCTTAGTAATGAGGAACAAAAGCTTGCCGATATTGACCCAGGTATGCCTTTCCATGATCGAGGCCAGCTTGCCATCGTGGGTTAGAGAGATGATGATGGAAGTGCTACCACAATGTGTCTTTCTCATTTCTAGGAGGGGTATAGGATACCCCAAGAAATTGAAACACCAGATCGGATGGAGTTCAAGGGAGGAGGTGTGTCTCATGCCTGCTGTTGATGAAAGTACTGCCTTTTTTTATGTCATTTATGATGAACATCATTATTTGGAATTGTAGAGGGGCACTAAAGCCCTCATTTTAGTTAAGTGTGCGTGATCTAGTTGCCAACCACGATCCAGCTATACTCATGGTTATGGAGACTCGCATTGGCAGTGATAAAGCTAAGGATATTACTGATAGACTTCCTTTTCAGGGAGCGCTCTTTATTGATTCTATCGGCTTCGCGGGTGGCCTTTGGCTTCTGTGGGATCCTGACAGAGTTAAAGTCACTTACCTCACTAGCACAGAGCAAGAAATCCACACCATTGTCAAGGTAAAATCTTCTTCCCTTAACTGGATTTTCACTGCTGTTTATGCTAGTCCGAGACTTAGGGAAAGATGTTTGCTCTGGAATAATTTAGCTACTGTTGCTAACACTCATAATTTGCCTTGGATTATTGCGGGTGATTTTAATGAGCTTTTGTCTAATGATGAAAAGTTAGGAGGTAGGCCAATTAGTTTATACAGAGCTAATCTATTCAAAGACTGCCTTGATACGTGTAACATGGTTGACCTTGGCTTCCAAGGACCAAGGTACACATGGACTAACAAGCATGGTCTAAGCTCTCTCATCCAAGAAAGACTTGATAGATTTTTTGCAAATCCCGAATGGTGTGTTCTATACCCTGAAGCTCTTGTTACTCACCTCCCAAGATGCTCATCAGACCACTATCCTGTGTTGATAGAATTGGAACCTCAACCCTCTCTCAGACTCAACAGGCCTTTCCGGTTTCAAAGCTTTTGGCTCTCGGATAACTCTCTGCCAAATGTGGTTCATAATGCCTGGTCTAATAATTCTGATCTGTATAATTCTATCTCAAGCTTCTCTAGAAATGTTATGGAGTGGAACCGAGTACACTTTGGGAATATTTTTGCAAAAAAGAAAAGAATCCTTGCTCAATTAGGTGGCATTCAAAAAGCCTTGGCAGAGAGGCCATCAGATTTTCTCGTTAACCTGGATAAACTTCTCCAAGCTGACCTATTGGATGTTCTAAACCAAGAAGAGGAGTTGTGGGCCCTCAAATCTCGAGTTAATTGGATGATACAAGGTGATAGAAATACCTCCTTCTACCACATCTCCACTCTTATTAGAAGGAAGCACAATAAAATCCTAAATCTTAAAAATACCCAAGGTGACTGGATCAATGACCTGCCTGTTGTTATGGAGCATGTTCGGAATTATTTCTCCAAGCTTTTCTCTACTGAGTTACTTTCTTCCCCTCTATCTGTGGCCTCGGATGACTTGGGTTGTCCCCAAATCTCCTCATTTGAGTGTCACTACCTTTCATTGCCGGTGACAGATGAGGAAATAAAAAATGCTCTATGGTCTATGAAGGCTTTCAAGTCCCCTGGTCCTGACGAATTGCACGCTGGATTTTTTCAAAGATTCTGGTTGGTGGTTGGTAAATCAGTATCGGAGGAGATTAAAAAAATCTTCAATGATAGAAAAGTTCCTTTGGCTCTCAATCAAACTTATATTGCTCTCATTCCAAAAAACAAAGGCCCGGAAACCATTGGAAATTTCAGACCTATTAGTTTATGCAACTCTCTCTACAAGATTGTTACTAAGATTATTGTGGCCAGAGTTAGACCTCTTCTAGATAACCTTATCTCTCCTTTCCAGTCAACGTTTATTCCGGGTAGGAAAGGAGTAGATAATGTGATTATTGCACAGGAAATAATCCACACTATCAGTAGGAAAAAAGGTGAAGTGGGGTACATGGTTATAAAAATTGATTTAGAGAAGGCCTACGATAGATTGGAATGGTCCTTTATAAGAGAAGTTTTGTGTGCAGCAAATTTCCCTTCAGAGCTTATCCAGCTTATAATGAGCTGTGTCACTACAATCTCTACTTCGATCCTATTTAATGGTGGTGCTCTTGAACCTTTCCTTCCATCAAGGAGCATCCGGCAAGGGGACCCATTATCCCCTTACCTCTTCATCCTCTGCATGGAAGTTCTTGGTAGAATTATAGAGGATAAATGCAATAACAAGTTCTGGAATCCAGTAAAAGCCTTCAAGAGTGGTCCGGCATTCTCTCACTTTTTCTTTGCTGATGACCTCCTACTGTTTGCTAAGGCGAACCAGCAGAACTGTGAAAGTGTAAGGGAAGCTTTAGATGAATTTTGAATGGTTTCAGGCCAAAAAATCAACCCCACCAAATCCAAAGTTTATTTTTCTCCTAATATAGATGGAGATCAAAGAACTGAATTTTGTGAGACTCTTGGTTTTCATTCTACTCCCAAGCTGGGAGCTTACCTAGGTTTTGCCCTTAGACATGCCGAAGCGTCAAACCAAGATCTAAACTTTGTTCTGGATCGGGTAAATCAGAAGCTAGCTGGTTGGAAAGCCAACCTTCTGTCATTTGCTAGCCGAAAAGTTCTTATCCAAGCCTCTGTTAGTGCTGTCCCCACTTATGTGATGCAGACCACCTACCTCCCAAGCAGAATCTTGGATAATCTAGATAGACTTAACAGAAACTTCCTATGGGGAACTAGTGATTCTAAGAGAAGGATGCACTGGGTGGGATGGGAGAAAATCACACAACCTATAGAGAAGGGTGGTCTTGGCCTTCAAACAGCAAAAGGTAGAAATTTGGCTTATCTCTCCAAGCTTAATTGGAGATTTCACTCAGAAAATGACTCACTTTGGGCTCAAGTCATCAGGTTAAAGTACATGTCTCCTAGAAGAATCGCCTCTAGCAATGAAGATTCCCTCCCTAGCTCTCGGACTTGGAAGGCTATGAAGAAGGGTATGGAAATGTTCAAGAGGGGAACAAGATGGAGTCTTGGCCGAGAAAGATGTCTGAAGTTTTGGCACGATAATTAGACATCGAATGGCCCCTTAAGATCTATCATTCATGGCCCGCTTACTAGGGAGGAAGATGAGATCAAAGTTAGAGATATTGCTTTGTTGGATGGTTGGGATTGGGAGAAACTTTTTATGGTTCTTCCAACAAAAATCTATCTAGAAATTCAAGTGATGCCCCGATCTCATGTGGCTAATGAGGATGACAGAATAATTTGGGATGCTTCTTCCAATGGAGAGTTTAACCTCAATAGTGCATATACCCTTGCCAATGGGGAAGCTCCTCAATTTTTTAATGGTAAGTGGATTTGGAAGTTAAAGGTACTGCCAAGAATTCAATTCTTTATTTGGATGTGCCTCCATAACAGCATTGCAACTCGGGAAAGGTTAGTCTCTAGAGGTTTGCAAATGTCCTTGCTTTGCCCTCTCTGTAATTCCTATCCTGAGACCATCGTCCATCTGTTGAGGGACTGTCACGTAGCTGCAAATTGCTGGCAGAACCTTGGTATAGGGGTCTGTACTCCTGAGTTTTACTCCATGAGCCTTCCAATTTGGCTGGAAAATGACTATAAATCTATTAAAACCTCCAACCATCTTCAAATTCCTTGGAGCACAATATTTGCATTTGGGATATGGACTATTTGGAACCACCGTAACAGTGTGGTATTTAAAAACAAACCAATCAGACACTCCATTCACAAGGAGATTATTCACAAAGCAGTAGAGTATTCTTTTATTGCTCAAAACTTCTCAAATTGCAAGCTTCGGATTGAAAGAAGCATTCGATGGGAGAGGCCTAATAGAGGCTGGCATTAGCTAAACACGAATGGATCTTCCCTAGGCAATCCTGGTTTGGCTAGTGGAGGGGGTATTCTGCGAAATGAGGTGGGTGGTTGGATAAGAGCGTTCATTAGGAAGATTGGTATAACCACCAGCTTTGTGGCTGAGCTCTGGGCGCTTAGGGATGGCCTTAGCATGTGTGTGGAAATGCAGATTCCAGCTCTTGAAGTTGAATTAGACGCTAAAGTGGTCGCTGACTTGATGAACAATACCACAAGTTTGAATGCTGATTTCACGGCCCTGCAGGCAGCTCTTATCTCAAATTCCCCAAGTTAAAGTCTCCCATTGTTATCGAGAAGCAAATCGTTGCGCCGATGCCCTCGCAAGACTAGGCTGCACTACATCTCTGAATGTTATGTTTTTCAATTTCCCCCCCCCCCCTAGTATTTTGAATGTTTTTCTTTTTGATTTATATGGTCTGACTCAGATCAGATTCTGTCCTGTAATTGACACTCCTATTTCTGTTTAATTGAATATGTTCCCAGGTTACCAAAAACAAAAAGGACTAGAATTGTAGCCCAAGCCCACTTAGAACAGTATGACCCAACACAACAAGCCCAAAACAATAGATTTGTAAAAGAATGGGTTTAATGAGCCAGCTACACTGCTAACGTAATTCAGACTTGAAAACAATTGGGCTAGCGTTATTAATATAAGTGTAAGAGACGCAAATTTAGACTAAAATCTTCCTCGGGCAAGTCCGAGGAGGAGTTGTTCATTAAAAGATCAATGTTGTTCCTTTTACAATGAGATTCTGTATTTTCTTCCTTTCTCTCTCTTAGTGTCAGATGTCCATCCCCATTTTTGTGGAGATCCTTTCCTTATACAGTTCCCCTCATTGCATCTCAGCCCTCCACCTATACGATTCAAGGAAATCATTTGGATACTTGTCCCATCAAGATTTTTTTGGAGGTGGTAGAAAGGGCTGTGAATTATGAAGACACTGTTCAGGCGTCTTTTCCTCATAAATGTGGCCAGTTTAGTTAGTGCAATGCATTAAATGTGGAGGTAGTAATCACCTTCTCAGATATTTCCTCTTTCTGTTGCTTGCACCGCTCTATTGTCTTTCCTAAAACTTTACTTTCCAGTGTAGAAAATTACTTAAAGTATTTTCAAGGTGTCTTTGCTCCTTGGGATCCTCAATTGATCATGGACCAATTCGCCTTTTCTCCTCAGACCTCTTATTCACGTGTCAGATTTTGGTTCACACATATATGGATCTTTGATCATCCTTAGACGGGCCCAAGGCCAAAAAATGTGCTTGGATCACTTACTCATAGACACGTTATTTTATATATATTTTAATAATAAAATTGATAATAATTTTAATATTTGACCCCACAATGTAAGAAGATAAGCATCATTCGTTGTACTTTGGAAGTACATAAGAATTACTCAAAAGAAGACAACAAAATTGAGCATTAAACATATAATTTTTTAATGAGATTCTCTCAATGTAATACAACCATTCCAAAGCTGCTCATAGGCAATGGAAAATATCAATGCCAAGCTATTTTGAACACCTTAACTGTCTCATCGGTAAAACACACATCCAGATAAGCTAATTTTGCAGCCCATAATATAATCAAATCGGTTTTTTTTTTTTTGGTAACTATGTGCAAAAGATCCTCATCTCTTCTATCCCTAATTTTTTCCTAAGGAATTAATAGCAAGATAGTCCCAGTTCCCCCTCTTTCGTAATCACTGTCCTTTTAATACTAAGTTTTATTCAGCAAAAACAAACCCAAAAAAAAAAAAAAAACCAAAATTTGTAGTTGAAACATTTCCAAATTCTTTGGCAAGACTGCCATAGTAAGCACGATCTTGATAAGAACAAAGGTACACGACGAAGTAAATATATATAGAAAGGTAAAACGAAACAAAAGAGGTAGTACGAAAGAGAACAAGTGATGATGCTGTCATAGTTCTAAATAAAGTGACCGATGGACTAGGTCCTTTTGGTAATAATATTATCTAATCTAACTAGTATATTTCGTTCAAATCGCCGGACCTGATTGTTTATTTTTCTTAATTTTCTATCTTAGTCCTTTGATCAGCTTTCTATCAATTGCCAGTGAAGACATCGTTATTACACTAACAAATGTGTATAAGACTCCAAGAAATGTACCTTTTTTCTTCTTCTTCTTTTGCTTAGTCAAGGAAATGTACTTGGTAAACAATAATCCGTTCAATTTGTGCATAGGATATTGCCAGTAAAGAGACCAAATATATTAGAGAAAAGTGGCAGGTTGGAATGCCATCCCTTTCATTCATTGGATTGAAGATCACTCGTCCACTTGTGATGTTTTCACCATCTGCTTCAAGCTTCAACTTGGGCTTAAGCATCCATGATAATGATGCCCATCAAAACCCAAGCCCAAATACTATGAAACGTTTCGGCCACAAATGAAGAAATTAATTTCAATGTCAAGATTTGTCAAAATTAAGATATTTAACCCCCATTCACACGGGAAACAATCTAGAGATTTGTTTATTTCCCAAGGAGACTTATAGTGACTTGACAAACATATAGTCCCCCATCCAACAAGTGACTTGCAACTTAGTATCCTACAAAATATAGGGAAAAAAAATAAATAAATAAAGAATATCAAATGGTCAATATGAAATCATAATGATAGCTCCTTAAAGGTTTTTCTCCTTCAAACTCCTATATGTTTTTCTAGGACAAAGTTTGGTAACAAACTTCATTGTAGATTAAGACTATAATTGCACTCTTTTTTCTTTTTTTTCTTTTTATTTTTTATTTTTTATTTTTTTTATTGGAGGTAAATTTTAACAAATCCATCATCAAATTATATTTTCTTTATATATCCTTTATCCTTGCAAAATTCAAAAAGATTAAAGATTAATAGCTATGTTATCAATCAAATGTTTAAATTTTGAGTTTTTATAGTAGAAAAATATACATAACAAATAAATTTATAAATTGAATCATAAATAACATTCGATTGACATTAAATTTGAAATGTGTTTTAAGAACATAAAAAATATGCAATTCAATAGTTAAATTTTCAAAATATGTAGTCATGTTAATTTATCTAGTGAGAATTATAGTCTTAAGCTACAATTAAGTTTGTAACTAGACTTTGTCTTTTGCCTTTTCTTTTTTTTAATTTTTTTTTTATTGAAAGTGAATTTTGAAAATTTAAATGTTGGATTGCATGTTCTTATGATGTCTTCCATGCTTACAAAAATTCAAGAAAATCAAAGATCAATAGCTATGCTATCAATAAAATTTTTAAATTTCAAGTTTTTATAATCTAAAATTATGTATAAAAAGTAATTGTATTGATTGAATAGAAAATATCTAATTTAAACGAAATTTGATATGTGTATTAAGAACATAAATAACATGCAATTCAACAGTTAAATTTTCAGAATTTACATCAAATCCAAAAATATGCAAGGAGTTTGAAAAGTTTTTCTCCAAACCTTGTCCTTTACATAATTACAAAGTAAACTAAATCGTTTTGGAAATTATATATTTCCACACCAAGTAAATCCTCAGAGTTGCATCCATTATTACCAAAAGAGAACAAACGGCATACTTGGGGTTTGAATATGTCCACTACAACGAAGGCTGGTGTTCGAGGTAGAAGTGCATATGACAAGACATACTTATGCAGATAAGTAACGAGTCATCCAAGACTGGAAGCGAGACCAAGCCAGCTCAGCCGAAGCTTCATCCTCATCAGGCAATCCCATGCCCTTCCTCCTCTTCAGACCTTCTGGAGACCTGTTCATGAATGCATGTGCATTGCCTGGATAAATGTGTACCTCATATGGAACTCCTGATGCTTTCAACTTCTCCTCCAAAGCCTTGGCAGCCTGAAATTCAATATTTAAAGACAACGAGTATGCAAAGCCAAGAAAAAAATAGACCTCTCTCTGTCTCTCTCTCTCTCACAGAAGCTTCCATTCAAATTTTTTAGTGATCACTATTCTAGCAGTACCATCAATCATAAATTACACATTACCATCATTCATTTTTTCTGGAGTTAAATTTGAGGTTTATGAGTTTACTGTGTGTCCTAATTTAGGGACGGAGCCAGGATCCCAAATGAGAGGGAGTGGAAGTATGAAACCATTTTTTTTTTTAGAAAATAAAAAAGACAAAAAAAACAAAATAGCAAAAAATGAAAAGTCATAAGAGAAAGAGAGAGAGAAAAACAGACGAGAAAGAAAGTGGGTGTGGGTGATACAGCACGAGCATGACGACCTCAACGGCGATGTATCATGTAGGGTGGCATTGTGTGTGGCTTGTGGCTTGTACTGCTATGCACTCGAAGCAAAAGAGGAGAAGAGACTATTTCTATTCAATTGATATCAATATCATAGTTTTAAGAATTAAACTAGTCAAAGAACAGGAAAGAAGAGAGGTTTAAGGTTTTAAGGTCGGATCAAAATTCAACCAAAGTTCAAAACATGATGATGTAATAACCATTTTAATAATCATTTAATATGAAAAAATAAAATAAATGTGTAAAAAGTATTTAAAGAATTACAAATATATCTTAATTTAAAAAATTATATCTTTCACGGTTTATTACAAATATTAAGTAAATATTTTCATATTATTCAAAATTTTAATTAATTTATACAACACAAAATATCTATAAAATTTGAATATATTTATAATATAATAATTAAATAAAACTAAAAATTCAAAGTTAATATATAAATATATCTGTAAGCTAAGCACACAAATTCAAGAGGCAAAAGAACGAGGAAAAAAAAAAGTAATGCTAGGGTGGGTTCACCACAATCTCCAATTAACTTTTTGTTAATGACATGGTATACTTATTTGTGAAATGTTGTAAAATTATTGTAATTTTTTGTTGTGTTTATACTTTATAGCATTACTAAAAAATATCCCTTCAAGTCATCTCTCATCTCTAGGATCAAGACTTACTAAATTTTTTTGAAAAAATAATTAAATAAAAAAAATCATTTCCAAGCAACAATATCAGCCCCATCAATTGTCTCTTTTGACTTTTCCATTTTTCTCTCAAACAAAAAACAAACACCCATTAGTTTCTTTTACCATCTCACTTTCCTTTCTCAGATCAGTTTCATAACACTCCCCCCTTCTCAGTCTCTCACGCCCTCAGTTTCTCTCACCCTCTCTCTCTCAAGGACTATACAATGGGGCCAAGACTCAGGTAATATATATGGTATTTAAAAAATATTCTAAAATATCTGGGCGCCAAGGAATGGCTCCATCCCTGTCCTGATCAACACTCAAGCTCTCCTTTAATCCTTATATTCTAGCTCTCATAGTTTTTATTAATTATCCCTCACTTCAATTGCTCCCAACAATCTTAGTTCCAAACAGAAATGACTTATACCATCATACCACAAATATCAATCTATGGAAAATTTTGCAAGGTTTTAAAAGCCTTGAAGCTACAGAGTTGCCATTGTTTAACAATAAAGTAGAAATCTTTGGTCACTTTACTAGAAGGTCAATGAATAACACATGGATTTTTTTAGGTTTTTGCAAATGTACAATGGCTAAAACCTATGGGTGAGAAAAGATATTTAAACAAAATCTGGCTAGTATCAACAACTCAGCCATGAACAACGAGAAATTTTAACATAGAAGGGAAGCTAGTAGGAATGATTAAGACTAAAAGCAACCAAGAAAAAGAAAATGCCATACCGTCACATCTGAAAAGCCAACAAAGTTATCAAGCTCCCCAAAATGGGCCTGAACAGGAGCCTTAGCCTGGGCAGGGTCTGCAAGTTCTGATGAAGGAACTCCATAAAAAGCAACAACAGCATCAACCTCAGGTGCGAGAACAGAACTTGCAATAGAGAGAGCACCCCCCATGCAAAAACCAGTTACACCCACCTATTTCAATGAAGCTATAAGTTTGCTTCTTCAAAATTTTAATATTATTGAGATATCTGCATCTTCAGCAATGTAAATGAGGATAGAACATGGAACTAATTAATGACATATTTCGTGAAATAACACTGTAGTAAAAATGCCGAAAGGAAATTAATGTTGGGCACTATGTTTTTGGTCCAACTTATATAAACCAAATTTGTACTTCAAGATCTCATAAATAAAAATTGAGCAACTACTTAACCATATAAAGAGTCCTTATAAATCAACTTCTATGTGGGCCAATCGTTTAAAATTCTCTTCATTTAGTTCAAACTGTCCTCAAAATCTGTGGCTTTTGGAACCAATAAAAAGAAGTGTAGCATTATTATGTCAAAAACTCATCAAAGAAAACTCATAAACAAAAGGAATAGCATGTGAGCAAAAACTCTTTGACCAGAGCCCTCACAGTTTGCCTCATTAATGCCACATAACTTAGGTGACAAACTTGAAGTAAACCTCAAAGCAACCTATACAAAACCTCAACTTAAGGCCAATCTTAGGACCAAGCATGGTGCCCAAAAACTTTCACATACTACAGCTTGGCAATACATATGAAAGGCAAGCAGCGGGATAGGACAATCAGAAATTCAAAGATAGCTGATCCCTAAGGACCATGTTATCAGAGCAGCTAGAGTATGCTAGTACAAAGTTATTATTATAATGCAGCTCAGTCTGTTTTTTCTTTTGCTTTTTTTTTTATAAATTTTTATCCAGCAAGTAAACAACAGCCACACCTTCTTTGAACCATTTGCTTTAAGCCAGTTAACTGAAGCACGGATATCCTTCACGGCACCTTGCCAATCAAGACCATCCATCAAGTGTTGTGCTTCTGCAACATCCAAACCAACCTTTCCCCGATACAAACTGAACCAAAAAATAAAAGGTACACAGCATTCAAATGAATCAACAAACAATATGGCAAAATTATGACATTGACAAATATAAATTTTTATTTCTTTTAAAAAGAAAAAGTTCTCTTATTTTAACAGACACAGATGGCTTACTCTGGGATAAGTGCTTTAAATCCAGGGCCAAGTTGAGAAATTTTCTCAGCATGGTTTTTGATTTCAAAGTCAACACCCCACCACTCTTGAAGCACAACAATCCCAGGAGCATCTTCTTTGCCAACCACATACGCATCAAATGCCTGATCAAGTATGAAAATAATAATAAATAAAATGAACGAAGATCAACTAAAAGCTAACAATGCGAAGGAAAAAAAAAAAAAAAACCATAGTGCATAATTCAATAAAATTAAGAATATTCAGCTATACTGTGGGCTTTTGGGAGGCAAAAAGCTTCGTAACATGGCATGATACTTTGAGTTGACACACTAGGCTAATTCTTATCCTTTGTGAACAATATATATTAGCACATTATAAACACATCCCACATCCCATCAAATCTAGAAACATTACCTCACACCTGCACATCATATAATTTTTGGTGACATAATCTCTAACTAACGTGAAGCACTAATCCTAAGTTGTACAAGTTATGGACTATGGGAAAAAGAAGAAGGAAGATGCTTAAAAATGAACTTCCAACCATAAGTGCTTCTAATCAATTCCCAACCCTTTTACCTTTTTCTTCATGATATCCACACACATAGTGAAATATATAATACTTGATTCGTCGCCACCATTAGAGGGAACAACAGTAAGTGTCCGTTTGGGTTAACTGTTTGAAAATGTGATTGTGAAATAATAGCAATTTTAAAAGTTGCATTGAAAACACTCTTTGTAAAAAGGCAATTAAGCATTTGGTAAAATATATGAAAAGTACTGTTGCAGTGAAAAACTGTAATGTGAAAACATAATTTTTTGGCGACTTCAAAAAAGCACTCTCATGAGCTGCAATTTGAAAAGGCACTCCCTCCCCCCCCCCCCCCCCCCTTCCTTCAGTTTTAAAATCGCAGTTTTCTTAAAAACACAAAACCAATCGCAAATTTTGTTTTTTTTTTTTTTTTTTTTCATTTTCATTTTAGATTTTTTTTTTTTTTAAAAATCGCAATACCAAATGAATCCCAAATCACTTTTCTGTTATCACTTGGGCATTGCCAGAGGATGTCTATGGAGTTGGAATAGCTCAATGATTTCCTAGATAAAATCAATGATCATGAATGAGGGGCTTGAAAAAAATAAATAAATAAATAAATTTGGAGCATCACCACAATTTATTGAGGAGCATCAACATCAAAACTTCTCTTTGAAAAATTATTGATATGGTTTCAATTACTCAGGACAATGTCCGATATGGCAATAATTTCTCTTTCTTTCTAGTTTCTTTGTATACACTTCAATATCTCCATACAAGATCATGGTTAGTCATACTTATATACTCAGATGCTACGTAATTCACAATGTAATTTGGTTAGCAACACACATTCCTAATAACAATGCAGAAAACTTTCTCTCAACCCATTAATAAGACCCATTTCATTCTACTCCAACACATACAACTCCAGGAAAAAAAACAACCCAATAATCAAAACCACCCAAAAAAAAAAATTTAAAACCCAAATTCAATATATATAATCCCACTAAGAAGACACAAACACACCATTCAAAACCATCCAACAAGTTCCAAACGGCCTGGGCTGGCCCTTGGGGAACACTTAGGCCATTGCCTAGGGTCCCCAATAAAAAATAGGCCCCAAATATTTAAAATTAATGATTAGTTTTGTATTAAAAATAGAAAAAAGGTGAGCTCCTTGCCTCCTTCACTTCAAGAAGGCCCCAAAATTGTTGGATAATAAAAATCCAACTCATTTGAGTTGCTAAATTGGTTAACAAAATTAAAATTAAGTGAGTCTATCAAATTATTATTAATGATCAATTTCCCATAACAACTTGATATATCAATTTCTTTTATTAATCTCTCCCACATTGTAGACTGTCAATATTAACCATCCAATTCCAATCTCTCACATGGTCACACACCAACCAATATCTCTCTCCCTCAACACCGAAATCAAATTTGGAAATTAGATTTCAACCATCCTTCAAAATATATAATTTTATTCAATGTAAATTAAAACTCATTTTATAACTTTGTCAAGACCTTGCACAAATCTCCTCACGAATTATCAAAAAACTCATTTAGAAAAATTTACAACTAAAGGTTAGAAAAACTTAAATTAAAAAACGTAATTAATAATTTTGTATATCAAAATGCAAGAAAGATTAAATTACAATATAACATTGATAAAATAATATTTCAAAAAAAAAAAAA
Source organism: Quercus engelmannii (assembly GCA_029955605.1). Taxonomy (NCBI): domain Eukaryota; kingdom Viridiplantae; phylum Streptophyta; class Magnoliopsida; order Fagales; family Fagaceae; genus Quercus; species Quercus engelmannii. The sequence goes on from JARPSG010000004.1 coordinate 34,306,886, forward strand.
AAAAAAAAAAAAAAACAGACCCCACTTAGAACTGTTGTCTAGGCGTCAAATTGTCTCGAGCCCTGCAAACGGCCAAACCCCAACACGGCAACACACAATCTCAAAACACCAATGTCAATAAGAAATCAAAAACCCATTAATCAAAACACCCAAATAAGGCAGACCCATAATTCAAAATTCTATGGTTATATCAAATTCAAATGAAAGACTCACAGTGTCTTCTCTCTGAATCTGGATTTTCTTGAAGGGAGAAGAGGAGGCCATTGATCGGACTTGGAAGCGAGAAGCGGAGGAGGGAGAGAGCGTCCGTACAAGTGAGAAGGTTGAGAGGGAAGGCTTGAAGTTAGGGAATAGTCTGGATGTTGTGAAAATGGCAGCTAACATAATTCACACTCACTTTTTTTATTTGCTAAATTACTTCACTCCCAACTCACTCAACCTGTCAACCACAGCTCTGTGTGCGTTTATTCTATATGGGCAAGACTAGCTTTGTTTACTAGGACTAAATTGCGATTGCAACCTTAAAGTTCGGTGTAATTTTTATTTTATCTCATAAAATTTTAAATTTTAGATTCGTATACCTAACGTTACATATTGTTTGGATTTAAGCCATTTTGTCTGTGCATCGTGTTAAATGTCATCTCAACTCGAGATTACATAGTTTTATGAGTCAAAATTTTGAAATATTAAGGGAGCAAAATTAAAATACTCCAAACTCTAAGGATGTAAATTATAATTTTATTAAAATAATATTTAACTTGTCTTTAATATGGTTTAAAACAACTTAATTTTGAAAAATAATAATAAAAAAATACATGACTTTGAGCTTAGTTGGCACTTAACGAGCATCTCATCACAACATATTGACGAAAGGATTTAAATCCAAATAATACATAACATTAGGATACAAATTCAAATTTTGAAACTTTAGAGGGTTAAATAATTCTAAATTTTAAGGATACAAATTACAATTTAATCTATATTATATATGTTATGTTTTCCAATTAAATACAAACTTATGGTACAAATATATTATTTTTCTCAAGAGAAATACAATTCAATCCAATTAAGATTATTCTATGTTCACTATTTTTTGTACTCTCCAAATTACTACTAAGATGTCATTAACATTAGTCTTAACAATAAATAATAATAATAATAATAAAAGTAGTAAAAAGATAATTAAAATTACTTAAAATGAGAAAATTATTAGACACTCTCAAAGTACAACGACATGATACTCTCACCTCACATATAAAAGGTGAATTCAAGTATAAATTTAATCGATGAGAGTAGGGGTGGAGCCATGTACATGAGTAGGGGGGCCATGGCCCCCCAAAATTTTGAAATTTTCTTTAATATATATACATATATATATATATAGTTATTTTAACGTTTTCAAAATTTAGCCTACAAAAATAAGAGTTGGCCCCCTCAAATATTTGAATTAGTCCAATAATACTCTTAAAAAAATTGGTCTAATACTTATAGAGACATAACTTTACTTTTCACAATTTTATTTTTTGGTATAAAATGTGCTTTTATATTTGTTAAATATTTGATAAAGTTTGGCACCAAATATGTTTGGATATTTTTTTTTTTCAACCCATTATGTGATAATTAACAAGTCATTGACTTATTAAAAAATCTTGTCACAAAAACTACACATGAAATTTCTATTTAGTTGCCACATAATGGGTTAGAGCAAGACAATTTCAAATATGTTTGGAGCATAACTTATTCCTCTAAGTTTTGGATCATTCATGTTTTTGAAAATTTCATTAATTGAAAGATTTTTTACTTACTTTAGTATAAAATTTGATAATTTGTATTGAAAATGAAACATTTTAATATTTTCACTATGAAAATGGTAAAAATGAATTTTATTTCATGAAAGATTCCCATCAAACAAAATTTTGATTGAAAATACAAATTTTTTTTGTTGGGTATATATATATAAAACTTATCAAATAAAAAAGTGTGTATATATATATGTGTGTATGAGTATATAATAATAAAAAAAACCGTGTGTGTATGTGGAGGGGGAGTTGTCTTGATAAATATATTAGTGCCGCAACTTAGCCCCCCAAACAAAAATTCTTGGTTCCGCCCCTGAATGAGAGTCATCATTATTATTATTGGTGTGTAACCCTGTGTTTATGCACGGGTGCAATTAAAAAAAATCAAAATTACACAGTTCAAATTATATATATTTTTAAAGAAAATGTTTAAATTATAAATAGTATTAGCTTACACCTTTTTTAAACCATACGGTTCTAAAATATGTAATTATTTCTCATATATATATATATATATATATATATATATATATATATATGTTTATGCCCACTTTTGACAAAGGGCCTGACAGTAGAAGAAGCCCAACAATATAGAAAAGGTGGGGAAAGGGAAAATAGTAAGGGAATAAGGAAGCAAGCCCAACAGGTTGAAATGGTAGGATTGATGACCAACAGGCCTACAAGAATAAAAAGAGATAAAGAGGGAGTAAATGGGCCGAGGAAGCCTAATGAATAAAGTAGTAAGCCCATGGGAATGATAAGAGGTAAAGAATAAGTAAATGGGCTGAGAAAGCCTGGGAAATTAATTAGTAAATTAATTGGGTTGGCTTAAAGGCCAATAAGTCTGAAAAGTAATAAGAGGCAAGGATGTGGTAATTGGGCTGAGGAAACCCAATAGATCTAGCAAAAAGCCCATGGGAGTAAAAGAGGTAAAAAATAAGTAAATGGGCCAAGGAAGCCTGAGGAATGAGATAATGAAATGGGCTGGCACAATAGGAATGTTGGCCAATAAAGCCCAAAAGAGGTAAGGATGTGGAAAGTGGGCTAAGGAAGCCCTAAGCAAAAGATTGATAAAGAAGTGGGTTGGCACAACAGGAGCATCAGCCTGTAAGCCCATAGGGTAACAAGAAATAAAAAGAAAGCTAAAACCATAGCAAGCACAATGAAGTGGTATAGTAGAATCCATAGCTAAGAGGCCCACAGACACAGGAAAGAAAAGAACATGGGCTGGGTAAGAAGATGAGGGTCTTCACCCAAGCAATGTCCAGTCCAAGGAAAGGATGAAAGGAAGGGAACATGAGCCCAAAAGCCCACGCATCCTTCATGCCACAAGAGATAAACGCCAACCAAGACATACAATAGAATCAAACAAACATGGAGGCAGTAGAAAATGGTGTGAAGGTCAGAAAGAAAAAAATTCAGACGAAGTGGAACATGCACAAAGGGCCAAGGCACCATCTACTTGTACCCAACCAATACATGGGAGGTAGGCCACGGGTTAAGGTATTCAGAGGGTGTGGTCTGGCAGTAGCGAGAAAGAGGGGGTCTATTTTGGGGTTCCTGCTCAAACTTCTTTGGGGAGAGATGTCCTACTGGGATGACATCTCACCCAAAAGAAGTAAATATAGGTTGAGACCACTTGATACATGCCATAGAGGTAGGTAACGGAGAGAATTAATCCTTATCCAGATGAGAGTAGTAAAAAATAGAGAGAGGTAAGAAACAAGGCAAGCAATTTTGTCTGGGAATGAGGAGTGGTGCGACCAACACATTCAAAGCAATGGTAGTGGTTGTGCAACCAGAAGGCCAATGGGTAGTCTTGAAATGACACCCATAAGGAGTCAAAAGCAGTTAAGGAGTAAAAATGGTAAATTCTACCATGGCAGATAGTATAAAGAGTGATGGTTGTGAACAGTAAGGAAGGGGGATGAAGGAGGAAAACAAAAGAAGAGAGGTAGAACAAGAAAGAAAAAGAAAGAGAGGAAAAAGGAAATACAAAAATCAGAAAAGCATGAGTGATAGGAATAGAGGCATGCATCAATTGACTACCCATTTCTCTCCCTCTCGATAGACCCACTCTTTGAGAAATTGAGGATTGAAGCTTAAATCATTTAGGTCCCTTTTTCCAAAGAGCGTAACTTCTATGGCAAAAGCTTTCTTTGAGATTACTCGCATTGGGGATCGGTTTCCTTCTTGGATTTCCATCTACTGAGAAGCTAATCTTACTTTTCTGGTAGATAAGTCTTTCTTTTGTGCTTGCAGGGTGAATAGTTTACAGTTATTAAACTGTCTATTGTAGTGTTATTTTACTATTTTATTATCCCGCCGTAACTTTAGAAAGCCATTTCCCCTTATTTAAGTGTTAATGTTATTTGCTTAGTATTTCAATTATTCTGCCATATTGTATTCCTACTAGAACATCTGTAGCAGTTGTTTTTGCTATGGGCACGTCGTACACTCAATACCTCTGCTAGGACGTGTCCATACTGGGATGGCTCGACTTGTGCACAAATTAGCCTAAGGTGAGTTTCATTTAGGCCAGCCCCAACTCCTTACCTCAGATCTATCGGTAGCATTGTAGCAGGAGAGACCAAAGCCCAACAACACAAAAGGCCCACCACAAAATATATATACGATTTAAAATCTAATTGGATTTGGACTCTTTAATTTTTATACTCAGTAATTCACTTGGCACAAAAATAAAAAATTAGATGATACACATGATGCAAAATTGAGAATTCAAGTGAAATCTAAATCGATTTTCTTTTAGTTTTGACTTTTAATATATATGTAGATATTATTGTTATTATTATTATTTAATGTGGAGAGCTATTATTATGTTAGATGATGGAATATCAAATTACCCTACTCCCAAAATAATTAAAATTTATTCCTTAACGAGGTCATAGCTCATTTTCCTAAAAATTAGCACACTATCATCAGACCAAAATCTGGTAGATCATCAAGCGTTGAGCATGCAAGTGGTATTTCTTATCCTCTTTGTTCGATCTTGTCTGATAGATTCCAAATAATCAAAACTATGATGGTCTATGATTTAAGATCAAAGAATGCTAGATTTATTGTTTTAGTTTCGAATGCACATAGGTTGATTGAATGACATGTCATTTTTATGGTTTTTATAGACATGTTGGTGGAATGGGTGACATGCATGAAATGATGGTGACTACCGTACTATAAAAGATTGATCCCCCCTAGTATCTTAGAACATAATTAATAGTTCATCAAAAAAGAAAAAGAAAAAAGAAGAACATAATTAATAGACCAACTCTTATCATCTAATTTTCATTTTTTATAATGTAATTAAGATCCCAAGCCATGTATTCAGCAAAAAAAAAAAAAAAAAAATCCCATGCCATGTAGTTTTTTATTTTTATTTTTTATTATTGTATCTAAGAATAATTTTTTTTTATAAGTATTTTCAATCAATAAAATGAAAATTCTTTTATTGTATGATTTTCTTATTCTTTCATAATTTAATTAAGTGGTGACTCTAAAATTATAACTCTCGATTTAGGAGTTACAATGTTCATAATCAGGTCAACATTTTGAGAAATAATTAAACACGATCTCACTTATTCAGATAGGCTTGGTCCAATAAACCAAACAATAGATCAAGGTAGAACCTTGTAATTCAACTTGTATTTTTGGGTATTTTTAACGGAGACGTCCATGGTTAAAATCCCCTCTCAACCATCAAGATTAATATATAAATTTCATTAAGTAGATATGTTAATTTATGTTGAGAAAGGGGGAAAATAACAAACAAGACGATTTTGTTGGGCATTCTTCATTTTTTTTTTCAAATATTGATTTATTTCAATTTTAAAAAAATAAATTAACAAACGAGTTTAAGTAAATATATTTAAACAAAAGAGGCAGTTGTTAGGATATTAGTGTTGGTATATTTCATTTCAATTTTTCATGTATTTTTCTTATTAATATTTCCATTATAATGTGCAAAACTGTGGGCTACATTGTATTGGTTTGAGAGGTCAAAGTGCTAAAGTTGGTACTGTAATGTGAAAAATCTCAGTTGAGTGAGATTATAAGTGTCAAGCAAAATGACAGGCGTATTCCATTTTTTTGAAAAATAGTTGAACTTGTAATCTTGCCTGTCTCTCGGTCAAGCGAGATTGACAAAATATGAGAAATTTTTTGTTATAATTTTCTCTAATATACGTATCCAATCAAGCGCTCTCATTTACCATTCTAACCCTCGAGATTCATCATGCAATATCCATATTGAAGAGCAGGAGGGTAACCTTTTACCTTAGAGCAAAAATTCATTTATTCTCTCTACCTTCTCCCTCTATAATTTCCAAATCCTTTGAGAGGATATTAAAACCGTACACACACTAAATCCTTAAGCGTTCATTGTTGCTGTTTGGTATTGAGAATAATTGGAGCAATCCTAAAATCTCCAATAGGTCTTGGAGTGGCCAAGGAGACTTGGTCTTGCGATGATTGGTGGCTCAATTGTGATACTGATGACTAGTAAGGAAAAAAAATATTTGTGGAATCAGTTGCGAGAAAGAGTGGAGAGCTCAAATACACGAATGTCATTTACTAGCTTTGTAAATGAGGTGTATTGAAACTATTCTTGTTAGTGAATTGGTTTCATGCTATAGGCCCTAGAGAGTTTTCTCGAACTTATTGTGTGTTTTTCTCCTCGTAAACGCTTTGTGGTGTTTGGGTACTTGTGATGTTGGTTGGGACTTACTTTTACAATTATGTATACATGCATATGTTAATTGGCTAATCACATTAACAATTGGGCTTAATTTTGTAATTAGCTCAAAATTAATGTAAGTCATAAAATTGGGTTTTGAAGTATGTTTTCTTATAAACAAAACACAAAAATAAGACTTTTCCATTTAGTATTTACCTTTTTTTTCCAAATTATTTTTTATTGGGATTTAAAAAAAATGGATATGTCCATTAATTATAAATTTCAAAGTAAGTTTTAAGTAAATTTATATATTTCCTATTTGCTTTTGGCAGTTAGTGAGTTAGTTCCATCCTTCGTTCAACACTACAAAAATGAAGAAATTGCATTAAATCGAATTAAACCATTTTTTATTGACAATTATAATGATTATCCAGTATTTTTTTAAAGAGACAATAATTATCTATAAATCATCATTACTATTTTTTAAAATTAAAAATAAAACTTTATGATTCTCATTTGATCCATATGGCCTCTCCATCGATCATGCATAGGATCTTGATCCTAATAACCACATTCTGTGAGTGTAGATTCCATTTAGGTGATAGAAAAATCAGGCAACTATGATTCTCTTGTATAGAATTTTTTTTTTTAGGAAGTTTCAACTTATGGCATCCGCTCCTGATGATAGCTCTTTATTATAAGACCAAAACACCAATCTGTTTTTGGCAATCGGTTTTTGGTGTACGTAGTGGGAATTGAACCTCAAATCGCTTATTCAACTATTAGAAACTTTACCGGTTGAGTTAATTGGAACTCACTACTTTATAGAACTTTGATTACAATATAACACTAGAGGAATATACCACGGGATACATCCAATTATAGGATTTACAAATTTATTCAGGATGGAGGGAAGTTTGGACCAAGGGGGACCATAAAGACCATCCACCTTCTTGAATGTCGCTTGAATATATAAACAAATATTTGAAAGTTTGGATTCAAATAATTCATATTTAGTCTCACTAAAATTGAAAACCTGAGATTCAAACTAAATGTTTGATGAGAATCAACAAGCATTCAAGGATCCATTGCATGTTCCAATTGGGCCTATTACTAAAGCAAGATCCAAGAAGATCAAAGACTCACTTAATGGGCTGATTCAAGATATTTGGGCTGATTCAAACGCGGGACATTCTAAGCTGGGCCCAAAGGAAGATGAAGGCGTAATAAATTTAATTCAAGCTATTAAGGGCTAATTTGGCTTAATTGGGCTTGATTTATGGTATGGATTAATGGCTGATTGATTTTCCAACTCCATATCGGTTAATAGATATTTTTCCTATTCTGGAGCTTCTAATTTCAGACCAGATCTACCTTAATTTTAGGCTTTTATTATTTAGAACGTTTTTTAGCTATTTTCCTATTTTGGATTTGCTAATTTCAGACCAAATCAACTTTTAATTAGGGTTTTATTATTTAGTACATTTTTAGATTTTCTATTTTCAGTCATGTCTTATAAATAACATGCACTCATTGTTATAGAGAGGAATGATTGAATAAAAAAAAAAAAAAAAAGGTGAGGCTTTGCTCTTCTTTTGGTTCTTCAAGAACTGTGAACTTATCAGGGATTCTTCCTTGTGGCGTTCAAACTTTATACCTTTGGTTTGTGATTCAATTATAATCATTGGGTGAAGGTGTTACACTTATACCTTTGGTTTGTGTTTCGATTATAAATATTGGGTCAGGGTCTGAATTTTAGTTTTCTTGGGCAAGTATTCCAATATTTTTGTTGAGTCTCAAAGTGTGTCGATTGAGGTTCGCATCATTTGGTATCAGAGCACAGGTTCTAAAATCAGTTTTTTATCCCTTTATCTTTTGTTTCCTGTTATCATCCTATCTTGCTCCTTTTGTGTTATTTATTCCTTGTTCTTATTTTGTGACGTCCACTAGGTTAAAATCGTGCACCAAGCCCCCCCCCCCCCCAAAAAAAAAAGTGAAAAAAAGAAAAAAGAAAAAAGAAAAGACTTCAAAAAAAGAAAAAAAAAAAGAAATAGAAAACAGAAAAAAAATATATATATTGTCTGTAGTTTCAATTCACTCAGGCCAAAATACTATTTTCTTTTGTCCTCTTCCTTTGCTTTAGTGTTTTTGTCATATTTTCTTGCCATTGGTATTAGTTTAAATACTACAAGTTGAATTTCTTGATCAAGTTTACTAGTTTAAGCAAAACTGAAAAGGAGAAGCTACGAGTGGAAAAAGGCAAGAGAGTGTGAGACTAATATCGGGAAAAAGCCAATTTAAGAGTGAAACATGAGTGTGAGTGACATAATTTGAGTGCAAGCACGTGAGGGAATGTTGTGAGGAATTATTTCTAACATCTCTTTGTAGTTTTAAAAATATGTCTTCTAGGGACGAAACATCAAATAGGGAAGGAAGGGAGGAGTCATCCCTCATGTTGCAGGCTATGCAACAACAGTTTGAGCGAATGAACATGGTGTTTAATGATATTCGGGATCGGATGGATAGGCAAGACGCTGTTATTGCTTCTTTGCGCGAGGAGCATCCCCAAAGAGCCCCTAATGCTAGAAGGCAAGAAAAGTGTGTGCGTGTGGATGATTCTGATGCCTACCATGAGGAAGAGTATGAAGATGAAGAAGATCAAGTTTCATTGAACAATGAGGGCAGGTTTGTGTCAAGGGGAGAACGACATGGTAGCGGTTTCCGAAGAGATCCAAGATGGCAAGATGGGACTGACAGAAACCTAGGAAACATCAAAATAAAGATACCATCCTTCCAAGGGAAACATGATCCAGAAGTGTACTTGGAGTAGGAGAAGAAGG